>CM053029.1:225781794-226209294 GCA_028564925.1 Lithobates sylvaticus | reverse complement strand
CACAAAGTGGCACATAAAGGTGAAGTGAAAGGAAAATTATAAATGGGTTTCAATTTTTTTTACAAAAAAAATATGTGAAAAGTGTGGTGTGCATTTTTATTCAGCCCCTTTATAAAACCACCTTTGGCTGGAATTACAGCTGCAAGTCATTTTGGGGATGTCTCTACCAGATATGCATCTAGAGAGAGTGACATTTTTGCCCATTTTTCTTTGCAAAATAGCTCAAACTCTGTCAGATTGGATGGAGAGCGTCTGTGAACAGCAATTTTCAAGTCTTGCCACAGATTCTTAACTGGATTTAGGTCAGGACTTTGACTGGGTCATTCTATCACATGAACATGCTTTGATCCAAATCACTCCATTGTAGCTCTGGCTGTATGTTTAGGGTTGTTGTCCTGCTGGAAGGTGAACCTCTGCCCCAGTCTCAAGTCTATTATAGAATATCAGGTTTTCTTCTAAGATCGCCCTGTATTTGGGTCCATCCATCTTCCCATCAACTTTGACCAGCTTCCCTGTCCCTGCTGAAGAAAAGCATCACCACAACATGATGCTGCCACCATCATGTTTCACGGTGAGGATGATGTGTTCAGGGCGATGTGCAGTGTTAGTTTTCCACCACACATATCCTTTTACTTTTAGGATAAAAAGTTTAATTTTGGTCTCATCTGACCAGAGCACCTTCTTACACGTTTGCTGTGTCCCCCACATGGCTTCTCGCAAACTGGACTTCTTATGGTTTTCAACAAAGGCTTTCTTCTTGCCACTCATCCATAAACGCCATATTTGTGGAGTGCACTAATAGTTGTCCTGTGGACAGATTCTCCCACCTGAGCTGTGGATCTCTGCAGCTCCTCCAGAGTTACCACGGGACACTTGGCTGCTTTTATGAATAATGTTCTCCTTGCCTGGCCTGTCAGTTTAGGTGTACAGACATGTCTTGGTAGGTTTGCAGTTGTGCCATGCTCTTTCCAATTTCGTATGATGAATTGAACAGTGCTCCGTGAGATGTTCAAAGCTTGGGATATTTATTTTTAATGAAAAACTGAAGGAAGAACCAAGCACTGCTGGATATAACATCTGTGATCTTTATTGTATCATGGCAAGTATAAAAATGACAAGTAGACACGTTTTGGCACAAGACTTGTTCACAGCTGTGAACAAGGCTTGTGCTGAAATGTGTCTGTACTTTTTTATACTTGTCATGATACAATAAAGATCACAGATGTTATATTCAGCAGTGTCGGCTCCTTCTTCAGTTTTTCTCAAGTTTGCCCATTTGGATGCATGGAGGACATCCGGAGCCCCAGAGCACCTAGATTCTGGGTGTGCCGAGGTTACTAGTTATCTGGATATCATAGTTCAGAGCAGTGTTATTTTTGTGTTGTTACCTTGGATATTTTTTTTAGAACCTAACCATGCTTTAAACTTCTCCACAACTTTATCCCTGACCAGTCTGGTGTGTTCATTGGCTTTCATGATGCGGTTTGTTCACTATGGTTATGTAACAAACCTCTTAGGGCTTAACAGGACAGCTGTATTTATATTGAGATTGAATTACACACAGGTGGACTCTATTTACTAATTAGGCGACTCCTGAAGGCAATTGGTTGCACTAAATTTTAGTTAATGGTATCAGAGTAAAGGGGGCTGAATACAAATGCACACAAACTTTTCAGATATTTGTAAGACATTTTGAAAACCATTTATCATATACCTTCCACTTCACAGTTGTGTGCCACTTTGTGTTGGTCTATCACATAAAATCCCAATAAAATACATTTAAGTTGTTGGTTGTAACATGACAAAATGTGGAAAATTTCAAGGGGTGTGAATACTTTTTCAAGGCAGTGTAAATTCTTCCCAAAGTGAGGGTCTTACTTCTCTTCTTGCACGTAGTTTTACTTTGTTCCTGGGACCCAATTTTCTCCAACTTCATAGCTAAATCTGGCCATAGAGAAGTCAGTTTTTAAACTTGCTGGGTGCAATTCCCCCCTCTACACATTCGAGATGGATGGGGGAACCCTTCCATTTTGTATTGTGACCATAGTCTGCAGAGCTAATCGAGCAGGAAATTTTCCAGCAGGGCGAGTATACAGAAGTTGATTGATACATTGAGTACTGTACAACCACACTCCTACACTGATCGAAATTCAGCCAGTCCCTCCTGAACCAGCTGAATTTTGATCCATCTATGGGCAATTTAAGCCCTACTAACATTCTGCTGAGACAGTCTTATAGTAAAGAGGAACACATTGGTCAGGAATTGGCTTAAAGGAGAAGTCCAACCTAAGCTCGTTTGGCTGGGCTTGTCCTATGGGTCACAGGAGTGCCACTCGTTTTGCACTCATGTGACCCGTTTTCAGCAGAGAGCGGACTGAAGACTAACAGTCAGCCGCTTTCTGCTAGGGAAACAGAGAACCGAGTCATCAGCGATGTTCGATCGCTCGGTTCTCAGTGCAAATGCGCCGGGGGACAGATACAACATCGGACCGATGCTGCATCCACCTAGGCAAGTATGAAGATGGAGGAAAAAAAAAAAAACATACTTCTCTTAAATCTGAACTCCTAACAAACAGCTACATACACAAAAAAAAGCATATAAAAAGGGAGGGTTTTACCTGGAAAAGGATTTGTAATCCTGTTCATCCAATCTTTGGATTTTGTAACCCTAGCCAGACAACAAGACGAGGTCTTCAATTTTCATGGCATGGAGCAAGTCATAAGCACAGCCTGCTACAGGGGCAATTAAGATCAGCAACATGCTGATGAGTCATCACTCGGTTTCATATGCTCTCTCTTCACTACCAGCACTACCTCCACTTGCATGTAATTGCTGCATGAGTGACTGCAATTTTCTGGGGGAACTGGCAGTTTCCAAGGGTTGCCTTCCACAGCTAATTGTGGGAATAGGAACATATGGTGGGGTTCTCACATCTAGCTGGAGTGTGGGTGCATTCGCAGGTGTGAATGCATGCTAAACTATAACAGTGCCTGACTGGTTCCTGGTCATGTCTTTCCCTTCCCCAGTCTGAGTGCTGCTGTGCAAAGGATTACTGGAGTGATGTAGTTAATCTGGTTGAAAAAAAAAAAAAAAAAGACAAGCCCATCCAGTTCAACCAACAGAGAAGTAAATAAAAAATAAAAAAAAAAGACAAAAGCTTGTATTTACAACAGCTGCCTTTAAAAACACATTTCATTATGTTTTTAATATTTTAATATTAACTACATTAGCAGTGTGTTTTTTTATCTGCCTGAATTTCAGCTTTTAAAAACCATTCTCAAATCACAAATTGAGAAATAGACTGTAACAAAGAGCAAAACAATTAAATAAGCTTTTAATTTTTGCTGCGGTGTCAGTTTAATTAACCTTTAAGAAAAAGCTTTTTATGGAAACTTTAGGGTGAACAATCCCATGGAGAAAAACGCAAGTCATGTTTAAGAGTCCTGAGGATTTAAATGGACATCAATTAATAGATGTTTAATGACCAAAATAATCTGAACATTTTATTTCCAATGCTAAGCCTTTATTACTCTATGCCAAAAATACTGTGGCCTTGTTAACTAGGAAACCTTCCTCTGAAAAATAAAAAGAAAAAAAAGAAAAAAAACAATGTATTTTAAGTCTCAAATCTCTCTTTAAAGACCACCGGGGACAATTTGAATTTCACAAAACTGGATTCCACTTTTTCTATTAATAACCAGCTATATTTCAAAGCTGTCAGCCGCTTATATGCAAACATTTATAATAAGCATAAAGAAGAATTATTTGGAAGGGTGCACAGAGAATGTTAAGACTCCTTTCAGAAGGAGCAGATCCCACTGATCCCCAGAGGACCGGTCCATGTCCGCTCCGCTGTGCAGACTGGATACAGGCACAGCCTGCTGTCCTCTATGGGGTGGTCAGAGGGAAACAGACTGCGTAAGCGCTTCCATTCGACTGTCATCCGATCCGCCAACAAATGGCAAACGTATCCCCATCTGTTTTTTAGTGGATTTTATTGGAATGGATGCCAGCACCCCATAGAGAACAATAAGTGGTCTGATCGAGTCCACCTAAAAAACAGACAGGTGGACCCGATCAATTTGCTGGTGTGAAAGGGGCTATAATAGAAATGCGGTTTTGCTCCACCTATAATTTCGTGCACACAGTTTGTATCATATTTCAGACAATACTACAGATCATGGCAGCTGCAATGCCATTATCATTAGCAATGTTTTTGGATACAGACTGCAAAAATAGGACTGGCAATGAAGGCCTATGAGTAGGGCAATGCATTGTATTAATAACTAAAAATGCATAGGACAATATACCTCTGTGTCATTATCTAAGATTATGGGCTCAGAAGACTGTCTTTTTAGGTGTAATTAGTCAGAAAATGATGTAAGGAGAGTGATCTATGCATGTGCCTATGCAGATTTTGTCCTGAAAAGGTCAGTGCAGTAGAACGATGGTCTGTCATAGAAAGATATATCATTTCAGTAACCAATAGCTTTTCTGCAGCTTTCACATTACTTTTCCCTAAATCAGTCAAACTCCTTAAACCTTGGTTTTCTAAAACGATTCTGATGGAGCATACAGCAGAGCAGCCAATCAAAAGTTATTTGAGGATACATTCAATTTAAAAATAAAAAGTTATGACTAAGAGCTGACACCACAAGATGCCATCTATTGTTACCAGGCAGAACATCCTCCTCTGTGTACATCTCTAAAAAAGTAGTTTTAACTTTGTCCCGGGGGCCCAACTTTCTCTAACTTCATAGTAAAATCTGGTCAAAGATAAGTCAGTTTTTTTTTCTTTAAACCTGCTGGACACAATTCCCCCCTCCACACATTCGAGGTGGTCTGCAGAAATTTTCAAGCAGGACGAGTATGCAGAAGTTGATTGGTAGTTCGACTTCTGTACAATCACAGTGCTCATACATGGACCGAAATTCAGCCAGTTCCTCCTGAACCTACTGAATTTTGATCCATCTATGGTTCAGCGGGGATCGACCAAATTGTAATCCATGTGTGGCCACTGTGGTTGAACAGAAGTCAATCTACTGAATCGACTTGTTAGTATAGCCTCGCTCAACCAGCGCCACACGCAACAGACTGAGGCACTGATCTGTGTGATCTAATGGGGGGGGGGGGGGGTCGGCTCTCCGCTGCCAGAATACAACACAGCGGGGAGGATTCCCGCATCCACATTAAAATGTGTGGATGGGTGGATCATGTCAATTTTTTTCATTAGACCCGTTGGTTGAACAAAACAAAAAACTGAGCCTAAGACTGGGAGAGGTTAAGGCAACAGTGCGAAAGGCTTTAATGCATTGCACAGTATACCCTAACACTTGGAGCCTGCCGATAGAACAAGAGATCAGAGAGGCCAATCTGCGGGAGGGTTAGTGATCAGTAGGGATGAGCTCAGGCGTGTTCGCATGCTCCATGTGCAGAGCCCGCCAGGAAGTCGGTGCAGCGATGCGCTAATCACAGGCAGTGAGACATTGCCCGATCTCTGCAGACGCTCATCGGGGCAATGTCTCACTGCCTGTGATTAGTGCAGCACTGAGCCAACTTCTTGCGGGTTTGCACGTGGAGCATGCAAACACGCCTGAGCCCATCCTTAGTGACCAAGCTGTACTGGTGAACTGCAGTGGAGCAAAGTGAGGTCACTGACATGGCTGAGTTTTCTGGCAGGGGTAACTAGATCACAAAATTGGCTACACATAGTTACAAGTCCTTCGCAGAAATTTTACATATAGCTCATATGTGTCTCAAACTGTATAATTAGCTGTATGTTGAATAGAAGAGTCTTTCAATCTTATCCACCCAACTAGATAAGGTTTGGGATAGAAATCAGGGCTTGTACTGGGTTGCAGCTAGGAACGGTGGGCACATACAGGGACACTGACCCCATTTAACAAAATAATCCAAATCCTGCTGGTCATCTTTTTTCAACTTAGATACACACATAAAAGCAGATAAATTGTCAAATTAGTCAATAGGGACAATCCGCCGGCTTTTTTGAAAAAGTCAGCGGGACTTTTGAAATGAACAGACTTGCCGATACACGATCGGAAAGTCCGCTCATTTAGAACGTGACTCCAGGTAGACGGGACTAGCGAAGGCAGCGAATCCCGCCGCGATAGCCCCGTCACCTGGTATGGATTTAAAGGGGAAACCCTGCGCCGAACAAACGGCGTGGGGGTCCCCCCCAAATCCATCTCAGACCCTTATCCGATCACGCAGCCCGAATCTGAGCGAGCGCCCCCACCCCCTCCTGAGCCGTACCAGGCCGCGTGCCCTCAACATGGGGCATGTTGATGAGGACAAGGGCCATTTCCCGACAACCCTGGCTGTTGGTTGTCGGGGTCTGCGGGCGGGGGGCTTATCGGAATCCGGGAGCCCCCTTCAATAAGGGGGCCCCCAGATGTCGCCCCCCCCCACCCTATGTGGATGAGTATGGGGTACGATGTACCCCTACCCATTCACCTAAGGAAAAAAAAGTGTAAATAAAAAAAACACACAATTTTTTAAAATATTTTATTGCACAGATCTGGAGGTCTTCTTCCGTCTTGGGGGGTCTTCTCGCCGGACTCCTCCGCTATCTTCTGCTCTTTTACCTAGTTCTTTCAGGAGCGGAGGAGCCCGGCTTTCTTCTTCGTCGCCATCGTCATCTGGGGGTCTCGTTCCGCATTCGGGGGGTCTTGTCCCGCTCTTCTTGCCTCCGGGACTGTCTTGTCCCGCTCTTCGGTTCTTCTTGCCTCCGGGACTGTGACATCATATGGGGGCGGGGTCACCATGTGACATGAGCCGGTGGCCCCGCCCCTTGTCCCTATACAAGTCACAACACCGTGCGTCTCTGCCATTCCAGCCAAAGAGAGAGCGACGAGTCAACATTGGAAGAAAAAAAAGACGCAGAAGGCGCAGCAGGCGGCGGCGACAGCGGCAAGAACATTAGAGCGGATCCCCGAAGGCGGAACGAGACCCCCAGACGACGGCGGCGAAGGAGAAAGCCGGGCTCCTCCGCTCGTGAAAGAGCTAGGTAAAATAGCAGAAGATAGAGGAGTCCGGCGAGAAGACACCCCAAGACGGAAGAAGACCCCCGGAGCAGTGCAATAAAATATTTTAAAAAATTGTGTTTTTTATTTACACTTTTTTCCTTAGGTGAATGGGTAGGGGTACATTGTACCCCATACTAATTCACATAGGGTGGGGGGCCAGGATCTGGGGGCCCCTTATTAAAGGGGGCTCCCAGATTCTGATAAGCCCCCCACCCGCAGACTGTTCTGCCCATCAGATGGATATATTCTGATTATCTGCATTTGTGTTGTTGTAAATGACATTTAATGTTGTTACTTTTTATAAGAATCACTTGCAGAGCGTAGGTGCCATCTAGCGTCCCTTTTTGGTATTGCTTCCGTTGTGTATATGTTATTAATAAAGTTTATAACCTAGGAAGTACTTGGAAGGCAAAGTATTCTGGGTAAAGTCTCACAGGAAGAGACACATTCATCATGCTTTTCTAGACTGCAAGATGTCCTGTTTCAATCTCTTACCATCAATCCCTCATTGAACTTAAAAAGTGAGTTTTACTGTCTCATATTGTACTGTATATATTTGTCTTTGAAATGTATGCTAAATTTATGGGATATTGTACTTATCAAGGTTTATTCTTGTTATTTGTAGTTTCACCTAGCTTGTTCCAATAAACTGCGATCGAAGAAATATGGTATCATGTTTATGGGATAAGAATGGTTTAGCTGAATGTCCTTGAGACAGAACAGTGAAATTTTTAAGCTGACCTCTGAAGGGAAGATAAGCTGACTTCGGAAGTCTGTACAGCCTGGGGCTACACAGTACCATACAGTCAGAAGCCTTAAAGAAGCAGGCCTGTGGGAGGCAAAGCAAGCAGCCACGCTACACAGAGACGCGCTCTGTCAAGCAGTACCGACACTAGAACGGTCTCTATACAGCAAGACAGCTTCTTCCCCGCAGCCATGTCTCACAGTAGAACATCCTCTTACAAAACACGATCACAAGCAAGCTCATCTAGGTCATCTGTCGCAAATGCAGCAGCTATCGCCCGTTCAAAAGCTGAAGCAGCAAGAGCCAGGGCCGCATTCGCAGACCAAGAACTGCAGATGAAAAAAGAAAAGGCCCACCTTGAAGCAGAAAGAATACGGATGGAAGACGAAAGAGCTCAGCAAGAGGCATCTCTGAAACTGCAGCAAGCTATCTTGGACGCCAACATGGAGAAGCTGGCAGTGGAACGAGACGCTGCCGCCGCCATTGCAGAAGCAGAAGCTCTAGAAGCAGCCGTCTACGATGAGCCAAGAGCAGGTAGCAGCATACCAGGCCTAGAGGAAGACCACCAAGACTCATCGCAACGCACGTCGGATTATGTCTACCAGCACTGTGACCCAAGCAGCATCCCACAACAAGAAATTAAACATGATGTCAGGGAGTCACACCAAATCAAGCAGCAACAAGACGACCTTGGACCCCAGTGCCACAGGCAAGAAAAATCTGACAGTGTTCCAGACGTTCCAGTTCCAACCAAACCCTCTACTCCACAAGGTACTCAACCTTCATACAACCATCAAACACCTGTCTTCACTCCAAAGGTGTATGCAACGAGCCGGTACGAACTGCCAACCGTATGCAAGTTTGAGCCCAAAGAGCCTAAAGAAGAGACTTCTATCAGGTATGCCTTTACACCGCACCACAATACACCAGCAGCCTACCCCAATGCCAATCAGGCTACTGTAGACTTTGCCAAGTTCCTGGCCAAACGCGAGTTAGTTACCCAAGGACTTGCCAAATTTAGTGATCGCCCTCAACACTACAGGGCGTGGCGATCCTCTTTCCAGAGTGTTATCCAAGGTCTAGATCTATCTTGCAGACAACAGATAGAACTCCTCGTAAAGTGGCTTGGCAATGATTCTGCTGAACACGCCAAAAGGATCAGAGACATTAATATAAACCACCCTGAGATAGGCCTTACAAACATCTGGAACAGACTGGATAGATGTTATGGCTCACCAGAGGCTATAGAGAGTACACTGTTTAAAAGGATAGAAGACTTCCCAAAAATACCTAGCAGAGGTTACCAAAGACTCAGAGAATTCAGTGACCTATGTATGGAGTTACAAGTTGCTAAAGCAGAAGGTGACTTACCTGGCCTTTCTTATCTTGACTCTGCTAGAGGTATTAACTCCTTAGCTCAAAAACTTCCTTATGAGTTACACGAAAGATGGATTGCTCATGGCTGTAACTACAAACGGAAACACAATGTGCCCTTTCCACCATTTAGTGAGTTTGTGGACTTTGTAGACAGACAAGCAGGAACGAAAGATGACCCCAGCTTCATTTTTCCAGTGTCTTACATCACTTCTGCTGGCCCTAAGCAACTCAGAGCTCCAGTAGCAGTGCACAAAACTAACATTTCTTCCCACAGATTTGCAGAGTCTCAGCCAGAGGATCAAGACAATGACCCAACGAAGTTCTGCCCTCTACATAAGATGCCACATCCTCTTCTGAAATGCAGAGCCTTCAGGACAAAGACCATCCAGGAACGCAAAGCTTTCCTCAAAGATAACAACATCTGTTACAAGTGCTGCTCTTCGTCTACACACTTCGCCAAGGACTGTAAGGTCAGTGTCAAATGCACAGAGTGTGACAGCACAGAGCACCACACAGCTTTACACCCAAAGCCTACTCCAAGAACCTTCCCACCTGTCCATGGTGACAAGGAGCAAGGCAGGGAGACCAAAGACTCTAGTACAGATACCACAGCAATCACTTCACAGTGCACTGAAGTCTGCAAAGGAAGTACAGGTGGCAGATCTTGCTCTAAAATCTGTCTAGTGAAAGTTTACCCAAAGGGACGCAGAGACAAAGCAGTCAAGCTCTACGTCATTTTGGATGATCAGAGTAATAAGTCACTAGCCAGACCTGTGTTTTTTGACATTCTAAACCTTAAAGGCCCCAGCAGCCCCTACTCCCTTAGGACTTGTGCAGGTACAGTGGAAACGGCGGGGAGAAGAGCTGACGGCCTACAAATTGAATCTATGGATGGTAAGACATGCCTACCCTTACCGACCATAATAGAGTGCAACCAGATGCCAGACAACAGATCAGAGATTCCCACACCAGACGCAGCAGCTCACCAGACTCACTTGAAGGACATAGCACATCTCATACCAGAACTTGATGATCAGGCTCAGATAATCTTACTCCTAGGGAGGGATATCTTGCAAGTCCACAAAGTAAGGAAACTGATCAACGGTCCTAAAAGTGCGCCATATGCCCAAAAACTGGATCTTGGGTGGGTCATTATAGGTGATGTTTGCCTGGGAGGTGCACACAAACCGGCATCTGTTAATAATCTGCTCACTAGTACCCTCGAGAATGGTCGTCCTTCTCTTTTCCAACCCTGTCAAAATCGCATCCTCATAAA
The DNA here is from genome assembly GCA_028564925.1 of Lithobates sylvaticus. NCBI lineage: Eukaryota > Metazoa > Chordata > Amphibia > Anura > Ranidae > Lithobates > Lithobates sylvaticus. Next base: position 226,198,849 of record CM053029.1, on the reverse strand, counting down.
GGAGCTACCTCACAACAACCCTGTACCTCTTCCTTTCCTAAGTCCCCCCTGTGACAGCAATACCTATGACGATGACCAAAGCGACTTAGGACACTCAGTGTTCAGGAGAACAAAGGAAGACAACCAGGTAGCAATGTCCATTGAGGATAGGATCTTCCTAGAGGTTATGGAAAGCAGTATGGAGAAAGACGTGAGTAATAACTGGGTAGCACCTCTTCCCTTTAGGCCACAAAGACAACGTTTGCCTAACAACAGGGAACTAGCATATAAACGCCTCACTTCCTTAAGACACAATCTGCAAAGGAAACCAGAGATGAGAGAACATTTCTTTTCCTTCATGGGCAAAATATTCCAAAATGGCCATGCTGAGGTAGCTCCAGACCTCAAAGACTCAGAAGAATGTTGGTACTTACCCATATTTGGCGTCTATCACCCTAAGAAGCCAGGGCAGATTAGAGTGGTGTTTGATTCCAGCGCCAAGCATGAAGGTGTCTCTCTAAATGATGTCCTTCTTTCTGGCCCTGACCTCAACAACAGACTATTGGGAGTACTTCTCCGCTTCCGCAAGGATTCAGTCGCATTCATGGCAGACATACAACAAATGTTCTATTGCTTTCTTGTTAAGGAAGAACACCGAAACTTTCTGAGGTTTCTCTGGTTCAGGGACAACAACCCCTCTGGAGACATCACAGAATACCGCATGAAGGTGCACATATTTGGCAACAGCCCTTCCCCTGCAGTTGCTATATATGGCCTCAGACACTCTGCTAGAGTGGGAGAGTCAGAGTATGGGTCAGACGTCAGACAATTTGTGGACAAGGATTTCTATGTAGACGATTGCTTGAAATCACTACCCACAAATGAAGCCGCAATCAGTCTCCTCAAAAGAACTCAGGCAATGCTTGCGTGTTCCAACTTAAGGCTCCACAAGATTGCTTCCAACAGTAGAGAAGTTTTAGAAGCCTTTCCTGTCCAAGACCATTCCAACGAGTTAAAGGACTTAGATCTAGGCACAGACTCACTTCCCATGCAACGCAGCCTTGGTTTGCTTTGGGACTTAAGATCTGACACCTTCACTTTCCAAGTAAACACAGAGGAAAAACCCTTTACCCGTAGAGGCGTCCTGTCTACCATAAACAGCCTATACGATCCTTTAGGCTTTGCAGCACCTGTCACCATCCAGGGTAAGGCACTACTCAGAGACTTAACCTGTGAGTCGCTAGATTGGGACCACCCTCTCCCCACCGACAGGAAGAACCTATGGCTAGAGTGGAAGGACTCACTAACAGCGCTATCCAATCTTAAAATTCCACGCCCATATGCACCTCTGTCATCTGCAGATGTTCAGATGCAAAGACTTTGTGTGTTTGCGGATGCTTCTGTTAAAGCAATTGCTGCTGTAGCTTACCTGAAAACCATAGACACTAAAGGACAAAGCCACATAGGGTTTGTAATGGGAAAAGCAAAACTTGCACCACTGCCTGAACACACCATACCCAGGCTGGAACTTTGTGCTGCAGTATTGGCTACAGAGCTAGCGGAACTAATAGCAACAGAGACAAACCTAGAAATCCAGGAAGCTGAGTTCTACACAGACAGTAAAGTAGTTCTGGGTTACATCCATAATGAAACTAGGCGTTTCTATGTCTATGTCAATAACAGAGTGTTGAGAATAAGGAGATCCACCCGCCCAGAGCAATGGCATTTTGTGCCTACAGACTATAATCCCGCAGACCTAGCGACCAGATCTGTAGCGGCCAGTCACCTTGAAAGTACTTTGTGGTTCACAGGTCCCACCTTTCTACGCAGTCCTGACTGTAACAATAATGACCTCTCCACGTTTGACCTGATAGATGCAGAAAAGGATCAGGAAATTCGCCCTCAGGTTTCTACTGCAGTCACAACAACATCTCTCAACCAGTTTAAAACCCACCGTTTCAGCAGGTTCTCCACCTGGAGGTCACTAGTTAGAGCTATCACTTGCTTAATCCACATAGCTCAGTCTTACAAAAAACAACCACCAACTCATGACGGTTGCAGGAGTTGGCACCACTGTAGGAAAGTCTACTCAGCAACTGACCTAGAACAGTCTAAAAACTGGTTAATATCTGTTGTACAGAGAGAAGTATTTGCCAAAGAGATTGATTGTATTGTCAATCACAAACCTGTTCCTAAAGACAGTGTTTTAAAGAAACTTGATCCAATCCTTGATGAAAATGGCATGTTGAGAGTAGGAGGCCGTTTAAAAGAAGGCAAGTTAGAGTTCTTAGAGAAACATCCTTTAGTGATCCCTGGTCACCATCATATTGCCTATTTACTCATTCAACACTACCATGACCAAACTAAACACCAGGGCCGACTGTTTACTGAAGGAGCTCTAAGAGCTGCTGGACTTTGGATAGTCGGAGCCAAAAGATGTGTGAGTAAGTTCCTCTTCAAGTGTGTTATCTGTCGAAAGCTTCGAGGAATGTTACAGACACAAAAGATGGCCAATCTACCTTCTGACAGGCTTAGCATGGATCCGCCTTTCACTAATGTTGGACTTGATGTCTTTGGTCCCTGGTCTGTTGCCACCCGGTACACAAAAGGGGGACACTCAAACAGTAAACGCTGGGCAGTCATATTCGTTTGCATGTCCATACGAGCTGTTCACATTGAAGTGATTGAGTCAATGGACACTTCAAGTTTCATTAATTCTCTTAGACGTTTCATTGTAATCCGAGGCCCAGTGAAACTCATTCGCTCTGACAGAGGATCTAACTTTGTAGGAGCAGTAAAAGAACTGCAAATTCCTTCCAACTTGGACATCCCCAGTGTAAAAAGGTATTTGAGTAAGCAAGACTGCACGTGGATCTTCAATCCACCTCACTCTTCTCACATGGGAGGTGTGTGGGAGAGGATGATAGGCATAGCCCGCAGAATTCTTGACTCTATCTTCCTACAAGTAGGAACTGCAAGGCTTACTCACGAGTGTTTAGTGACATTTATGGCAGAGGTTACAGCCATCATTAACGCCAGACCCTTAACTTCAATTTCAAGTGACTCTGAAGATCCTATGGTTCTCACACCTACCATGTTGCTCACGCAAAAGACTGGTCTTGTAGGTACTCCAGCTGGAGAGTTTTGTGAGAAGGACCTCTACAAACGTCAATGGAGACAAGTTCAAACTCTTGCCAATACCTTCTGGAGTCGGTGGAGGGAGCAATACACATCTACTCTTCAACTAAGGAGGAAGTGGCACTCAGAAAAACCTAACCTTAAACTTGGTGATGTTGTGCTCATGAGAGATTGTCAGACACTAAGGAACATGTGGCCTTTAGGTCTAGTCACCAAAGTACTGCCAAGCAAAGATAATCTTGTCCGTAAGGTCGAGGTCAAGACCTTTCAACAGAATGAGGCCAAAGTGTTCTTGAGACCAGTGACTGAACTTGTTCTGTTACTTTCTAAGGAGGACTCTGTTAGTGACGTCACTTGACGTCAGGCGGGGAGTGTTCTGCCCATCAGATGGATATATTCTGATTATCTGCATTTGTGTTGTTGTAAATGACATTTAATGTTGTTACTTTTTATAAGAATCACTTGCAGAGCGTAGGTGCCATCTAGCGTCCCTTTTTGGTATTGCTTCCGTTGTGTATATGTTATTAATAAAGTTTATAACCTAGGAAGTACTTGGAAGGCAAAGTATTCTGGGTAAAGTCTCACAGGAAGAGACACATTCATCATGCTTTTCTAGACTGCAAGATGTCCTGTTTCAATCTCTTACCATCAATCCCTCATTGAACTTAAAAAGTGAGTTTTACTGTCTCATATTGTACTGTATATATTTGTCTTTGAAATGTATGCTAAATTTATGGGATATTGTACTTATCAAGGTTTATTCTTGTTATTTGTAGTTTCACCTAGCTTGTTCCAATAAACTGCGATCGAAGAAATATGGTATCATGTTTATGGGATAAGAATGGTTTAGCTGAATGTCCTTGAGACAGAACACAGACCCCGACAACCAACGGCCAGGGTTGTCGTCGGGAAGAGGCCCTTGTCCTCATCAACATGGGGACAAGGTGCTTTGGGGTGGGGGGGCCGCAGGGCTTCCCCAGGGCACCCCCCATGTTGAGGGCACACGGCCTGGTACGGCTCAGGAGGGGGGTGGGGCACTCGCTCGTCCCCACCCCCTTTCCTGACCGGCCGGGCTGCGTGCTCGGATAAGGGCCTGAGATGGATTTGGGGGGAACCCCCACGCCGGTTTTTGGGCATAGGGATTCCCCTTTAAATCCATACCAGGTGACGGGGCTAGCGCGCGGCATTCACTGCCTTCGCTAGTCCCCTCTACCTGGAGTCACGTTCTAAATGAACACAATCGTGTGTCGGCAAGTCCGTTCATTTCAAAAGTCCTGCGGACTAGCACACAGACCGCGGGATTGTCCGCCAGTCCGCCGGACTGCCGAGTCCAGCGGACAATTTTAAGTCTTTACTTAAAACTTAGTCCGCCAGACTTTTGGGACGAAAAAGTCCGCCGGCGCCCCCACACGGGCGGAATGTCCGGCGGACATTCCCACGGGAAAGTCCGCTCGTGTGTACGCGGCCTTACAGCCACAAATTTTTCTAGTTTCTCGTTTGCTAGTGATAGATAGCTACATTAGGATGTTAAGAATCTAGTAGTTTTGTACTGCAGCAATTAAGTAGACTGGAGGCCAATAAAGCTTTAACATCTGACCCTGTAACGCTCCAGCTTCTCCCCCAGAGGCATCAACAAATGTACCACCTACCACAATGATCTACTGTTTGAATTAAGGTGTGGATTTAACAAATGTAGATGAAAACTGGCATCATGCTCCCCTCACTACTGCCAATATTCATATAGCAATTATTACTTTGGAATAGAAAACAGAAAAGGGAAAAAAACAAACATTTAAAATGAATAATTCAAGCATGTAACACTGTGCAGATTTTAATTGCTTTCACAAATCCCTATTACAAAAAATATAATCATGTTCAGGATCATTATATGCTCATTTTGAAGGGGGTCCAGGTGTGGCATCCCACACCTCCCTCTCTGTGGGCTGCCAATGGTCTGTCACATGTCAACTTAATTTAATATTTTACCCTTTACCTCAGAGGACTGCTAGATTTTGTTCCGCTGAAGATTGAATAATGAACTTTAGAAATTATCCCAGTTAAAAGGATGCAGCGTGTCGCTAGGATGCTCGTTGTTATACGCATAAAACATTTCTAAACTTTAGTTCTACCAGCTGAGCTCATAGAAGCATCAATTAGACGGTGACCCTTACAAAATGAAGGACAAAGCAGTCGGCAAATGGATGGTGTTTTGCGCAAGTCCTTGCAAAGGCTCAGTCAGCTCACCGTGAAATATAACAATAATAACTCAGAAATACACATTAGATGGCCTTATCCGAAGAGACGAAGCTGCATCGCTGAGAAGGCACCAACTCTGCCCTTGTTGATATGCCACCGTAGCCGCATTGTACAGCTGCCACGTGAGGAATAAAAGATGAGCTGGATTCATCATAAAAAAAAAAAAAGGCACGCATAAAATTGAGGGGGCATATGCAACACATCTCTTTGTGAAATGTGCTTAGCACTAAAAAAATATCAGCATGCATGTTGAAGGCAGGCCAAGGAAGCTGGTGACTAATAAGACTAATAAGTCCAGCATTTCTCAACAGATGACACACCATCTACTGATGTACAGAGCTTGCCATGTCTTATATCTCCTGATATACAGTGATATAATCCCTGGGTTTTGAGGGCACATCCCTGGTCTACAGTATTTACAAGCTGTAAGATGAAGTTCCCCAAAGTTCTGCTTGTTTTAATTTAGTTACTTCCATTCCAATTTAAAGTGTAGCAAAAATTAAAAACAGAAAAATCAGCACAAGGCACATCATTTAAAGTCAGTCAGTAGGATGTGTCCCCTGTGCAGATTCCTCTACTTATCGCCAATGAGATAGGGAATATCCACTTTCAATCAATATACTGTATGTAAACCCAAAATAAGCTGTGGCGTGGCTTTCTGATCCTCAGTTATAAGCAGCATACAAGCATAAGATTATGGTATCCAGGAGCAGCAGAGAAGGAAAAAAATAGAAGCCCCCTCCAGCCCTGTCTGAACACCCCTACTGTAAACTTCCGGTGAAGCCTTTTCGCCTAGGTGCACTATTCACAGAAACAGTACTACAGCGTCTGAGTGAAACAGGATCTAATTATTATTTTTTTTTAAACTGAGTTTATTGAAATGTCACACAGTAGATGTCCTATTGGTCGGTGTGAGGTGGCCCACATTATGCTGGAATAAAGTACTTCACGTAGTATTTTTTTTTAGAGCACACCACTGCAATGCAGTGGTGTGAACCGGCCATTTCGCCTTGTTTTGCAGTGGAAATGTGCTGGAATAGCAGCCCACTCCCATCACACCTGGTGTGAATGTATCCTAAATGCACTGCATGGGCAAACCACTTGTTTGCTTTAAAATAGAAGTATGGGTTTTCTTTTTATTTAAGAATCATATTTACCTGGTGGATGTAACATCTGTCCCCTGGCACATCGAACACTGAGAACCAAGCTATCTAGCACCGCCGATCGTTCGGTTCTTACAGCTCCCTTAGTGGAGAGCTGGTGATTGGTTAGTGACCAGCTCTCTGCTCTGACCCCTCCCCGCACTCACTGGATAGCTGGGCTGTGGAGGGGGCAGGAGCGGCTGACTCAGGCTCTTAGCGGCTCGCTGAGAGGCTGAGCCAGGTGCCGGTTCAGGCATGTGGGCAGATCCTGACCAGGCATGTGCGTGGCCTTGTGATGTCAGCAGACAGCAGGCTTCAGCCCACAGTCTGCTGAAAACATGTCACAGTAGTGCAGAACGAACTGCACTCCTGTGATCCACAAGAGAAGTACAGCCAAACAAGCTTTGGCTGTACTTCCCCTTTAAGTGACTAGCACAGCATGGCAGGCTTGCTGAGTCTTGCTAGCAGTAAAATAAAAAGTGAATGCTGGAAGTTGCAGTTCCTTAACCTTCAGGAATACATTTAGGATGAATTGTACAAAAAAATGTCTGCTCCCTTATTTAAGTAGAAGTGATTTCTCAATTAGGATGACTGGGTCTGAGAGCCACAATGAGGTCTGACATTCGCTGCCTGACTTTATATGGATAAACAAATATTTCTAGCTCTTGAGTAAGCATAACAATATGAAACAACAGGACCATATTATCAAAAGGAAGGTAGTCAACCACAGGACATGGTTACTATTATACAGGCTCAGTGAAGTGTGTGTTATTAGCAGTTGTCTGGTCATGCTTTCCCATTGGTCTTCCATAGAAGCCATGGTATTCACTATCCACACATGCATTTATAATGCCAACAATTAGTTGCTCTAATAAAATAGGCTGTATCTGTGCCATACAAAAGTGATTTTGGATGCATTGCTGGAGCAGGGGCATAAAGGAAATTTATGTGGTACGACTCCACCCACTATTCTAAAATGGAGAAAAAAAAATAAAAAATATTTTGAAAAGAAAAAGGAGAGAGATATCAAGTAAATATCGTCAGTTTTGGTGGTGGTCTGCTTTTGAACAAAATCATATAATACTTATACAATAACAAAGAATGTTATACTTTGGCACATGGATCAGTGATTTATAGAAAGCAATAGCAAATAATCAATTTTCAGTATCATTCCTCTCTCTAGATAGATGTATGCCATTTTCCTGCACAACTCTCGTTTCAGCTGGCTTTATAGTAAACTTGGGATCTTCACTATATAAAAGATTATTTTTCCTGCAGTAATTTTATAAGGTGTTACTGTGTTGAATAAAGACAAAGGGCCATGCTGTTTTTTAAGCCTCAATATATATTCTTAATCCACTGCAGTCCAGGGCTTCCTCTCTGGGTAATGCCTTGTTATTTTTACTGTAGATTGTGCTCTTTTATGTGCTTCATTCTTCTACAGTGTCCTTGGCAAACAAAGCTCTATATGCTGACTTACAAGCCTTTGAAAGGACATTCATTAAGTTTTGCAATTTTTATGTTCTGGATAAAACATACTTAAAAAATATATTTTATTTCTTTCCATTTTTCTGCAAATGTCAGACTTCAAGTGAGTCTGTTGGCTGAAAAAAGCTTTACAGCAACGTTAATACTTTCTCCCACTGACAGCTGCTAGAAGGTGCTTCTCACATCTCATGACAGCAGCTTGAAAGGTCACAGGGAGTGATTCAGTAGGACTTTGCCTCTATGGTCATCCGGCATTATATTCTCCACTAGTTATAAACTGCTGAAAGTCTACTAAAGCACAGGAGAATCATTAAGTTACCCAAAATTTATACAAATGTTCCTCCTGTCTGGTGGCAGTATTGCATGTTTATAGATGAAGTCTTTCTCTGGAACAAAGTGGATTATAGGAAGAGATGTGTGCAGGTGCCTAAAATGTCCTCTCTGTGCCTCTGTGTCCCAGAATAGCACTCAGTTATGTACATTTTTTTTAAAGAGGCACTTAAAAGAGGTAGAAGGAAAAAAAAAAAAAGTCACAGTTCTGGTTCCCACCAACCTTTAAAATAGCTTTTTTTTTGTATGGATTTATTTTAAGCCTGAATTTTATTTGTGGCCCGGTGTGTCCCCTGTAGTACGCTTCAATGCCCCCTATTACTTACTGTTTGGAATTTTATGCCTGATGGGGATAAACAAAAAGTAGTAAAAAAAGGTAGACGGAGAATTGGTTAGCAGTTAGAAATGGGAGCCAAGCAGTGATCTTTGTATTAACATACAGACTTGTATCGCCCAAGTGGTCACGTATTTTATTACAGGTTCTTGTATAGTGCTGTCAATTTATGCAGCACTTTACACATACTGTGGGTAAAGTATTGAACACATCACCATTTTTCTAGGTAAATATATTTGTAAAGGTGCTGTTGACATGACATTTTCACCACATGTTGGCAACAACCCATGCAATACAAAGAAACCAAAACAAATACGTTCAGAAATTAAGTTTTATGTAAGAAAATGGAATGATAAAAAGGGAAAACATATATTGAACATGTGAAGAAAGGGAGGTGCAAAAAGGCATGGAATGCCAAAACACCAGCTGAAATCTATCAGTAATTAGAAGCAATCCTGCCCCTTGTCAGGGCAAAATTAATATCAGCGGGTTCAGTCTTAACTGATGACCTATAAAAAGGTGTCTCATTACTTAAGGTGTCACACAGGAAACATCTCATGATGGGTAAAAGCAAAGAGTTCTCTCAAGACCTTTGTGACCTTATTGTTGCAAAACATACTGATGTCATTGGTTACAGAATACTTTCTAAACTTCTGAATGTTCCAGTGAGCACTGTTGGTGCAATAATCTGGAAGTGGAAAGAGCATAATTTCACCATAAACCAGCCATGACCAGGTGCTTCTCGCAAGATTTCTGACAGAGGAGTTGTAAAAGAGCTAAGGATCACTTGTGGAAAGCTACAGGAAAGACCTTGAATTAGCAGGTACAATTGTTTCATAGAAAATAATAGGTAATGCACTCCATCACCATGCCCTGTATGCACGCTCACCATGCAAGACTCCATTGCTGAAGAAAAAGCATGTTGAAGCACGTTTAAAGATTGCTGCACAACATTTTAGACAAACCCTGTTAATACTGGGAGAATGTAGTCTGGTCAGAGGAGACCAAAATGTAACTTTTTGGATGCCATGATACACACATGTTTAGAGGTCAAATGGCACCGCACATCACCCCGAAAAAACAACATACCAACAGCAGAGTTTGAAAATGGGTAACATCATGGTGTGGGTCTGTTTTTCAGCATATGGATCTGGCAAACGTCATATCGTTAAAGGATGGATGAATGGAAAAATGTACCAAGACATTCTTAATAAAAAGCTGCTGCCATCTACAAGGATAATGAAGATGAAACAAGGGTGAACATTTCAGCAAGACAATGATCGCAAACACAATGCCAAGGAAAACTCTCAATTGGTTTCAAAGAAAGAAAATAAAGCTGCTAGAATGGCCCAGTTAATCACCTGACTTGAATCCAATAGAAAATCTATGGAAAGAACTAAAAGATAAGGAGTTCATAGAAGAGGTCCAACAAACCTTCAAGATTTGAAGACTTTTTGTGTGGAAGAATGGGTAAAAATCACAATGCATGTGACCAGTTTCTCCATACAGGAGGTGTCTTGAAGTGGTCATTACCAACAAAGGATTTGGTACAAAAGTATTAAATACATTTCAGTTTGTTTGTTCAATACTTTTTCCCTGTGTCATTAAACTTTATTACACATAACTTAATTTTTGAACTTATTTGTTTTGGTTTATTTGTATGTATGGATTGCATGGGTTGTTACAGACGTGGTGAAATTGTCATGCCAATAGCACCTTTAGAAATATATTTACCTAGAAAAATGGTGACATGTTTAATACTTATTTTACCCGCGATATATATTGTACATTCACATCAGTCCCTGCCCTCTAGTAGCTTACAATGTAAGGTCCCTAACTCACATTCATATATGAAGGAGTTTTCAAAACCCCCAGACTTCGGCCTTATTCTATAGTAGTAAATGACCAGAAAGACATTCCGACTGATATACTGGTGCTCTGAGCAAAAATCACTGTGGATGTTATTTGAAACATACGGGCATAACGATAGTCACTCAATCTGGTCAAAATCAGAAAGGTAAGGCTTTTAACCACCTAAAGTAAATGTAAGTGATTGTAAGGGTTCGAGTCCAGCATTTGGGGTCCATAGCCGCCGAATGCATGACTCGGCTCCGCCCCCAGTGCCATTTGATTGACAGCAGCGGGAGCCAATGGCTGCACTGCTATCAATCCATCCAATCAAGAGCAAAGAACTCCGGGCAGAGAGACAGCTCGTCCCCACCGGGTCAAGTTCCAGGGCTCAGGTAAGTAAAACGGGAGGGCGGTCACTACCAGGTGTTTTTTTCACCTTAATGCATAGGGTGCGATGACTGCCTGGCTCTTGCAAATCGCTCTTGACAGGGTGGTAGAGACAGATCGTGTGTTCAGACTATGTATGCGCACCGATCTCTCTCTCTCCTCCTAGACAGTCCCATCCCCCCTACAGTTAGAACACAGTGAGGGAACACAGTTAACCCCTTTATCGCCAGCTAGTGTTAATCCCTTCCCTGCCAGTGACATTTATACAGTAATCAGTGCATTATTATGGCACTGATCGCTGTATAATTGTCAATGGTCCCAAAAATGTGTCAAAAGTGTCCGATATGTCCGCTGCAATATCGCAGTCCTGATAAATTGCAGACCGCCGCCAGTACTAGTTAAAAAAAAAAAATAATAATAAAAATGCCATAAATCTATGCCCTATTTTTGTAGACGCTATAACTTTTGCACAAGCCAATCAATATAGGCTTATTGCGATTTTTTTTTTACCAAAAATACACATCAGCCTAAACTGAGGCAAAAAAAAAATTTTTTTGATAAAAAATGTGGGATATTATAGCAAAAAGTGGGGAAAAGGGACATCAATTTTGGAGAGGGAGGCAGAGGAGAACCTCACTCTCTATTTGTAATGGTGACCATTGTTATCGGGCTAAAAGTCTGAAAAAGTTCAAAATTGTAATTGGTCACCAGAAAAGGAATAGGAGGGAAAATCTTCCATGGAGACATTTGTTCCGGTTACAAATGTCTAAGAATGGGTTGCCATTCACTTTCTGTTGGGCCTATAGGTGAGAGTGAATAGAAATCCCCCTAATGGGAAACAGATGGTAAAAAGAACTGGTGTGATTTAGCCATTTGCCACTCTACCAAAATTTTACAAAAAGGGTTTGAATTCAATAATATTTTAAAGTGGTTGCAAACCCCTGCCATACACCCAGTGAAGTGCCTGGCCACATGTGAGGCCATAAGTTGTAGCTGTTTAACCTTCTTGCGACCGCCGGCTGTCAAATGACGGCCAGGCGGCGCAGCTCTCGTTGTGGGAGGGCGTCATATGACGTCCTCCCCTTCTGTGCACTCCAGGGAGCGCGCACGCGCTCTCGCCGTGTCACTGGGCACCCGATGCGCGTGCCCAGCAGCCGCGATGTCCGCTGGGCACCCGCGATTGCCCGGTAACACAGCGGGACCGTGGATCTGTGTGTAAACACACAGCTCAACGGTCCTGTCAGAGGAGAGGAGCCGATGGTGTGTTCTCTGTACAGAGAAACACCGATCGGTCTCCTCCCCTTGTGAGTTCCCTCCCCCCACAGTAAGAATCACTCCCAGGGAACATAATTAACCCCTCAACGCCCCCTAGTGGTTAACCCCTTCACTGCCAGTGTCATTTATACAGGAATCAATGCATTTAAATAGCATTGATTGCTGTATAAATGACAATGGTGCCAAAAATGTGTCAAAAATGTCCGATGTGTCCGCCATAATGTCGCAGTCACAATAAAAATCGCTGATCGCCGCCATTACTAGTAAAAAAAAAAAAAATATTAATAAAAATGCTATAAAACTATCCCCTATTTTGTAAACGCTATAACTTTTGCGCGAACTAATCAATAATCGCGATTTTTTTTTTACCAAAAATATGTAGAAGAATACGTATTGGCCTAAACTGAGGAAAAAAAATGTTTTTTTTTATATATTTTTGGGGGATATTTAGTACAGCAAAAAGTAAAAAAATATTGTTTTTTTTTTTTTAAATTTGTCGCTCTTTTGTTTATTGCACAAAAAATAAAAAACGCAGAGGTGATCAAATAACACCAAAAGAAAGCTCTATTTGTGGGGAAAAAATGATAACAATTTCATTTGGGTACAGTGTCGTATGACCGCGCAATTGTCATTCAAAGTGCGTCAGCGATGAAAGCTGAAAAATGGCTTGGTCAGGAAGGGGGTGAAAATGCGCTGTAGTGAGGTGGTTAAAGTCCAGCATTTATAAAGCTTGTCTGAACGGTCAGAAAAAAGGGGTGGGGAGCTGAAATCACACACCCCAGAGCTCAGTGAGGAGAGGAGAGCTCTGAGAGCTGATTGGAGGGAGGGGACATACCCCCCTTCACACAACACACAGGAACTGAGCTGAGGCTGTCAAACAGCTGGAGGTCCTTCCCCTGTCACCTTTTTTCTCTTGGTGTCAGGAAAACTTGTCAGAAGTGAGTCATGCTGACAGCAGTGGAATTTGGCTGCAGACAGAATTGAATCTTTGTGCTCTTAATTAAGACAAGTACACACTATAGAGGGATATGCTTTGTTCATATCTGAGGTTTACAGCCACTTTAACCCTTTTACGGCATAAGAAGTATTTTACATGTCATGGCAATCAAGCTGTGAGCTTGTTTTAGTTATTTCCAGCAGCCTCTGGGCTCTTATGTATAAATGATCATGGTGACTATATAGGGTTACAACTTTGTTGACCCAAAACTTATATCCGGACGATAAGGTGAGTTAGAGCTCCCGATCTGCATGCATGGGGGCACTTGATCAGCATGGCATCCAAGCAAGGTCAGAGTGATCTACAATGTCATCCACATGTCATTTACTTTAAAGAAGGCATGCTGTATTTAATGGTGTTTCTAGTACTTGCTGGATTGTTTTATCCCAAACCATTTTAATCTTAAATTTCAATGTCAGCAAAATGTTTGACAAAAGTTGTAACACTATTCTAAAGCTAGTGGGAAATTCATTTTGGTTCAAGTTCCACTTTATTTTTTGTATTTTTTTTTTTTTTATCAATTCCCAGTACATTGATGTATTTTGTATAATAATATACCTCAGAACAACTGCTTTTAATGCATTTGCTTTTATAGCACCTCACTCCCTATCAATCTGGTAGTTTATTATCACGTAGTGGAATTGTCCTCTGTGTGTTGCTCGTTGGCAACTGTGTCCTACATATTAATATTGCGAGCTAAGCCAGCAAGCGACAGGCTCCTACTGGTATGGGTTTTTAAAAACATCATTTGAAATTCTAACTAGAAACCCCCACCATTTTCATTCTTTTTTTCCACTATTTTGTCCCCCATATATTGGTTTGTCTGAGCAGACTGCAGAGATGTGACAATGTTGCTGACAGCAGAAATGTCACATTAAAAGTCATGACCATGGTGGGCACACTTAGAATTCAGAAAGGCTGTATTTAATGGTTACACAGAGCCCAGCAGGCTGTGCTTCAGAACCCCGCTTGTCAATGAAAACCAAAAACCTTTCTATTAGAAATGAGTGAGAAAGAATTCCAACATTTCTGTTTTCTACATTTTTTATCTTCCTAGCCATCAGCTTGTGCACAGCACCTTTTCAAAAGACGAGGTATGTGCAGCTGGAGTCCTAGCAGCTGTCAAGGGACTAAAATCCCCAGCATGCCTTGCCAGTTATTATGCTAGCCACTTGTCCCCCTTTTGAAACCCATTTTTTGTTTTGACTGGGAGATTTCTGGGAGATTTCTACAGTGTCTGCATATGTAACATTAAAGTCATGCATATAAGGGCATCTTTTTAAGCCCCTAAAATGCCAGAAAAAATCAGCTTAAAAAAAAAAAAAAATCTAATCCTAAATGCAATATCAATGGGATTGGTAAATGTGAATAAAAAAAAAAAAAGCAAACAAAAACCCTCCTTCCGATCAATTTAGTAAGCCTTGGATCCATTTTGTCCGTTAATTTAAATGGCTCTGTAGGGTTTTTGCTGATTACTTCTGATCAAACTTCTGCATGTGTATTTGAAAGCCAATCGTAATAAAGATTGATTTAAATGATCATGTTTAAAAGTCTGCTTTGATTTATGACGGATAGATCATATTTTCAATTAATATTTCCACACTCTTTACTGACCCTGGCAGCTGCAGGTGTTGTGAATTAATCCTTAACCCCTTTACAACCGCCCACCACATGGTGTGGTTGGCTCAAAGTCCACAAGCCACACATACGAGTCGCTAGGAGGCTGTTGTGCTGAGAGCAGACCGCTCATGGTACAGGCATCAGATTAGTAGCCAGAGGGACGGCATCCGATTATATGACCACTGACAGGATCCTGCCTGCTCTATGGCCATTCCAAACTGGTTAAAGCAGGGGTCTCAAACTCAAATTGCCAGAGGGCCACATGACAAGTTTTCATATCCAATGGTGGCCACATACAAACTTTCAAAACTTGAAAAACAAACTTTCCCTGCAATAATATACTATAACCAGCACTGGTGTCAGAAAACGCATTATTAACCCCCAGCACTGGTGTCAGCAAACGCATTAACCCCCAGTATTACCCCCCACACTCCATAAAATACCCCCCCCCCCACTGCACACATTTCTACCCCAGTCACCCCACTAAGGACTTTGCCTCAGTGTGATGGCTCACTCACCTCTCCTGACAGTCAGGATCATCTGCCTTAGAGTCCTCTCTTCCTGGCTTCCACACAGGCCTAGTGACAGGGGACCCAAAGAACACAATCTCCCGCCCTGAGGTCAGTGCCTAGGTGGGCGGGGCGATGGGCGGATAGATGAGCAGATCCTTCCTCAGCTCTGTTCTCTCTCTGGGCTGCGGTGCCTGGGTGAAGTGCAAACCGACGTTCTGGATCGGCCCTGCCTACGGGCCATTTTTAACCAGTCCACGGGGCCGCAAATGGCCCACGGGCCGGTACTTTAAGACCCCTGGGTTAAAGGGATGCCAAGGCGGGCAGGAAGCGGTTAAAGTTTACATGAAGTTGGATTTTAGTTGGTTTTGGTTTACAACACTTATAGTGTTTACCCTTAGAAAGTTGGTAGGCAGACAAGTCTCTGTTGCCAAAGAAAATGAGTTGGACCTACAACTTTACTGCTTCTGTTGTGAACGTTGAAAATAAATGTCTCTACAATGCCTATAGGTACTGAGATCAGTGACAGCCTATTTTGAAGCTATTCTGCTGCGTAATGTACAAGTTTGCCTTACGTGAACTTCTGCTTTACTTAACTGTCCCCTCCAAGTCCAGTCTGTTATGCTGAATTCCCAAGAAACACACAAACCAGAGCGTTATATGAAAATGCAACCACAAGATGGTACTGTAATGTTTAGATATATCAGTTCATAGTAATGGGATCTCACAAACTCAATCAATTGGCAACGCGTTTTGCTATCCTCCTGCTTTATCACAGCCGCAAGGGGACTGTGATATGTGTTGCCATGGTAACTTGGTAGCCAAGCCTCTCTGTTCCAGTGGCTGTGACCTCCTCCTAGCAGTTTAGCAGTTCCCGATCTGCCACTTTCGGATAGCTGTGACGACACTTCTGGTGTGCAGGTCGGTGGCCAGCTACTGCTCTCCCATTACATAACCTTTCTTGCGATTACCCCCCCGGAGCCCTTCTGAAGTTCCCCTGGGCATAACATGGATTGGCTTACACACCTACTGCTCTCCATGGTGATCCTTTAATGGGCCGGTATGCAACATCTAATGTCCTTGCCCCCCACTACACAGGCTTATGTAGACTCACCGCTGTAAAAAAATTTAACCTATAAAAATTTGATGCCGTTCCGTGTACTTAAACATTTTACCTTTGGATCATTTGCTTATACAATTGATTTGTGAGATTACTTTACTATGAACTGATATCTATACATTACAGCACCATCTTGGTCACTTTTTCATATAGCGCTCTGGTTTGTGTATTTCTTTGCATTATCTTGCCACAACTAGTGGAATAATCTGAGCAGCTGGGTTAGTAATTCACCTGTTTTGGCTACATACTCTTGTTTGTAAGCTGGTAGCGCCTGGATGTTAGTAGTTTTATGTTGAATTCCCTCCTATTCTACTGGAATTACGCATTCACTCCTATTGGTGGCACACATCTTAGAATAAACATAGCCAAGACTCTTGTGTTCATTAAAATAAGGAAAGGCTGGAAAGGCTTAGGATACTGGAAAGGGTGTGTGCCACTGGGCAGGGCTGCACAGTGAAAAACATTGGAATTGCAAAGAAGGTAAGTATTTAACTTAGTTGGCTGAGCTCAAGCAGACAGTGAACATTCCTGGCATCTGTAAAATCTGTAAAGAGCTAGGTGCCAGTACAAACAACTTCCTTGTGCATGCACAGGAGTAAAGTTATTTGTGGACACCCAAGAGAAAACTGAAAACTCTGAGCAAAGGAGACGACCAGGAGAAGATGACCAAGTTCCCTGGTTACCAATTTAGGCAGGCCATGAGTCTTTTTGGGTTAACCAAAACAAATTACTAGCTTTCCCCATCCACACTTTTGAGGTGGATGGTGGAATCCTCCAGCTGTGTCATGGTATTCCGATAGCAGGGGGGCTTCACCGCCATCAGAAAACCCTGATCAGCAAAGCTGGCTAAAGTCAGCGATGTTAAATGAGCAGAAATTTTTCAACAGGGAAGTTGTACACAAGTGGATCAGTAGATCTACTTGTGTACAACCACCCTGCACATACATGGATCAAAATGTATCCAGTTATTTCTTTCTTTAAACAGATGGGCGACTCCATACCTGGGGAGCCAATATGACCCCCTTGATAGTGTATATACACCACCCGCGAGATGCCCTTGGATTCATGGATGTGCCCGCTATTCCTTTCCGGCGATTGGTAGGGCCCCTGGGACGGCATGGAGTCCCCGCCCAATAATTTAGGACGGGTGTACTCCATGCTATGTCCTTGCACATGCCTTGGCCAAGGTCGTCCTGGGCCATTGGGCATGAGCGCAGCGCGCGTGCCCGGCCCTATGCGCGCGTGCCTTATACCGACCACGATCAACTGCGCCGATGCGGCCCCCCACCATTCGCGCATGCGCGAATGGGGACCGCCGGGCGTGCGCGTGTGCGGCCGGGTTACTGACGCGCTGCTGGGACCCTTGACCTCCTGACGCCAGGCGCCGTCATCACGCCGGCGCGGAGGTTGGAGGGGCAATAAATAGCGGCTATGGCCGCTCAGCCAGCAGGTCCCATCACCTCCCGGGAAGATACAACTGGAACAAATGCGGTAAGCCACCTGATCGTTAAGGATAGAGGGATGGGGGGTGTGTAGCGGCCACCACTAGCCGCTCCATTGCTCCTTATCCTATGCACCTTTATTTTAACCCTATGCTTTATCCCCTAGGTTTATAAGGCTACCCGCACCATAGGGGAACTTACTGTTTCCACACCAGATCACCTTACCCCGCTATTCCTAGTTGTATCCCGGTTATTGTGACTCACTGAATACCATCTTAGTGACAAGTAGTCCACGGTTTAGTCCGCATAGACCATCTGTTGGCTCCCAGGTAAATGACCCACAGCTTGTCCTTGCACGTCCCTTCAAAAAAAAAACCTCCCTCCCTTTGCATATCACTGCACACCTTGTCACCCCCTTCCACATTCCGCGGCACATGCACCCCACATAGCTGTTTCTATACCTTTACACAGGGAATATCATTATCCCTATTATCCCTATGATTGTTTCATTGTTGTGGCACTAGTTTATTTGTAACACTTTGAGCACCAATTTCCAGTCCACATGCTCCCCCCACTTTGAGCATACCTCATTCCTCAATTTCACACCTTCGCACCCTCCTTTTCTATACTCTATTTTCTTTTCACTTGTCACATCTCACCTGCCTCATTCCCCCCCCCCCCTTTGTTCTTCACCCCCCCCCCCTTCCCCCTTCCCTCTGCTTCCCCATTTCACCTCCTGTACCTCCCCTTCCCCCCTTTTCCCTCCTTTCCCCCCCCTCCCCTTTTCCTTTCCCCATTTCTTTTCCCTTCCCCCCCCCCTTTCATCTCTATTCCCCCCCCCTCCGTTTTTCCTCCCCTTTCCCCCATTCCTTTTTCCTCACCTTCCATATCTTTCTGCCTATCCGCACATATTACAGCCCAGCCCTATATTTTTTTAGATGACTCACAACCCTCACTAACCCACTTACCCATATCCTCAATCTCCTTTCTTCTTCCATCCACAGCTCCCCAATTTCTCTTTCTCCCCCCCCCCTCAATTGATCCCCTTCACATCCGTCCTTTCACCACCATTCATTTCCCCCCCCCCCCTCCCTACCCTCCCCCTCATTTTCCCTCCCCCCCTTCCCCCCCCCCCCCCTTCTCACTTCCTTTCCCTTTACTCCTCCCCCATTTCCCTTTCATCCCTTTTTCACTCATCACTGTTAGGCACATCCAATCACACTGCTCACTGTGCCCTGATTATCAGGGACTTATTCACATTCCTCCCTGGGCGCCGCACCGGAATAGAACCTAATGTCGGGCAACCTTTCCAATCCTGGGTGAAACCCACCTTTTATTGACTGTCCACTATTCGATTGACACATTACGGGCATTATCTTCAGGTACCACTGAACAACCTGCTGGCTTGACCTGCCCTTCCCCAGTCGCCGTGCAAGGCAATGGTAGGCGCGCCCGTGTCTCCACCATAGATGCATCTCGATGGGGTAAGAGTCTGCTCACCATTTACCAATGTATATCCTCTCCTCTTCACGAGAAATAATAAACATTGCTGATTTATATACAACAATGACTGATCCCAAAACATGAATGTTCTTCCCTAAAAATCCCCCCTTTTTTTCTCTTTATCTCTTTTGCAGATGTAAAACATATGTATTTCCTGATGAAGCTGTTTAGCGAAACTAGTTGAAATACTTATTGTACATTTGTTTGTTTTAAAATTTGTTCAATGTATTAATGTGTGAAGAACAATAATAAAATGTTACATTTTATATAATATTGTTTTATGAACATCAGTAACAACACTTAACGTACCGTGATAGTCCGACAGCTCCCTCTCTCTTGGAGAACCTTGGCTGGAGACCAGGTTTCCTCCAACAACATTTCATTTCATACTATACGGATGATGGTACATACTATTTTTTCATATCTCTTTTCTCAACTAGAAAGTTAGGCCACAACATTTTATTTTCTTTAAACAGACATGAAAATGGTAGGATTATGTTCCTGTAATCCTAAACAAATGCATCAACTATCTATATTGCAGTGACCAAGCAAAAAAAAAAAAAAAAAAGCATAAAACTTGCAGCTGAAACCTTTATAGTGGGGAAATCAAGGGCTTCACAATATTTAATAGATGTCAAATTGTAAGTGTGAGGGATTTTCTCTGAGCCAAGGAGGGAGCAGAAAAGAGTGATCAGATTTCCTGATTATAAAAGTAGCATAGTTTCATACGGAGCATGTCACCCATTCTCAAATCACATCAAAACAATTATTATTATACAGGATTTATACAGCGCCAATAGTTTGCGCAGTGTTTAACAAAATGAAGGCAGACATTACAGTTACATTACAATTTGGTACAAGAGGAATCAGAGGGCCCTGCTCGCTAGAGCTTATAATCTAGGTCAATTGATATAAAAAGGTAATAGCTGTGGGGGAGGAGCTGATAGAGCAAGTAAAACAGTGCATTAGTTAGAAGCAGGATAAGCTTCTTTAAAGAAAAGGGTTTCCAAGGATCGTTTAAAGATGGAGAGATTAGGGGACAGTCGGACAGATTGGGGCAAAGGATGGGAGAAGCTCTGGAGAAATCCTGTAGGCGAGCATGGGAGGAAATGACAAGAGCTAGAGAGCAGGAGGTCTTAGGAGGACTGAAGAGAGCGGCTTGGTTGGTATTTTGAGACTAGGTTAGTGATGTAGCTGGGGGCAGAGTTGTGGATGGCTTTGTAAATTATTGTTAGTACTTTGAATTTTATTTGTTGGGTGAGTGGAAGCCAGTGCAGGGAATGGCAGAGAGGGGTGGAGGACACTGAACAGTTGGTAAGGTGGAAGAGTCTTGCAGCAGCATTCACTATGGACTGAAGGGGGATAGTGCATGTAAAGGTAGTCCAATGAGGAGTGAGTTGCAGTAGTCCAGGCGAGAGATGACCAGGGAGTGAATTATAAGCTTGGTGGCGTCATTGGTTAAAAAGGGGCGTATTCTACAGATGTTGCGGAGGCTAAGGTGGCATGATTTGGACAGGGATTGGATGTGGGCCTGAAAAGACAGTTCAGAGTCTAGGGTTACCCCTAGCACCCTGGCCTGTGGGGACGGACTGATAGTTGTGCCATTGATCTTGACAGAGAAGTCAGGGGAAGGGGCACGTGGGGGAGGAAATATTATGAGCTTGGTTTTAGATAGATTCAGTTTGAGGAAGTGGTGTGACATCCAGGCTGATATGTCTGTTAGTAAATCAGTGATGTGTGAGGAGACTGATGGGGTAAGCTGAGGGGTAGAGCGATAGATTTGGGTGTAATCAGCAGGATGTGTAGATCGAGAATAGCAGTGGTCCAAGGACAGAACCTTGGGGGACCCCAACGGTAACAGGTGTTGGAGAGGAGGAAGTAGAGTTTTAAGTGACACTGAAGATGTGGTGAGATAGGCAAGATTTGAACCAATGGCGAGCACAGCCATGGATACCAAGCAAATTGAGTTTTTTGAGGAGAAAAGGGTAATGAACTGTATCAAAGGCAGCGGAGAGGTCCAAGAGTAAGAGTACGGAATAATGACCACTGGTCTTATTTGTTAGTAAGTCGTTTGTGAGTTTTAGGAGAGCAGTTTCTGTGGAGTGCTGTGGACAAAATCCAGACTGAAGGGGATCAAGAAGGTTATTCTCTAGGAGATGCTTGCTCAGTTGTTTGTAGATTAAACGTTCAAGGAGTTTGGAGGCAAAGGGGAGTAAGGAGATGGGTCTTAGGTTGTTAAGATTGGTGAGGTCCAGTGAGGCCTTTTTTGGTATGGGAGTGACTAGTGCATGTTTCAGAGGGTTGGGGAAGATGCCAGGGAGAGGTTGAAGATATGAGTTAAAGAGTCAGAGGGTGACCGTAGTATTTGAGAAGGAACGGGTCCAGCGGGCAGGAGGTTAGGTGGGCGTTAGAAAAAAGTTTTTTGACTTCCTCTGTAGTAGTTGGGTTAAACAAGAGTTTTGATTGTACTGGAGGACAAAGAGTGTAAAGTGAGGGAGATATTGGTACTCCTCCACTCTGGAGGTGATCTTGAGACAAATTGTCTCAATCTTAATTTTGAAGTAATTAGCAATCTCCTGGGCATTAAGTTAGTGGGTGGAGATAATGGCAGAAGAAGAAGAGCATTACAGGTAGAAAAAGAGTTGACGGGGACTGCGTGAGAGTTTGTTAATGAGAGTGATAAAGTAAGTGTTTAGCAGCGTGGAGACAGGAATGGTATTTTTGGAGGTCAGATTTATATTGAATGAAATCTTGCTGTCACTTTGTCTTACGCCAAAGACAGGCTTTTGGTAATGTCTGTCAGGGTTGTAGCGGTTGGGGCCTGATTTAATGCTTTCCATCCAATGCAAAAACAAAAGAAGGAACTACTGGAAATAATCCATTGCGTTTTAACTATCCTGCAAACGGAGCTAGAATATTCTCTCGTTAAAAAAAAAAAAGAAAAAAGAAGAAAGAAAGAAGAAAAACAAAAAAATGACAGATCACCTGTATGAAGAATTCTCTGTTCATCTAGAGTTTATGTATGTTAATGTATTCCTTGCATCACCACATAAGAAGTAAATTATTAGGCTTTTTGTCCCTTTATGATGACAGCGTTCACAAAGACTGTCACTAGAAGCCCTTTTGGGAGACAGTTTACACCACTCAGCCTCATATCAATACATTATTAGAAATAGAATTCAAAAACATATTTATGTACGGATTTTCAGTTTAATCTGTTTCAGTGACAACCATCAAAGTCACCACAAGAGCACCAAAAAAAAAAAAAAAAAAGTAAAAAGAATAAGATGATTGCGCAACTAAGTCCTATTTTGCTTCAAGAAAACAAAGGAGAGACTTAAAAGTCAGTTGAAATCCTCCAAATTATTCTAGGGATTTTATTCTGTGGATTGGATTGTTAGTGGATTAGCTGTGAGAAATTCTTGAAACGGCCTGCATAAAGATGATAAAAGCAGCCGGACTTAAACCAATTCCTGAGACGAAGGGAGAGGTGGGAGGGTTAGTGTCTTAACAGCTGCTGAAGCATATAATAAGATCGGATGAAGACTTCATGTCCTAAACTGCTTTCTGCTGTCGTGCTACCTGGCCAACCGCTGTTTCAACAATAACTCAGAAGCATCAAGCTGTGAAGATTCAAATAATAGATTTCATTTCCTCGCAGCTACTACTGATCATTTAGTAACAGCTGTTATGCCCCTGTTATCCATCATGCTGTCATGTGCGTCTCAAACAAGCACGACCCTGTTATGTAAGTGACCACCACTGTTCTCTTCATCTACTCTTAATAAAGTCAGATAAAAAAATTTAATGAAATGGCGGCCACAAACTGCTTTCTTCCACATAAAACTTACTGCAGCTAACAGGTGTTAAGTGAAGAGTTCCGGCCTTCAGATATGGAGATAGGATATTGAGGTAAACACATGCTTACACATACGTGTGTGTGTGTGGGATTATGACTAGGACATAGATTAGCTTCAAAAGAGATAAGAGGTGCTAAGAGCATCTGGTGAACTATTACTATACTATCACACAGAAAAAGTAGAAAGCATCAATGAATGCCTAGAAATTGACAAAGATAAAAAAAAGAAAATATTTTTTGGTCACCTTAACTATGACAAAAGAAACCTCTGGCCATCTGCATACATTTATAATGTGCTTGTGATAGTTTTAATACAGTACTGTATTAATACAGTACTGTAAAAAAAAAAGTTTTAGGCTGGGTTCACACCTATGCAAATTGGATGCGGCTTTCCCGCATCCAATTCGCATAGTAGGACATTGTGACCGGCTCTCTATGGAGCCGATTCACATATCTCCGCACAGAAACGCTGTGCGTCTTTGGCTGAATTCAGGCAAACATTCGTCACAGCATTCCTGTGCGATCTGTGGCTGTTTTAGGTGTGAACTGAGCCTGAGGCAGGTGTTAGTAAAAAATAAATTTAAAAATTGCTATAAATTAAAGCTTAACTGAACCCATGGATTAAGGCTTTGTTCACACCATAGTGCAGAGATGTCAGTTTTTCTGCACGCATTCTGCAAGGGCTTACAAAAAACAATGGGTCTCTGTGTGCCCTGTTCACACCACACAGATTTTTTTCTGCACAGGAATCTGCAACGGAAAAAATAACTGAACATAACATCAACATTGGTTTGGTTTGAAAAGGGCACATAACTGGGGCGCATGAAAAGTAATGTCAACGTGCATGAAAACCGAGGAACACTGATATGAAAGTGATGTCTCTTCAAGTGAAATATGCACAGTTTTCCCATCGGTACGCATCAGTTTTCATGCACGTATGGTGTGGACGAGCCCTTAACCAGCACATGCCAGAAATGCAATGGTCACATGGTTGTGCTCTCAACCAAAGTGTCAAACCATGACCGTGTGTCATAACTGATCACATGTACAGCATCATAGCAGTTTAAGATCAGAGGCCAAGATGACCGCTTCCTTGACTGAAATGGCCTGAGGATTCTATACATTGGCACGGATTAATTACTGAACCTTATTGAGATTTTTTTTTTTGTAAAGGGGAGTTTAGCAACACTTTAGGGTATAGTTGCACTACAGCCAATCTAGGATAATCAAATCAATAGCCTACTGCTCTCTGGGGTTCGTGCTGTGGCAAGAACAGCACCAAAAATGATTGCCTGTCACATACACACCTCTAAAGCGCTTGAATGCAAGAATGCATTTGCATATGTGTGGGAAAGAATTAGCAAATATCCCTGCTTCTAATTCCTAAAAATTTGAGAATATTTATTGTCTACCAAAAATGTACTAACATACTCTGTCGGTTCATTAATTGCTCACAGTATTCTGAGCACAATTATAAACTGTATGCAAGCAGAAAATACCTGCAGAAGTGTTGATATTCTTTTGGAGCGAGGTGTCAAAGCTCGGAACCGGTAAACTTGTCAAATGTTTCCAAAGCTCTCACAACAAAGAATGCCTGTCAGTTTGAATTAAGTAAACCGGTCATGCCAAGCAGGCAAGAGGAGCCATTTTATTACAGCTGGGGCCCGAAAGACAGAACCTGAAAAGGATCTGAAACCGCCTTTAACCCCAATGGGGGTCAGTACAACTCAAGACAATGAAGCATGAAAATAGAGGAACAAAAGTACGCAAAATGAAACAAAAAAATACCATTTGAAGCAAGGTAGAGAGGTGGAAATGAGCCATATAGATGTGCTCAGGCACTCCCAATACACATTCATTTTTGACAGGTTTCTCACAAAGGGGATTTACACTACATGTGTTTTCAATTACAGTTCCCAATATGCAGGACTGGTAAAACGCTAAGCAAAAGAGAAGAATACACTCTGCATATGCAGCCTTAGTGAAAATGCGCTTACATATTCCTCCCTAAGGCAGAAGCTTAAACACACCTGGCTAAGCATACATATTATACCACAAATGAAGGAATTGTGTATGTGGCTCTCAAAAGACACATCCAGGACTAATTTAATTGCATTGGAGAAATGCCGCTACTCCTACAAAACCTACATAGCTAAACAGTCAGCCATTTGAAAGAGGAAAATAGAATTAATGCAGTGCCTTTCAAGCACTTAAAAGGGAAGTGCAGGTTTTAAAAAAAAAACAAACATGCATATCCACCGAAGGGGATTCAATATCGATCTAATCTACATCGCGCCCCCCCCCCCCCCCCATCTCTAAGACCAAAAACAGTGCAAACAAAGACTGCTGATCTCACAGTTCTCGGTCTTCCGTGATCAGAGAGTGGTGACTAAGTCACCGGCTCTGTGCTCTACGCCCTAGCAGCTCTCACTGGAGCGCTGGGCTGTGCAGGGGGCAGGAGCAGCTGGTTCAGGCTCTCAGCAACTCCCTGAGAGCCAGAATCAGATCCTGCTTAGGCATCTGGGTGGACCTTGACAAAGAAGTCAGGATCCGTTCAGTCTGGACCTGCTCTGTGATGTTTTTAAAGGGGTGAAGAACTAAGTGTACTTTTGTGACCCACAGAAGTATAGTCAAAATTGCTTTGGCCTTTCTTCCCCGTTAACTCGTTACAGTGACCCCCATAGACTGGACATAGCCAAAGATGATTGGTAAAATAAACCCTCACTGACTTTTGTGGCTATAAGCACTGTGGAGCAAATCACTCCCAAAATTCACAGCAAAAGCACCGAATTCCTTCAAGTCATTAACTTAGCTCACCTCCTCTGTGTTTACATTAGATACTTATGTTGTAAAGCACTGTGTAAACTTTTGGTGCTATATAAATCCTGTATAATAATAATACTCATATGTTGGAAAGTCAAAATTGCTTTGGCCTTTCTTCCCCGTTAACTCGTTACAGTGACCCCCATAGACTGGACATAGCCAAAGATGATTGGTAAAATAAACCCTCACTATATAAATCCTGTATAATAATAATAATTAGAAGACTGAATCACTGCTGGAAGGATGTAGCAGGGTGAGCTATGGCTCTGACAGAAGGATTTCAAGCATATCTAAACAAAAACATTTATATGGTGCAGCTTTAGATGTGGCTTTGCTAGTTTTCTTGATTTTTGTTTTCGGGGGATATCACCTGAAGACAGCCATTGTACAGATCAAACGAGCATAGGGCAAGAAATATGACTATCCCCCTACGGTGGATATTCTCTGAAGACATCAGCTATACAGACGAAACACATAGGAGCGAGGCCAGTGGCTCATGATGTTATACACCTGCTGATGTTATCTGATGTGGCGTTTTATGCCTATGAGATGCTTTTAATAAATATGTGGTTTTAATCAATACTACGCTATAGTCCTTTGCGCTTTCCTCCATTCATCCCTTTTCTGAGGAGTTGCCATTGGATAACCAGTGGAGGACCCTGCAGACTCTGGAGTCTGCAGTATTTGGTTTGGTGGCCTTTGAGTGGATGGTTTCTGTGCTGTTGATTTCTTATAATTCGGAGATCATTGAAGTCTTTTATTATGAGTTATGATTATATAATCCTTACTGAGTTAATATATTCATTTTGAGCACTTTTTAAGTAGTTATTTTTAGATTTTCCTTGTGTCCGGAATATACAAAGTAAAACATCACCATTTTGTACTAAACGCACAATTCTTTTTGGGTTTAATTTATTTACAGTGCCTCTGGAAAATATTCACAGCGCTTCACTTTTTCCACATTTTGTTATGTTGCAGCCTTATTCCAAAATAGATTAAATTCATTATTTTCCTCAAAATTCGACAAACAATACCTCATAATGACAACATGAAAAAATTGTGTTTGAAATCTTTGCAAATTTATAAAAAAAGAAAAATAAATCAAATGTACAAAAGTATTCACAGCCTTTGCTCAATACTTTGTTTAAGCACCTTTGGCAACAATTACAGCCTCAAGTCTTTTTAAGTATGATGTTACAAGCTTGGAACACCTATTTTTGGGCAGTTTCTCTCATTTTTCTTTGCAGGATTGCTCAAGCTCCATCAGGTTGGATGGGGAGCTTTGGTGCACAGTCATTTTCAGATCTCTCCAGAGCTCAATCAGGTTCAAGTCTGGGCTCTGGCTGGACCACTCAAGGACATTGGCAAAGCTGTCCCATAGCCACTCCTTTGTTATCTTGGCTGTGTGCTTAGGGTTGTTGTCCTGTTAGACAATGAACCTTTGTCCCAGTCTGAGGTCCTGAGTGCTCTGGAGCAGGTTTTCATCAAGGATGTCTCTGTATTGCTGCATTCATATTTCCCTCGATCCTGACTAGTCTCCCAGTTCCTGTCTCTGAAAAAAAAAACCTTAGCATGATGCTACCACCACCATGCTTCACTGTAGTGATGGTATTGTCCAGGTGATGAGCGGTGCCTGGTTTCATACAGACACGACGCTCCTCAATCTTTGTTTCATAAGACCAGAGAATTTTGTTTCTCATGGTCTGAGAGTCCCTCAGGTGCCTTTTGGCAAACTCCATGCGGGCTGTCATGGGCCTTTTTTCTTAAAGAATGGCTCCTGTCTTGCCACTCTACCATACAGGCCTGACTGGTGGAGTGCTGCAGAGATGGTTGATTTTCTAGAAGGCTCTCCTGTCCCCACAGAGAAATGCCCTAAGGCCCCTCTCTCCCGATTGCTCAGTTTGGCCGCGTGGCCTGCTTTAGGAAGAGCCCTGGTGGTTTCAAACTTCTTCCATTTATGGATGATGGAGGCCACTGTGCTCATTGGGACCTTCAATGCTGCAGACATTTTTCTGCACCCCGATACAATCCTGTCTCGGAGGTCTACAGACAATTCCTTGGACTTCATGGCTTGGTTTGTGCTCTGACATGCACTGTTAACTGTGGGACCATATATAGACAGGTGTGTGCCTTTCCAAATCATATCCAATCAACAGTATTTACCACAGATGGACTCCAATCAAGCTGTAGAAACATCTCAAGGATGATCAGTGGAAACAGGATGCACCTGAACTAAGTTTTAAGTGTGGCGAGGGAGGCTTGGATAGCTCGGGTGGCAGTTATACCTCGTCCCGGATTGTATGGTAAAAGGAGAAGCAAGGATAGAGTTAGGGGACTATAGCGGTAAACGAAAAAACGAAAAAAAAGTGGATAATACTTGCAACTTTTTGAATAAGAAATAATTTTTTATTTTTTTATTATTTACAAAATAGTTTATTCCTGAACAATTAAACAATGAAAATCATAAATGACAAACATTCACATATATTACAGACATGGGTATCGTGGGGTGGGTCCTAAAGTCATATCCTGACCAATGCAATGGTGGAGGCGCATAGGGTCCGGGGATGACTAGGGGACCGTGGGAATAGGCAATAAAATATGAGCTTTAAAAAGGATCTACAGGATTTTGATAGATCCTGGGTACAAAGAGGCTGGTTGGAGAAAGCCGACCAACATGTTTCGCCACACTATGGCTTCTTCAGGGTCAGTTTGTACCGTGAAAAAGAGAGAGAAGATCTGGAGTTTACAGAAGGCACATTCCCCAAAATGCTGGAGCAACCACCTGAGTCGCTGATGTGGCCAATTGTACTTGAGTCCCAAGTAGCAAGGAACTATCGAGGATCTATATAGAGCCAATATATCAAGGATGGAAAATATGGATGGAGCGCCAAGTAAGAACAGTCATCTGAGAGTTTTGGAAAAAGTCAGCTCTAGAACATGGATATTAGTTGGTTAAGACTGGACAGGAGAAGTCTGAAACCAGACTAATAGACAGCTCTATTTAGTTAGGTCACCGACCAGGGACCAGTGGCTGCATCGTTGAAGTTCACAGCATGAATGGCGCTCCAGATTCCAGCGCCTGTCCAGTCTTAACCAACTAATATCCATGTTCTAGAGCTGACTTTTTCCAAAACTCTCAGATGACTGTTCTTACTTGGCGCTCCATCCATATTTTCCATCCTTGATATATTGGCTCTATATAGATCCTCGATAGTTCCTTGCTACTTGGGACTCAAGTACAATTGGCCACATCAGCGACTCAGGTGGTTGCTCCAGCATTTTGGGGAATGTGCCTTCTGTAAACTCCAGATCTTCTCTCTCTTTTTCACGGTACAAACTGACCCTGAAGAAGCCATAGTGTGGCGAAACATGTTGGTCGGCTTTCTCCAACCAGCCTCTTTGTACCCAGGATCTATCAAAATCCTGTAGATCCTTTTTAAAGCTCATATTTTATTGCCTATTCCCACGGTCCCCTAGTCATCCCCGGACCCTATGCGCCTCCACCATTGCATTGGTCAGGATATGACTTTAGGACCCACCCCACGATACCCATGTCTGTAATATATGTGAATGTTTGTCATTTATGATTTTCATTGTTTAATTGTTCAGGAATAAACTATTTTGTAAATAATAAAAAAATAAAAAATTATTTCTTATTCAAAAAGTTGCAAGTATTATCCACTTTTTTTTCGTTTTTTCGTTTACCGCTATAGTCCCCTAACTCTATCCTTGCTTCTCCTTTTACTAAGTTTTAAGTGTCATGGCAAAGGCTGTAAATACTTATGTACATGTGATTTTTTAAATACATTTTCAAAGATTTCAAACAAACTTATTTCCCATTGTCATTATGGGGTATTGTTTGTAGAAGTTTGAGGAAAATAATAAATTTAATCCATTTTGGAATAAGGCTGTAACATAACAAAATGTGGAAAAACTGAAGCACTGTGAATACTTTCTGGATGCACTGTAATAAGCTAGGATTAAAAAAAGCTAATAAAAAATAAAAAAAGAATATAACTAATGACATGTCGGTTAAATATTAATAAACAACCAGTAAGAAAGGCGCATAGTCACAGTACCTCGTTTATATGCAGAGGTTCCCAATAGTCCAGGTAAAGAAGGGGGAGGGGGTTTATGTAGCGGCTGGATGTGTATGTATGATATACACAACAGGGCATGTGGAATCGTCAGGGCTGCCACCGAAGAGGCCTGAAGCCAGGTCCAATAAAAGCTAGAGGAAAAAGACAAGGAAAGGGGCGCCTCTGAGTATGTATCATATAAACATTTATTAATAAAAACAATATCCACTCACATCTTGGCAAGTGAGATCTGTCTGAATGCAACACTACTTGCCAAGATGTGAGTGGATATTGTTTTTATTAATAAATGTTTATATGATACATACTCAGAGGCGCCCCTTTCCTTGTCTTTTTTGTTAAATATTAATAGGGTAGAACAGATTTTCTCGGTAAGGTTGAACGAAAAAAAAAAAAAAAATTACTGGATTCCCTAATCCACACACTTGAGGTGAATGGGGGAAATCTTCCCCAGCTGAGCTATAATATTCAGACAGCAGGGAGACTTCCCTGCCATCACTATACTGTACAAAGATCAGCGCTGCCGGCTATAGATCGAGCGGGGAAAATCCAATGCGGCGGTTGCACTGAAATTGATCGGTAGATCAGCTTCTGTAAAACCTCCTCGTCAATACATGGATCAAAATTAGGTCAGTTCCTGGTGAATCGCTGAATATCGATCCATATACAGCCAGCATAAATGGTGCATGTAGGCCCATCAAACAAGGAACATCAGAGGGGGTTTAATTTGGAACAACTATCCAGAGGTGTGCACATTTTGCAACCTTTCTGTAGTGGCATGGCTGACATACAACATGGCAACAAAGAAAACATTGAGGGTGCTTCCACAAGGTCAAGTTTTTCTCATTTTGTTATTCTGATTTCCCCTCCCGAAAAAAACAAAATCATTTGTGAGGGTTTAATTAAAGCAGAAACTGATGTAGACAGAATGGGGCCTTAGGCAAGATGGCATCTTTGACATCAATAAGGATTTCAAAAGGCATTCTCCATATAAGCCACAGGCAGGTGCACAGCTTTCAAGCCCAATTAACCACTTCAGCCCAGGAAGCTTTTACCCACTTCCAGACCGGGCCATTTTTTGCGATACGGCACTGCGTCGCTCTGAAAATTGCGCGGTCATGTGATTCTGTACCCAAATACAATTGATGTTCTTTTTTTTCCCACTAATAGAGCTTTCTTTTGGTAGTATTTGATCATCCCTGCGGTTTTTTTTTTTTTGCGCTATTAACAAAAAAAAACACTGACATTGCGGGGGACAAATCTGACCCCAAGTGACACTTTTTGGTGACCAGTGACACCAATACAGTTATCAATGCTATAAAAATGTACTGATCACTGTCTAAATGGCACTGGCATGGGAAGGGGTTAACACTAGGGGGCGATCAAGGGGTTAAAAGTGTTGTTGAGTTTTGTCTCTGTTGGAAATATGGAAATGTGACTTGTCAACCGCACCAAAAAACGCATATTGCATTTCATTGCATTTATAATGGACTGCCATTGACTAACATAACCAAAGTTTTTTTTCAAAAATGCACAAAAAAAAGGCTTGGTTCAAAAATAAAACCCACTGATGTGAACAGCTTCATAAATTAAAATTCATGCATTTCCAGCATGCTGAAATCCTGCATTGTAGCGCAGATAAAACGCGATGGTGTGAACGAGACCAAATATGGGATAGTCTTACATCTTTCTTTTTTACAATTCTAACAAGGAAATTCATTTTATATGAATTTCAGGACTGGATTATCGGAACAATTCTCAGCAGGGAAGAGTCTAAGAAAATCCTCCCATTGTCAATGTTCTCTAATAGTGTTGGAAGGCTGTCTGGATATGAAATGGATTAGCCCAGAAACAATGACACTAAATGTATTTCCTGAGCAGAGTTGGTCATTGTCTACTCTCAGGCTTGCTTTATTGCTATGTCACTCTGTACAAAAGAACCAGCAGCTAATAATTGTGCCAATGAAAGAAATTCAGAGAGCTGTGCACATTAGCAATACTACAATAACATAATGTATTTTTATACACTACAATAATGCATTCTGTATTATATAGCAGCAGGAAACAGCTGGAGTCACGCATCCATACCGCACATTAAGACATTTCTAATTTTAAATAGAGTTTTAAGAAAATTACACGTTGCTTTTATATCAGAAGGAAGAAATATTTGCTCATTTATAACGGGAAATAGTTTTGGCTATTTTAGAAGGAAGAGCTGTGCAGTGACAGCTAAACACAAGGAACATTATCACTCCAGGCATGGATAAGGAGACAAAGCTGAGCTAACCACCTCCATCAGGGGAAAAAAAAAATCATTCAGTGTAGCAACTGCTGATGGAAAGGGATTTGACATTTTGAATGATGTCACCTGAAAGTGAATGCATTTAGGCAAGCCTCCTGCCACAGCACTCAATAAGATGGAAATCCAGCCTTGCGGCTTCAGACAGGTCAAAGAAATCAAAATCTCCAGTGTGTATAACCTTGGGACCGATCCTAGAGCACATGCTGAAATTATCCTAGGCCTTTGAATGGCTAACACAACCCTGTCTTGAGCTTTAAAGTGTTACTAAACCCAGGACCCTGCATTTACTATATCTGGTCTCCCATAGTACACAGAACATGGAAATGCTTCTTCACTCTGCTCTGACTGTCCTATAAGGCTGCAGCACCCCTGACCCCCTGTCTGGACAGTGGTGATTGGCCCTGTGCTGATCACATGCACTCTCTCAAGATAAAAAAAAACAAAAAAAAAAACTCTCCATCAATTCACACCAAACTGAGGATGTGCAGCTTGTCCCCTGGCCTCTGTTCTATCAGGAGATGGATTGGGGACTGTGGAAGAAGGGGAGGAACAGGGAAGACAGGATCAAACCACCTTTTTACACAATGCAGAGGATTAATTCCTAAGGCTTAATGTACACGAGATGTTAGGTTCACAGTGAGTATAACAAACACGCTTTACTGCCTATACAAACCGATTTTACGATTGTGTGTAAAGTATACAGAACATGTGGTAATGAAAAGAGATTCAAATTTAATTTAAAACTCTGAAACCAATAACAATATTGGCATAGTATACCATATTGCACCCAGAGTTGCTTAAAGTGGTGTTAGGTATGTGTACTTAAGCGCTAGAATGGGTATTAAAGTGGTGTTGCACCCCCAAAAAAAGAAAAAAAAATGCTTAAAATTCCTAAAAAAAAAAAAAAAAATTTGGAAAAAATGTTTAACTCGCCTCTAAATGCCTGTTGCTAGGGGGTCCATCGTAGTCTGCCTCCTTCAGTGCCTGGGCTGGTGACATCACTTCCCCTTGACGCAGGAAGGGCATAGCTCTGCCCCTCCCTCCTGTCAGTCATCTGGGACACGTGACAGGTCCCAGATGACTGCGCGGCCAAACACAGCGCTCGGCACCGCTCGCATATGCGCAGTGGGTGCCTGGCTGTAAAGCCACAGCCGGGTGCCCACAGGTGAAATGCCGGTGCCGCCGAGGGGGGGGGGGGGGGGGACAAGCGTCAAATCACTGCTCTCTGCTCTGCCTCGCCTGCAATCACTGAAGCACCAGGCTGTGCAGGGGATGGAAGTGGCTGGCTGAGGCTTTCAGCAGCGCATTGACACAGGAAATATTGGGGTAAGTGCTCTCATAAATGGGTCCCCTTGCAGGAATCTGGGTGAATTACGACATTCAAGTCGTGATCGCTTCAGAGCCTGGACCGGCTGAGTGACGTCAACTGACAGCAGACTTTACAAAAGAGGAAGCCACTGCCCCCACCTATAACTGGCCATTGCAGCAAGTAGAATTGGAAGGCAACAAATGTTAGGGGAAAAAAAAGCCAAAGGAAAAATCCAAGCTCACTTACTGACCAGCCTGCGGCCCCACAAAATTAACTTGTCTAACAGTATACAGTACATAAAAAAAAAAAAAAAAAAAAAGGGGGGGGGGGGGGGGTTTAGTCTGCACAGATTTGCAAATACATGCTTAGGCTACAGGCCCCGCCAACCTATGTTGCCTTACAATACTACTTGCTGCAATGGCCAGTTATAGGTGGGGGCAGTGGCTTCTTTTTTATATTATTGTTATATTGGTCAGGCAATGCACTGACACCTTTGCAATCATTATGCTATGTGCTGGGTGTTCAGTGCACCCCTGTACCTTTAAGGGGTGGGCTCCCTTCAGTCCATCTGCCCTCCATCTATCCATCAGAATGCATGTGCTTCCGCTGTGGAATCAGTCAGTCAGCGATAGGAACTACAGATACCAGGGTGTTTTTGTGGGGCCTGTATCTTATGCATTTATTTGCAAATGTGTGCAGACTAACCCCCTGTTTTTAACGCAAACTGTTAGACAAGTTAATTTGGTTGTCTGCGGGCTGGTCGGTAAGTGAGCCTGGAATTTTCCTTGGCTTTTTTTCGAACGACAGAAGACTATAGCCTCCTTTAACTCCTCCCCCTACTCAACCCAATGGCAGAAAGAATGGTATAGAATTTTTTTGGTAATGGACTGCCAAACAATAACAAAGTGTCATTTGAGTGAGAGCTCTGAGTTTTCTGGGACAGCTGATGTCACATCCTCCCCAGATAAAGACGCGACGCATCGTAACATGTAGGGAGTGGCCGGAATCAGATACACACCAGAAGTGACGTGAGAAGGCGCTGGGAACGCTGATGTTATTGTTTTTGCTCTTATACTCTTTATGCAAGAGTCCACCTATTTGGTACCTCAATAAATATTACCTTAGTCTTTTAAGCATACTACACCATTGTGAGGCATTCCCTCTCTCTCTTCCCCCCCATCTTTGCTGTGGTGCTATACCGGAGAAATTTAAGATGGCTCAGTGGAGCATTTATATAGTTGGAGAAGTACCCATGGTTCCATCAGCAGTGTATGTAAACAAAATAAGGCCCCAATAGGATGCTGTGGAGAGTTCAACTTGCCTATTGATGTGATTTACTACATTTTCATAAGGTGAGAGTTCTGTGAGACTAGCGTTCGAAGAGGGAATTTGTGGAGTTATTTATGGACAATACTATACATCTGCCCATTATATAATCCATGTACTGTGTACATCTTCTCCTAAATTTGGAGTCTCCCCCAATACTTTATACCTTTTGTAGGAAGTTATATAGTGTTTTTTTCTTTGTTATAAATCAACGCATTTATCTATCTATCTTTTAAGGATTTTGATCATTTGGACATTTTTTGCACATATTTATATTTTTCATTTTTTGTACCTTTTTGTGGAGACATAACTTTGCACTTTAATATTTTTGCACTTTATCCCTTAGTGGATCCTCAATGTTTTAGAGTGATTTTTATTACCGCAAAAGATCACTTTATATTTGCACATCCTAGATGGCAGCAGAGTCAGGGCTTTTGGATGTCTACATAAGGTAGGATTTTAAAGGTTATTGACATACAAAAAACATAAAATGCAAATATAATCTTATGGAAAGAATGAAAGGTCTAGCAACAGAGTTTCTTTAAAGAGGTTGCAAACCCTTGTGTTTTTTCACCTTAATGCATCCTATGTATTAAGGTGAAAAAATACCTTTCAGTCACCGGCCCACCACCAGACCCCCCCCCCCCCCCGGTTTACTTACCTGAACCCCTTCATCTCCTTGGTGGGGACGCGCTGTCCCTCTCTCCACGGGGTCCCGGTTCTTGATTGGATAGTTTGATAGCAGTGCAGCCATTGGCTCCCACTGCGGTCAAATCCAATGACACGGACGGCAGGGCCGAATCCGGCATTTGTGTCTGTGGATGCAAATGCTGGACTCGGTAGCACCCCCCCCCCCATAACCCCCTCGGGCGAGCGCTTCTTCTAGGGGGTTTTCTGATGCGGAGAGGAGCCGTTGAGGGACCCCACAAGAGGATGTTCAGGGCCACTCTGTGCAGAACGAGCTGCACAGTGGAGGCAAGTATGACATGTTTATTTAAAAAAAAAAAAAAAAAATGATCCTTTACAATCACTTTAAGCAGTGAAGCTTTCATTCCATCTTCTACCGAGAAAACGGAAAAGCAGTTTAACACTCATGGGGATTTTCATCATGTTTTCACATACACAAATTTTCCAACAAGAAATTAAAAAGCTTGAAAGTCCTTGGTATCTCTCTTTGAGGTTAACCGTTAAGTCAGTTATCGCAAGCTATGCTCCAAAGAGTCACATTTCCTGTGCAAGGGGACCCATTTATGAGTGCACTTACCCCAATAGTAGTTCTACCAAATTTGAAAGGAAGTTATATTTGAAAAACAGATACATACAGAAAGATGAAATTCTCTTATGTCAAGACAAGCATAAAAGCATCAAATGTGCCATAATAATTTACCATATCTGTGTAAATGCTGCTCTGCAATGAAAGGCATATCTTTACTGTTAAAGCATGCAGACTGAGCGTGCTCTGAGATGCCAAGCAATCTGGCCTTGGAAAAACAGGGTTGGAATCCCATCTGTTCTACTGCTATCCTTGTATTTATTTTTCAATTTCTTTCTTTTCCAGTTGAGCTGTTGTTTTGGGTCTCTGAATTCCCTAGAGAAATCAGCACAGACTAAAATGAAGTGCAAGTCTTTTGAGACGTGCAGAGGTTAGAAGCCTCTATGGACAGAACAGACCACAGGAGGGAGGGGGCACCCCAGTAAGAATTGCTTCTCTCTCTCCAATGATTCAGAATTATACAGCTTTACCTGTACCGTAAAAACAATATTGTCTAATGTGTGCTTTTATATGTTAAAATGAACCAGAGCCAATTTATATTTAATAAACCTTAAATTACTCATAAGTTCTCATAAGTGTGTGAAGTTTGAATTTATAAACCAAAAGTCTTTGAGAACAAAAAAAAAATAGAGAATGCACTCCTTTCTTTCATTGGGAATCTTAACAATAAACTGTTGAGGTTTAGAGGAAATACATTAAAACAGTACAGTTCTGAGCAATTTTGCAATTCACTCCTCCATTAAGCCTGAGCTTCCAGCCAACTGTTAACAAAAAGCTGAGTGTAGTATATATTGCACTTTAATTGTGCTTGAATTGTTCAGAGTTAAAGTTTTAGAATACGTGTCTGAACAGCAATCAGATGTGAAGAGCCGGCAAAGATCTACAGAGAGCTTTCCCATTTACTTCTGAGATGGGTAACTAATAACTTTCACAACACAGATTGCTGCACATTTCCTTTAGTTTTGTATCGAGGGGGCGAGAACAGTCTCAGCTCTCAGGGGCTTCAAACCTTCAGAACTTTTAAAACAATCTTTATTTCTATTTTAACAGGTGCATAAAAGACAAAAAGAATAGGGACACCAAGTTATATTTAATGCAGTGAGGTACAATGAAAATGGACTGGTAATCTCACTTATATTCACACTCCCATGTGAGCACCTTGAACCAGACTATTTTGGTTCCAAAGAGCCTGTAACACAAACTATGTCCTGAAAGAGATTCCAAAAATGTGTATTTATGTGTTAGTGTGCATTCACCGATCAGCCATAACTTTATGAACACCCACTTATTATTGAGTGGGTCCCCCTTTTGCTTTCAAAACAACCCTGACACATTGAGGCATGGATGCCACTTGACCTCTGACGGTATACTGTGGTATCTGGCAGGTTGAGCCTCCATGGATTAGACTTTTTTTTCCAGCACATCCCATAGATGCTCAATTGGGCTAAGATCTGGAGAATTTTGAAGCCATGTCAACACCTCAAACTCAAACCATTCTTGAACCATTTTTGCAGTGTGGCAAAGTACATTAACCTGCTGAAAGAAGCCACTGCCATCAGGGAATACCATTTCCATGAAGGGGTTTACTTGGGTCCCAAAAAATGTTTAGGTAGGTAATATGTGTTAAGTAACATACACATAAACAAGCAGGACCCAAGGTTTCCCAGCAGAACATTGCCCATAGTATCACAATGCCTCCACCGGCTTGCCTTTTTCCTATACTACATCCTGGTGCCATCTCTTCCCCAGGTAAGCAATGTATATGCACCTGGCCATCCACATGATGCAAAAGAAAATGTGATTCATCAGACCAGGCCACCTTCCATTGCTCTTTGGTCCAGTTGTGATTTTCACTTGCCCTTGGTAGGCACTTTCTGCTGTGGACATGGGTCAGCATGGGCACCCTGGCCAGTCTACTCAGCCCCACACAAAATAAACTGTGATACCCATTTTTTCTGCTTTCGACACATCAACTTTAAGCCTTATATATTCCAACTGACTTTCAGATGCCATTGTTTTGATACAAGATAATCAATGTTTTTCACTTGACCTGTTAGTGGTCATAAAGTTATGGTTGATTGGGTTTGGGGGTGTGTATATAAAAATACACACACACA
Organism: Lithobates sylvaticus; assembly: GCA_028564925.1. Classification (NCBI taxonomy): domain Eukaryota; kingdom Metazoa; phylum Chordata; class Amphibia; order Anura; family Ranidae; genus Lithobates; species Lithobates sylvaticus. Next base: position 226,160,369 of record CM053029.1, on the reverse strand, counting down.
CACACACCATATATATATATATATATATATATATATATATATATATATATATATATATAATATATATATATAATATATATATATATATATATATATATATAGATAGATAGATAGACATACACACACACATACAGTCATACTCAAAAGTTATCCAAAGCCTTGAATATTTGAGTGATTTCCGTTATGATTTAAAAAGTATCCAAAAAACTATGTGATAATAAATTGCTTCACGGGATTGCTTACTTAAATAAGACAGTTTTTTGGCATGATAAGTCATATTTTCAATATTAATGCCAAAATTTCACAATTTCAGGGCTTGACAAATTTGCTTGGAATCTAGGAGCCAGCTAATAAAGTAAGGAGCCAGTTTTTTTTTTTTTTAACGACGACAACGGCTGACAGGTGGCACTGGGCACCGTAGGACGCCCTCCCAGAACTTGCTCCTGCGCGCCCCCTGGGGCGCGCATTCGGGAACATCCGTGACCGCCAGGTCCAGAGGACCCGGCGCATTGCGGTAAATGGCCGCTGATAGAGGCTGTTTACCACGTGATCGCTCTGTGAAATGACGGTGCGATCACATGTACACAAACAGGCGTCACGTCATGACGCCGGTTCCTCCCTCCCCTCTCTGTATCGAGTGGTACAGTGAGGGGAGAAGCTGAGAGGGGGAGAGATGGGACCAGCGCTGTGGGCTGGATGTGTAGTGCCCACAGCGCTGGTCAGTGACAGCTACTCTGCCAGCACTGTGCAATACACCGCAATACTCTGCCAATAAATTTTAATAGAAACAAATAATTTTTTTTTTTTTTTTTACCGAATTTTCAGTATTTGATTTATAGCGCAAAAAATAAAAAACCCAGCGGTGATTAAATACCACCAAAAGAAAGCTCGATTTGTGTGAAAAAAAGGACAAAAAATTAATTTGGGTACAGTGTTGCATGACTGAGAAATTGTCAAAGTGTGAGAGCACTGAAAGCTGAAAAGTGCCCAGTGGTTAACATTGCATTAGCATTGTTAGAGGTGTTGCAATACCAACGGCCACCACAAGATGGCGCCATATTACAGAAGTATTTCAGAAGGCCGCAAAGCTGCGGGCTAAATTTCTGGCTAGCGCGGCCTGATGCGATCGCATGGCAGGGGTCGGTGTCCACAGGTTGACGGGGTACCGCAGCTGTGTTGCCCCAGGCGCCAGGACCCCTGCGCCCGGGCAACCGGGGTTTGTCGAGCCCTGTATATATATATATATATATATATATATATATATATATATATATATATATATATATATACATATACATATATACACACACAAAAATACATATACATATATACACACACACGCTGTATATCACCATAACAGCCTAGTAGTAGCGTCCAGGTATTCTTTTCTGGTATTAATCTTTACCATAAAGTGAAGCTGTGTGCAGACTGTAGGTTATCGTATTTACACAAACTGAACAAGTGGTTAAATTAGGTGTGTGTATTAGTATTCTCCTCCACTCTCAAGCCGAAACCCTCTCGCTCTGCCAACACTGAGGGTGTAGGTGACACATGGAGCAATCCGCACTCCAATATATGGAAAGGAAAAAGCAAATCACCACACACCAAGGACATCACATAAATTCCTTCTAGACCCCTTTCACACTGAGGCATTTTTCAGGTGCTTTTGGGCTAAAAATAGCGCCTTTTTCCTTTCCAAGTGGTTAAAGCAATTTAGAAACTAGCCGCAAATCCTTCCTATTTCACTTTTTATGCCAACACTCTAATGTAATATGCCAGGTGCTGTAAGCTGTTGAGTCTTTGGTGTGATTTTTACGCTAAGTTTACACTAGCTTCAAAAGCAAGTATTTCATATGTGCTTTTGAAGTAAATTGCAGCATCCATGTGTGCTCACCTGGTTGTATTAGCGTTGCATCCAAATTGGCTCAACACATGTTGTTTGCCAGACACTGCCACTCCGCAAACACTTCTATTGATGTCAATCATGAACACAAACTATTGAATTCACAGTGTGTTTGAGATGCGTTTAGAAAGCGCTACTAAATTAATACAAAAAAAAAAAACAGGACACCGGCAAGCATTTTTTAATGCAACGAAAATGCATCAAAAAAAAAAACACAGTTGACAACGCATTATGTGTGTTAATAGGTGCACAAATTTCTTTGCATGTCTAAATAAGCCCCAAGGATATATTTCTTTACATAACATGCAGATGAATTCAGAGATTACTTGCTGTAAAGCTGTTCTACAGTTTGTTAAAAACATAAATTTTCAAGTTGTGGTCATATGTGCACTTTAAGTGCCACTCAGTGCTATGATATTGCAACAGACTTCCTGCCTACCTGTAACTTACTTTTGTTCTTTACATTCTTTTTGTCCCACCTACTGCTCTTTTCTCCTAGAAAGCTAAACTTTAAAAAGAAATGCACTCCATGTTATCTGGACACCACAGAATCTGGAGAGATGGCCTCACCACACAAAGGGTGATTGACAGACTGAGCTGTGCAGGTTTCCCTATGAGACTGTGTAGTAGGTGTCCTTTCCCTCTACTCACATATCAGGTTGCAGTCAGCTCTCTTATCTGTGCAATGTGTGACATCAGATCCCTGCCAGCTAGAGCTGAGAAATAGCCCTTGACCTGTGCGTTTTAGAAAGTTGTAGAAAAGAGAGGGCTGCAGATAAAAGGTAAACTTATGAAGGTGGATTTGTTTAATCTCTGTGCATCACCTGAGGCTTGTTATTTCAGTGAGTTTATGCAAGGGTTTACAACCACTTTAAGTCAGATGAAGCAAGTCCTCAGTAATGTGAACCAGCATCTGTCTCCCAGCACAGGCTGAAACAAGGCGGCTGCCATAACAATCTCCTTCTAAAAAAGGTTCTTACAATGAAAAATTTTGAATTAAATTCTGCTAGTGTATACCCACCTTAAAGTGAAACTAAAAACAGAGGTGGGCACAGAATAAGGATTTTTTTGGCTGACAAAGGCAAACATCTAGTGGTGACTGCTTTGATGAAAGGCTAAGAAGCCCCCATGTGATAGTTTTGGGTAGTTGACAGGTATGCTTTATGGCAAAGCCCTAATGTCTCCTCTGCCCTCTAAAGCAGTTGATCAAACACAAATTGTGCTTAATCAGCTGCTTCCCTGGCTGTAACATCCAGGGAATGATCGCTTTGAAACCTTAGGTGATGAGATTGGTGCTCCAAGGTTCCATTCCCTGCAGAGATGATTGGGGAAAAGATGTTCCCATGTCTTCTCTGCAGGCCGTCCCAAGAGTATACTGTGATCCTGAGCTCCCCCAAGATAAAGGAGAGCCTGGGAACCACCGCTGGTGGCGGCAGGAGGTGCTCTTCCCAGAAATGTAGAAGTGATTAATTTTACCAGTCAATCAGCAGCTGAAAAGAACAGTAGCAGAATTGTGGCTGCAGCTGTGATCCCGTTACTTGCTGCCAGGGTGTTTTAATATGCACGTCGGACAGTAGTTGGTTAAAGTGCACTTATCCATTAACAATAGCGTAGAGGTGTGGTTCACTAGGAAAGGAAATGTGCATCATCAGTGGGCAGGGAGCAAGATGTCAGATGTCACAATCTAATGCTAGATGTAGAAATGCAGCAGTATTGCCAGAAGGACAATAGTTCCTAGATGCACGCATTAACTATACAAAAAGGGTTATTACAAAACTTTATGCAGCATAGAAAGTAAACACATGGCAAGCACAATTTTTTTTTTTTTTAAAGAAAATTTTCTCTAAAAACATGACCTATTTTTATATCGCATATAAATGTCTGCTTTTTAAAAACTCCTGTTGGCAAGACTCATTTCAAGCGAGAACTTTCTCTCATCTTCCCTACCATCAAAGATGATAGGAAAAAAAAAAACTCTTGTCTTAATCTTCCAGGTCGAGTGCGTTTCATGTATTTACAGTATGTAAAAACAAACCAATAACCATTTACTTCCAACAAAAAAAAAAAAAAAAAAAGAATTAAAAAAAAACAGATAAAATAACACTGAAAAATAAACTTGTGAAAGAAAAAATAAAATCTTCATGGGAAAAATATGAAACCCTGTCAATGAAGCTGCTGCAGCAACCAAGTAATGGCTGCTAATGAAGAGCCTTTGAAAAATGCAGCCCATCCATATTCAGTGTGCCAGAGCATGCTGGATTAACTGGAACCTCATTCTGAAACTCTTGTTATGTGTCAAAAGGTACCCAGCATTCGTCCCTCTCAGGAGTTGCAAGCTTCATTTCCCTGACTTTTTTTTTTTTTTTCGCTTTCCCTTTTTATTATATATTATGATATTAAAAATAGGCACTCGGAATTTAAATAATAGAACTGTCACCACTAGTTTGATGGACTAATTGAAAGAAAAAAAAAGTCTCAAGGAAGTTGGATCGGGAGCATAAAAAGGAAAGAAAAATTAGGGAGAAGGGCTGCAGATATTTCATTTCTGATTTAAATTAAAAAGGAGAAAAGCAAACTGGAGTTCCTAAACTCTCTGGAGAATGAATGAAGGGAGAGAAAAAAAAAAAAAGTTTAGACTCAGAAGTAAAGCGATATAGCGCCTCGGTTAAAAGAATTGACTGTGCAGACTGCTGCTGAGGTTAAAAAATATATATATATAAAAAAAAAAAAAATAATAAAAAAAGCATTTTGGAGCTTTTGGTGAATGAAAGCTGAATAGCTAGATCGGAGGGATAATTGTGAACAAGAATAAAAATATATAGGTTGCATTGTACTTCTTTTATAAAAGGCAGCAGAAAAGTAGAAGGTGGGTTTACAATTGCAGGTGCGCATGGACTAACTGGAGAGTTAATACAGATGCAGCTGATTAAATATTAAACCTTGCACTGCTCAAAAATGTTTAAAAAGGCAGAATCTACCTATGGATCATGATATTGTAGAATGACCAGACAAACCATGTGAAGCAAAAAAAAAAAAAAGGCTTAAAGCAGACAGCATTGGCATTATAAAAGGCCTGAGTTTTCTCTGATCTAATAGAATATTCCTTTTCAAAGCTTTTTGTCAGTAGTTGTGTTCTCCTGGCACTTCTAAAGAGATTTTTTTCCTTTCCTGTATAAATCCAGCAATCTCTGTGCAGCTTATTGGTGTCCTATTAATTCTTTAAAGTCTGCTGTGTCTTGCAGGCGTGCAGGTCCTGGCTTTATTTGTAGATAACTCAGAAGGTAGTTCCAACAAACAATCTAGTGCCTCTCGTGTCTCCTTTTATTATAATACTGTCCTGGGCATTTCATGAATTTATGTGCTTTTGTTTTGCAATGCCACCAAAGCAATAGCTTGCTTCATAAACACTGAGAATCAATAGAGAGGAGAAAACATATCTAACAACTGTTCAAATATTTATCATTTCACAGCATTTGCCTATTCCCTTCACTGCAGGCTGGAGGGATATATAAAACTACTCAACAGTGTCAGACATAGCAAGAGAAAAATCATTAAAGAAAAAATACAGCCTTAAGCCAATGTTAAAGTGGACCTAGCATCATGTATGGGTGTACATATACATTATATATATATATATATATATATATATATATATATATATATATATATATATATATATTTATATTACACATACACACACACACACACACAACATTGACATGACATGTTCACCACATGTCAGTAACAACCCATGCAATCCATACACACATAGAAACAAAAACAAATAAGTTCAGAAATGAGGTTGTGTGTAATAAAATGGGATGACACGGTGGAAAAGTATTTAACACATGAGGAAAGGGAGGTGCAAAAAAGCATAGAAAGCCAAGACACCAGAAATGTATCAGTAATTAGAAAACAACTGATGGTCTATCAAAAGTAGGGTTGTGGAATTTAATTGCTGCATCGATGCATCGCGATTCTGGTGTCCCCGATGCGGCATCGATGCATGCGACCCGAAAAATCGATGTCTGGTGACGTCATCCCGGCTTGCCCCGCCCCTCCCGGAAGAGTGCTCCGAGTGTTTTTGTCAAAGTAGCTTTTGTAATAAATGCAGAGTTATAATCCATTAAGTGGCCAACGCTGCATGTGTTTTTTTAAATATAAGCAGCGTCATACCTCATTTCTTAGTGTGTGTATCTTGTATAACTGTATATGCCGCTCATGTTACTGCCAGGTCCGGCCCGCCTCTCTCCTCTCACGTCTCTCCTGACGTCAGCTCCGCCTTCCTCTCTTCTAATCTGATAGCTACAGTTGGTGGGTGGATCTGAGAACTACCACTGATGTCAGGAGAGACGTGATACTGAGAGGAGAGAGGTGGGCCTGACCAGGCAGTCACATGAGCAGCATATACAGTTATACACACACACACACACTAAGAAATGAGGTATGAAGCTGCATATATTTTAACCGCTTCTCGACCACCTCACGCAGACATACTGCGGCAGAAGGGCTCGTACAGGCAGAATCACGTACCTGTACGTTGCCCTTTAAGAGGTGGCCGGCGGCGCGCCCACGGGAAGCTCCGCGAGTTGAGTCGCAGATACCCGCGATCGCCTCACGGAGAGGAAGAATGGGGAGATGCTAATGTAAACAAGCATCTCCCCGTTCTGCCTAGTGACAGTGTCACTGATCTCTGCTCTGTGTGATCGGAGCAGATATCAGGGATGTGTCACACACAGCCACGCCCCCCACAGTTAGAAACACGCCCCTAGGACACACTTAACCTTTACACTGCCACCTAGGGGTTAACCCCTTCACTGCCAGTGTCATTTACACAGGAATCAGTGCATTTGTATAGCACCGATTGCTATATAAATGACAATGGTCCCAAAAATGTGTCAAAAATGTCCGATGTGTCAGCCATAATGTCGCAGTTACGATAAAAATCGCAGATCGCCACCATTTAAAAAAATTAATTATTAATAAAATGCCATAAAACTATCCCCTATTTTGTAAACGCTATAACTTTTGCGCAAACCGATCAATCGCTTATTGCGATTTTTTTTTTACCAAAGATATGTAGAAGAATACGTATCGGCCTAAACTGAGAAAAAATTTTATTTTTTTTTTCATATATTTTTGGGGGATATTTATTATAGCAAAAAGTAAAAAATAATGTGTTTTTTTCAAAATTGTCGCTCTATTTTGTTTATAGCGCAAAAAATAAAAAAAAAACGCAGAGGTGATCAAATGCCACCAAAAAAAAGCTCTGTTTGTGGGAAAAAAAAGGATGTCAATTTTGTTTGGGAGCCATGTCGCACGACCGTGCAATTGTCAAAGTGACGCAGTGCCGAATCGCAAAAAGTGCTCTGGTCAGGAAGGGGGTAAATTCTTCCGGGGCTGTAGCGGTTAAAATGCACACACAGTGGTGGGCACTTAATGGATATAGCTCTGCATTTATTACCACACAGGTATTTTAACAGTAGTATGTAGAGTAAAATTGTGTTTGTACAATTACACTGGCTCCTACACGTGCTCTGTGCCGACTCCCCCACTGTGTTAACTCCGTTTGCACCTTCCAGAACACTAAAGGGAGCCCAGAGAAATGTCAGAGCACAGAGACAGTAGTACAGGGAACTTCTCAGGGCTGTTTGTCAGTTGTGGATTCTAATCCCTCCTGACCTCCCAGCAGCCTTGTGTGTGAATTCCTGTACCCTGTACTGCAGCGGATTAATGCACTTTTTAAAGTGGAGTTCCACCAGTTTTTTGTTAATTAAATGTTAGCAGCTACAAAAAGTTTAGCTGCTGACTTTTAATAAACAACAGACACTCACCTGTCCCACGGTCCATCGATGCGGCCGCCCGGAGCCCCGCTCCTCTCCTCAGTGCCATCATATCTACTGTGGGCAGTGACCCCCCACCTGTGACAGCTTACGGCTTCACGGCTGAGCGCACTTTGCCAAGTGTCCCAGAAGATCGCTGGGAGGGAGGGGCCACCTAGGGCAAGAGGAGGAGTCACCTAGGCGGCCGGAACAGGAAGTCTCACTAAAAAGAGGACACACACTCCCCCCCCCCCCAAAAAAAAAAAATGACATGCCAAATGTGGCATGTCAGTGGGGTGAGGAGTGCTTAAAGTGGAAGACACATTTTTGGCTGGAACTCCGCTTTAAAGGAGTGAGGTTATTTTTAATTCAAAGAAAGATCCAGGAAATGTTTTGTTTATTCCAATAAACTCGTTTTTGATTTAAAAAAAAAAAAAAAAAAAAAAAGTCAGCAGCTACAAAAAAATATTTATCTTCTGACTTTTAATAAAAAGACACTCACCTGTCCCACAATCCAGCGACGTGGCCACCCAAACCCTCCATTCTCTCTGCTGCCTGTGCACGGCGCTGGCAATACTACTGTGGGCATCCGGCTGTGACAGCTTGCAGCTTCACTGCGCTGTCCTGCTCAGCCGGGCAATTTTCTGGGACCTGTGATGTGTCCCAGAAAATTGCAGGGAGGAAGGGCCGCCTAGGCGGTCCAAGTGGAAGTGGGAGCGCTTCAGTAATCGCGATGCATCGCGGAATCGATACGTTGACCAGATAATCGTAATCGAATCGTGAGACCAGTGAAGATGTGCACCCCTAAATTAAAAGGCGTCTCATTACCAAGGTGTCACAGAAGAAACATCTCATGATGGGTAAAAGAACTCTCTCAAGACCATCACAACCTTATTGTTGCAAAACATACTAATTGGCCTTTTTACTAGTGATTTAAGTCATGGATTTAAATTGTGATTTAAATAGACTTGATTTAAATCAAATCCACCCTGGTCAAAAGCCTAGGCTAATGACCAGACAAGAAACAGGAAGTGGGCTGTAAGAAGTATTTACTGGCAGAAAAAAAATATATGTTTTACTATCCAAAGTTAAAACAACAACGGCAGAAGATTTAATAGATGGAAAGTTGAAAAAAATGAATGAAGGTCTGCTTTAACTGAGAAAAGCCGGCCATACATGGAAAAAAAAATCAAAAATTCAGCTGGGTCAGCAGGGACTGGCCACATTTTGATCCATGTATGGGCAGGCTGGTTGTACAGAAGTTGATCTACAGAACGACTTCTGTACAACCAGCCTGTCGAATGTTTCCTGCTCGCTCAGTGGCATCAGCTATAACCAGCAGCGCTGATCAGTGTGTTCTGATTGTGTGTGTGTGGATGGGGGGAACAAGTAAGGTATGGTTTCACCTACGGGCTGCTTAAGTTCAATGTGTCAATCTGAGATACTTAAAAAAGGAGAACAGTAATAACGGTTAAGCTGTAGAGCAGGTACCATTCAGATAGAGAGAAGAGATACACGTGTTAACGGGCTACCAGACAGTGCATTGTGGGAGATAATAGGAGTCAACAAGGTTTCACATTCCCATGAACCAAACACAGGTTTAAAGTCTTTGATGTAAATCATAGCCTTGTGCAGCCTTTTGTTACCATTTCCACTTAGCATTTAAATTGTAGCACAAATCTAAAACTCTTATCACCAAAGTTTCCAAGGCAACATTCGATGTAACAGACTTATAAAAAAAAAAAAATGAAAGTAGGGAAACTTCAGCAAATGCATGCACACAGTTCTAGATAAATACATACAAAAATGCAAGCTTACAATTTAAAAATTGGTATAAAATGCTATAATGCTAAATAAAAAACCACTGAGTCAAGTAAAAGATTCCCATATCTCCCTCCACAAAAAGAAGAAAAAAATGAATACTCTTTTACACTGCTGTGCCAACTATACATTATTATACTATTACATGTAGCGTCTTCTTTAGAGCACAATATAGAAATAATGGCCTCTATGAGACTTAGAAGCATTAGCAGAGCAAATATTAATGTTATATTGATATAGTGGGTTAGAGACAGAACCTCATTTTCATTTTATTGGTACATTTGTGCCCACTGGGGGGATTTGACCCCACTACCCATCCCCAGGGCACAAGAAAAAAAAAAAGTGTTGGGCTGTCACCGGGGCAGGAAAACAAAGAGCACTAGCATGCCACTAATCTAGTGAATGATATTGATTAGCCAATCAGATCCCAGTCACAAGAAAAAGTAGCATCTCAGGACTGTTCTTGGTTGCCAATCGGTCCAAGAATAATTTTATAATCCAGCGCCAATAAACACACAGATCAACAAAGGACTTAACATCCCCAGAACCAGTCTTTTACATGATAAACACACTAAAAAGGATAATCCTAGTCCTACTGGTGGTTACCTACATCTCACCTCTAGAGGTTCTAGGAAAGATCACAAATAGGTTCCGGACTCTTCTGCACAAAGATGAAAGACTTCAGGAAATACTTCTGGAACCACCCCTACTAGTATATTGGCAACCACCTAATCTAAGAAAGCTTTTTGTGAGACGTTTCCCTCCCTGTATGCAGAAAAGGTGTGAAACATGCACCAATAGTGGATATCAGTACCACGATCACAACAGGAATACACAATACTCTTGCTGCAAGTTCTCAAATGTGGTAAACCTGATATTGAAAGGAGAATCCCCCACAGGATCCTATGATGGTGAGATGAGTCAAACCCTCCGCCAACAAATGAACCTCCATAGATCCACAAATAACAGCAGCCCATTTCTACAGCAAGAGGCCACAGCATAAGTGATCTAAAAATACAGAACTAATAAGGAACTTGAAATTACAGAAAGACTGAAATGGGAATTTAAATTTATAAAAAAAATTCTAAACTATAAAATGTGACCTAAACAGATACTGACACTGTGGCATGCTACAAGGAGCTCAAACTCAGCTAACCAACTGGATTTCCCCTCTAAGAGTTATAGAATTTCTTTCAACTATTCTAATACACAGAGGCACAATACTCGCTGGTACTGTTCTTTCTTCTATTGTTAATTATGCAGAAAGTGAAAGCTCCAGTGAATAAAGAACTCAGGAGTTTTTGTTTAAATAAATGAAATGCAATGGTAATGACAACAGTTGACATCAATGGCAGAATTTTTAGTCAGCATCGGGTAAACTTATTTAAGAAAGCAAAAGGTACAAAAAAATAAAAAAATAAAAAAAAAATGCCTAAGGAAATGTGTGCTGACCAGGTAATTTTATTCCTTATTATTCAATCTTCTCAAGTCATGGCTGCTGTAATATGATTTCATAGCACCAATCTAAAGTGCCCCTTTTTCAATTGGAGGTGGCAGCAAAAGCAAAAAGAAGACTACTTGTACTGTAAAAAAAAAAAAAAAAATATCTGTGATTGCGAAGCACAAAGATTTGGACTTATCTGCTTTAACTGAAAGATTTTTCAACAAGCTAGATCATTTATAGAGAATAAAACAAGAAAGATTTAAAGCTGTCGCTTCAAAACTTTTTTTTTCCCCCCTTCCCACAGGTCAAATATTACAATTCACGGGAAAACAAAATGTAGACTAGTAAGGCAATTTCCAGAGATGTCTAAACTGCTTTCCATGTACATTAGCGGACGATGCAGTCAGTGTCAACTAGACTTTCGATTTGCACACAACATTAAATGAGTACAATATTGTTCAGCTTGCTTGAGTTAGCAAGCATTAGTTACAAAACTGCAAGTCAAGGCCACTAGGGAAATGAAACATTGCAATTTTGTATTTGCTTGAATGAGCAGCTATAAACTGGATTTCTTAGAACAGTCCAGAATAAGGATTCTGTCATAGCCTTAAAAATTAAACATCTTTTTAACTTAGACCTTTGGGCACTTTGCATTCATTACTGCTACCGATTTAAAGCTGCCTGCACACATTAGAAAATCACCTGATTTGGCTTGTTTAAGCCTATGGAGAAAAAAAGAGCACAATATGATGACTCCATATAGTTGATCCCTACTTCCCCTCTTCCCCCTAAACCCAAGATCTTTTGACCAAGTGTTTTGGACAGGGGTAAAAAAAAAAAAAAAGAACTATAAATATCATGACCGTCACTTGCCCAAGCTGAAATTGGTCCGATTGTATGTCAATTAGAAGGTTAAAAGACCAAAAAGGGAGTCAAGTACTGTGGCTGTTCAGTTTTTATCAGCTACTGTCCTCTGCAATTGGCTTGTCCCAACCCTATAATTGTGGAAAGGCACTAGGGATGTAGACTTCAGGTGTAGAGGGGTTATACTACTAGCAACACAAGAAATATTTTTAGTTATATGGATACTAATCCGCTGTGGTTCCAATCAGGACCTATTGATACTGAACTGACTAAGATTTTGTTTTCCTATACTGCAGAGTGCATTTGTATGCATTTTTTTTTATTCTGCATGTTGCAAAAAGTCCACACAGCTAAATATTATAATTAAACTTTTACTCAAGTTGTCAACTGGTTTATGGGGAACTGAGCCAAAAAGTTGAGAAAAAAAATAATTCTACTCCTCACAGGCAGCCTTCTGGAGGAGGAAAGGTATGGGTAGACAGGGCAATCCAAGCATCGTAAAAAAATGTGACTGTTTAATTGTAGATTACCTTAATTAGGGGACACAAATGTGATCTTACAATATGTATGTGCTTGAGCATGGCTTACTTTTATAAGCTGGGGAAGTGTTTTGGATGCATATTCCAATACATTAGGTCTTGTTTGTGTGTTTTAAATCTGTTGCAGCTGACCTTGGTGGCCAAATCTGCCCTATTGTACAAGTCTATGTACAAGGAAATCCAACATTGACTATACAGAGGAAAAGTAAGTAGATGCTTATGTTCAGGGCCGGTGCTACCACTAGGCAAACTAGGCAGCTGCCTAGGGCGCACTGCTGCCTAGGGGTGCCCAGCCGCTGGTTTCCCTCGGTGTCTGCATGCTCTGTAGGCTGCAGTAACTAACTCAGTCTGACCGATAGTGTAATTAGAGGCCCAGCGCTAGAGGCTGTATGGCGGTGCCTTCAGTCACATGGGCAGTGCAAAGGGGGTGGAGTCAGGGTTGGAGCCAATGGGGGCGGAAAAATTAGGTTTCTCCTAGGGTGTCAAAAATTCTTGCACCAGCCCTGCTTATGTTACAATGAAAATATACTATTATGTTAATATTTAAAAACTATTGTCATCAGAAAGTTCACCATGTCATCTGAAATTTCAACATTAACTACTGTAGTGTGAAGGCTTGAGAAGTGCATGGGATGACGATATTGCAGGCACAATGGAACAGGATAAAAATGTGAATGGTTTTACCTGCCATAAGATTTTATTCTGTTCAGCAAGTTTTGAGATTCATCCAACCACGTCACAAAAAATTTAATGAGCACCATCACACTGCTGAGTCATTAGCAATTAAGGACAAAGAAAGTCTTTAGGTACACCAGGAAATAGCAAACTTCTAGTTACGCAATGCTCCAGAGTCAAAAGGCTGGCGAACACAATTAGGCATTAAAAAATAAAATAAAAATTCTCTTTTTTTATGCCTCTGACAGCAGCTTTATGTTATTCAATTCGTCCACACATATTGTGACATCTGGGATGTTTAGGGGCTTAATAAAATGCCCTTAACCTGTGTTGCCTCTTATTGGCATAATTTACACACATACGCACACAAATGTGCACTCTAGTGGCTAGAATTGATAAATATTCTAGGCAACAGAATGAGTTTAGGTGCATACACGTCGAAACGCCATATACTTGTAAATGTACGCAATTATGTTCCAAAATGAGCTGCTCCTGGCAGAAAGATCCAGGAGCATTTTAATATGGCTGTGTGCATGAGGCCTTACAAATCCATAGGTAGGTAAAACAGTTTACATACAGTATATATGCATTTTAACTATGCGTCCTTTTAGGAGTTCAGCTGTAGCTCAACTTGCAAACCATTTTAAAGCTTTTCTGCTAAGAAAACACAGAGCCAAATAGGTTTATAAAGCATAAAAAATATAATCGTATTTCTAATTACTTTTTACACAAGACCATTTCCCCAAAAACACAAAGGCCGATCTTCATTAAAGAAACAGTCCGTAGAGGTAAGCAGACTAAGGTTACTTAGACATTGAAGTATTTGGCCTACTATTAACTCCTCTGAGAAAATGCAGGCAGATACAGCCCACAATTTATATCTCCTTGTCCTAGAAAAACAGATTGTTTTCTTCAGTCTGCTGAAGTAAAGTATTTAGAAGATTAGACATTTATGCAGCTGCCTGCCCTGAATTTGGGCATCAGCTAGCCCCTAGAGCACAAGGAAAATCCAGAACATAGCAGGATTGCAACTGCTGGGTATTACTGGATTAGAAGAAGCGCCTTGAGGTCGCACATACTATCACGAACACATTAACGTTTAGTTCCCCTTCTCTCTACTCAGATCACCTAATGTACTTTCAACCTAATTATCCCCTTGTAACAGTGATCTAATCTCATTTCTGCATACTAATTCAGCATCTGCATGATGTTTGACAAATTTACCATGGTCTGTACGGAGAAATTCAACAAGCAAAAAAGTACTTAAGACTAAAGCCAGGGAGGGCACAAGATAGATGTGTGTTATGTGCACAGCATTGAAGAATATTAACAAGCCTTTTAGTAAAAAGACACAGGGACACATTTGTCAGAGGGTCTGATATATTAATTGCCTGTAATGCAGTGGTTTAATGTGAACCTTTCAGTAGTTATTTAAGCCTGTCTGAAATTTCTGACACATCACAATATACAGCAATTGTACCTTTTTTTTTTTTTAACTACATTTACCATAGAAACACAATCCTGGAGCTCCATTCCAATGACCTTGTCTAGGATGAGATGATGTCATCATTCTACCACTGGCAGAAGGAGGCATTGCCACTTTGTAGCAAGTCACAGGGTATGAGGCTACAGCCAATGTACTGTATCAGACATTTCTTAACACAGCCAAGAACTGCAAAGGAATCAGTCCAATCTCAGTCCAGAAATTAGATGCCGGTCTTGAATAGTGCATTTACTAAAGAGGTTATTGCTCCATCCCTCTGGAGAGAAAAGCAGATTAATGTTTTGTCAGGGGAAGAGGTGCTGAAAGGAGGAATTTCAGGAGGCAGCGCCAGTACAGGAATCGCTATTCACAGGAAAGTACCGTGGGAGATGTAGTCCTTAGCAATGGAAAGCAAGGAGAAGTGCAAGTGGCAAGAAAATACATTTTTTTCAGTACCCCATGGGCACATCACACCCATATATAAAAATATACAAATGTGTATTACAATATAGAATTAAACACAATTTAACATAAGCACATGAAGTTTAAAATATATTGCACCCCTATTTACACTGAGGCAGTTCCCATGCTGATCCAGGTGTTCCAATGATCCCATGAACATCATGATAAGTATGCTCCCACACCCACCCCCAGGGGAGAGGTGGCTTCCAGATCCGGGTTTTCCTTCCTCATTGGTTGCCTCTGACTTGGGTAAAGCCCAATGGGTTTAACTTGTGGCTATTCCACTGCATTGTCTTTAGGTACTTTATATTGCTTTGAAGTGTGAAGTGTTTTTGGATATCTTTCTACTTTAAGTTATTGTTCATTTGCTTTAGATGTAATGGATGCCTCCCTCCGCCTCCTGAAGAAGTGGTCATTGCCGCAAAACATGTAGAGGATTAGATGTGATATGAGGCTGTGTTCCCCTGCATATTTACCATTTATAGAAACTTAACACCTAAATCAACATGGGAACTCCCTCATTGTAAATAGAGGTGCACCATATTTTAAACGTCATGTGCTTATGTAATATTGTTTTTAATTCAATATTGTAAAAAAAAAAAAAAAAAAAAAATTATATTTGGGTGTGATTTTCTTGCTCTTTCCATGAAAGTATTGTCAGGATGTCTTTCTTGTTTTGCTAGCGCTATCTTCTTTATATCTAGCAGAGGAGAAGTTACAAAGCACGCAGAAAAACAAGGAAGTTACAGAAAGAGATGGCTTTACAAAAGTTTAGCATGCTACAAAAACTGTTGTGTTTGGGTTGCGCCATTTAAAATGAATGGCACCACAATGCACATAAAGCATTTAGTAAATTGCAACAGTTTGAATGGGTCCTTACAAAATAGGTTTATTATTTTTTTTAATTCCTATTAACCAATACCTTTAGAAGCACTTCCATGCAAACATTGTCACAATCACAAAAGGTACAGTACCAATCTTTAAAAAAAATAAAAATAAAAAATGGGCAAGGAAAATTTAAGTAAAGTGGAGCTAATGCCCAATAGCATCCCATCACGTTTCCCCTGACAGATGAAGCTGGACACAGATGGCCAGTAACTCCTTTTGCTACTAGTTTTTCTAAACTATAAGTTTACCAACAACCTATTGCACCCCAGAAGGGTCAGGGGCATTACATATAAAAAAACAGGGAGGGCGCACTGACCTTGTGCATTACCAAAGATAAAAAGTATTTGACTAGTAAAAACAAAAGGTCATACTCACAAACAAGCATTTAAAAAAGGCTTAACATTACTCCAAAGATTCTGAGCCGCGGTAGGCTACCGCTGAGGCTCTGATGAAGAGGGTACTCCCTCGTAATGCGTAAGCCGTTTTGCGATGCCATCTGGTCCCTCCTAATATCCGGTCCAGGTTACCAGTGTCTGGAAGACACGGCTCCAAATCTTTGGTGTAATGTTAAGCCTTTTAAAACGCTTCTTTGTGAGTATGACCTTTGTTTTTACTAGTCAAATATATTTTATCTTTGGTAATGCACAAGGTCAGTGCACCCTCCCTGTTTTCTTATGTTTCAGCCTTAAGGACACCCATTGTTCTGAGGAGGGCAGCATGACCTTTCACTTTCCACACTGTATTCAAAGGGTTGGCCACAACACCTACATAAGGGCCTGAGTGCAGGAGATTGTTTTGGGTCGGGGGCATTAATAATCAATCACACAGCCTTAACCACTTGCTTACTGGGCACTTAAACACCCTTCCTGCCCAGACCAATTTTCAGCTTTCGGTGCTCTCACACTTTGACAATTAGTCATGCAACACTGAACCCAAATGATTTTTTTTGTCCTTTTTTTCCCACAAATAGAGCTTTCTTTTGGTGGTATTTGATCACCTCTGGGTTTTTTATTTATTGCGCTATAAATGAAAAAAGACCGAAAATTTTGAAAAAAAAAAACGCATTTTTCTTTGTTTCTGTGATAAAATTTAGCAAATTATTAATTTTTCTTCATAAATTTTGGCCACAATTTATACTGCCACATATCTTTGGTAAAAATAACCCAAATTAGTGGAAATTATTTGGTCTTTGTGAAAGTTACAGACTCTACAATCTGTGGTGCGAATTATACAAAATTGATCACATCTGATGTACTGGTGGCCTATCTCATTTCTTGTCACCCGAACAAGCCAGGAAAGTACAAATACCCCCAAATGACCCCTTTTTTGAAAGTAGACATTCCAAGGTATTTAGTAAGCGGCATGGTGAGCTTTTTGATGTTGTCATTTTTTTCCCACAATTCTTTGCAAAATGAATAATTTTTTTATTTTTTTCCACAAAATTGGCATTGTAATAGGTTATTTCTCTCACATGGAATGTGTATACCACAAATGACACCCCAAAATAAATTCTTCTACTCCTCCTGAGTATTACGATACCACATATGTGGGACTTTTCCACAGCCTGGCCACTTAGAGAGGCCCAAAATGCAGGGAGCGCCATCACGTGTTCTAGGAGCATAAATTACACATCTAAATTGTTGACTACCTATTACACTTTTATAGGCCCTGGAGCACCAGGACAATGACACGTGACACTGACGTGGCACTGATGACAGATGGCACTAATACGGGGAACTGATGACACGTGACACTGACAGATGGCACTAATATGTGGCACTGCTGACAGATGGCACTTATACGTGGCACTGATATCATGTGGCACTGATGAGAGATGGCACTAATACGTGGCACTGATGACAGATGGCACCGATACGTGGCACTGATGACACGTGACACTGATAACAGGTGGCACTTTTGACAGATGGCACCGATATGGCACTGGGGACAGGTGGCACTGGCAGATGGCACTGATGACAGGTGACAGCGGGGACAGGTGGTACTGATGACAGGTGACAGCGGGGACAGGTGGTACTGATGACAGGTGGCAGCATGGCACTGGGGACAGATAACTATTTTTCTTTTTTTTTTTTAACTTACTGTGCACCGGCGCCGTTCCTCTCTCCCGCCTCACACGCTGTCTGTGTGAGGAGGCAGAGCGGCGATGACAGATGATCTCATATGTTTGCATATGCAAACATGAGAGCATCTCTCATTGGACAGCCCGACCACGCTGTAAACGGCCGCTGTGATTGGCCGTTTACAGCGATCTGTGACCGACTGTGTCCGACGGACACGGCCAGCACAGAACTTCCCCGATGCGCGCTCTCAGGAGCGCGCATTAGGGAAGTAAACAGGAGGACGTCCAGGGACGTCCTCCCGGCAGAGAGCGTCCGCACTGCAGCCGTCTTTCGGCTATAGCGCGGGCGCGTAGTGGTTAAGATCCATGCTTGTAAACATCAAGTAGCTTTCACAGCTCCCCATGGGTCTTTGCTGACTTATATAGGTAAGCAGTGGTTAAGGCCTGCGCAGATCTAAAGTTCCTAAACAACTGGAGACAAAAATTTAACTTACTAAACAGTATGCACTGTGATATGTAGATCTGCACTGATTCACATTAGGTCATGCAGGAATATATTTTCACCAGTTTATAACATTTTCTCTGACACCAAAGACTGAGGATCAAAGCTGCCCCATGTGTGGCTATGGAGCTCAAAGAGCTTTGTGCTCACACAAACGCAGCCTTGAAGCTTGTAGCAGCTACCACTGAATTCATACAATCTAACCAAAGACCGAAGACCTAGAAGGTAAAAAGTAAAACAAATAAATTAGTTCATGGCCTATACACTGTGGAAAGCAATATAGTTTCACGGAGCAATAAGAGAAAAATATCAAATCTCCAATAAATTTGTCATTATTTTTGACTTGCTGACAATTTTGTGCCTTCCGGTTCCAATCTCTTGGAGATTGAAAGCAACAAAAATAACACACCTGACCAAAAATCAATTTTTTGCTCCAGCTCCTCCAGGATGGATGTACCTTTTCACGGCAGAAGTAGACAGAAATTAGAGCCTTCTCAAGCTGTTCAAATATTTCCCACAAGCATGACAAATGCAGATGCCTTCCATTCACTCCCACATGTAAACAAAGTGCCAGAGCTAGGCGGCCTGGAAATTTGCAGTTACACAGTATTGCAAGGGCAGAACATGAATCCACTCAAGCACAGATACACTGAAAATATCCCATTACTCCTTGGGCCATGCATAAGTGACACAGTTTTTTTTTTTTTTCTAAGCCTTGATATTTTTTCCTTACATTATCTGAGCTGCAGTGAGAGCTGAAAAACAAGAAAGGAATTTATATTTCAGCTATAACAGTATATTTTACTCTATAGATTTTTCTCTACAGCTTGGCACCACATTAACTGTGTAAAGGTATTTTTGCACGCAGTCGTTAAATTTAAAACTGTGCAAGGTCTTAAATCAAGGCATTAGTATAAGTACATCTATCAGGTATTTAACAAGCACACTTTGATAAAGTTTCAGAACAAAAAGACAACTTTCTTTTTGCACAAAAGAAACAATTCTTAGATACAAGGATCCCTGAAGCTTGTGGTTGTTGCAATTCAGAATGAGTAAAGTTGGCCATAGATGGATTGAATCTCAGCTGGTTCAGCGAGGACTGGCCAAGAAGCTATTGATGGGGAGGCTGGTTGTACTGCAGTTGATTAACTTTAGTACAACCACCCTGTTGGTATTTTTTTCATGCAATCAAAGCAGGTGGCTATAGCAGCCAGCAGCGATCATTGTGTTCTGTCGGCAGGTAAGGCTCCCTGCCAGCAGAACACAATAGCGCTGCCGCAGGTATTCCCCCCCCCCCCACCCATCAACACTGTGTGTTGGTGTTGATGGGGGAATTACGCAGTTTTCCACGGGTGGAAGGAAAGAAAATTGCATTATCTATGGCAGGGGTGTTAAACTCAATTTCATCGTGGGCCGCATCGGCATTACGATTGTCCTTAAAAGGGCCGGTTGTATCTGTAAGATTAGATTTCCAGCGCATCCTCTCCTTTTACATTAGATGTCAAGAGTCACCCTACCATCAGAAGTTGAGTCCCCTACTCTCCCTATCACAGTGCACCCCCTTTCCTTATGCTGCTGCTGGGAAGAAGCTGGATGCATTGCTTGAAAGCAGAATGTAGGGGTCTGGAAGAGGACCAGAGGATGGCTGGAGCTCTCCTGCAGTTGCAGGAGAGGTACCAGGGCCACATGAAATGGCCTGGAGGGCTGGATTTGGCCTGCAGGCCTTGTGTTTGACACCTGTGATCTATGGGCTGCTTAGTCATGTACATTTTCCAAATGGCTGAAATGTGTAGATATTATGCTCTGCCTAGAACAAAACTATTTCAGTTTGCAACAACTCAGCGACTGGAGTACAAGGATGAACAGTCTTTCTCATCCCAAGTCCAGAGTCAGCTGACACTTTTCTCATGCATTAGTTGTGGAAGGGCATCTCTATCCACAAAATACATATATCAATCGGCAGCCACTGTAATTTGTTTGTTACTGTACAAAGAACTCAAAGCCATAACGTAATCAGGAGGCACTCTGTACACAGCTGGTGTAAGAAATGCACCCATGAATGTAATTCCCTGCTTGAGTGATGAGGCTCACTTGCTAAACTGTTGGGTATCCCCTGCAAGAGGCGTGTCATTAGGTCAGATACTCCCTAAGGCTGGTCTGCTAAAAGGATGCAGACATTGCAGCTTTCCTCATTTGAACGCCAATTTTGTTCAGGTGGCTTTAATAAACCAACCCTACCCATTCAGTAAAACAATCCAAAAAAGACTTGGCAAAACAAACTGCTATTTCTTCAAAACAATGCAAGTAGGACTTTGCAATAAAAAAGTTTGTTAAAATCCTACGCAGATTACCCAGAGGGGATTTTTTTATGCTGAACAAAAGTAGAATTACACTTTAACTTTTTATACAAAGAGCACATAGGGTGTCGCGGCATCTTATCAATAAAGGCAGAGAAATCAAATAAACTTTACCAATTACTATTGTCTATTGCGTTTATATTTTGCTTTAATTTCACTTTAAGTTGGTCTTAAAAACTAAATTTATTTTAAAAAGGATAACCTTCTTTATCCTTTCAAGCTAGCTATAATGAAAGTGAGTAATAAGAAACCTTTTAGAAAAATGTACCTGTGATGGTTTTATTGTGTTTAACCTCATTCTTAAACATCACACAGGTTTCCCCCCTTAATGTCCTGACATTCATAATCAAGGATAGCCTGGACTTGACAATCCACCTGCAATTTAACAACTGCTTTGTCAAATCAATGCCGTGAGCACAGGGGAATGAAATTTATATGAAAGCTCATTGAGCTCGTTCTCTTGTCCTAGGAAAATTAGATTCACAAGGTTAAACACTCCTGGGGCCTAAAAGCGTTGGTTTATATTAGACAGTGTAATTTGGTTTAAAATGCAAACACTTTGTATTCCAGTGGCCAAGCACGCCACAATTACCTTGTTATTGCAGGGTTTTATTTTCCTGGAAATCCCGTGATCAGTGAGAATATTAAAGACACACTAAGCCAATTATATTTAAAAAAATACAACCACCTTTATCAAATCCTAAAGGTTAAAGCTAATAGGATAAATGTGTTAATAGATACTATAAAGGTGATCAAACAGGCGCTTTAGTTGTCTAGTAGTTTGGCAAGCTTTTCATACATGGACTTCTTGTGCTGTGGGGTAAGAACAGTGACTAAACAAGGTTTTCTGATCAGAGATAGTCACCCATCCTGGAAAAAAAAAAATGGTCATAACTAGTGAAAGTCATCTCATGTCCATGGGTATCTTAAAGTAAATTAAGAAGATTTACTTTACCTAGAAGAATTAAACTTTTTTTTTTTTTGTCTTATATTTGCCTTTAAAAGAAGAATTACATCACACAACTCATCAGTAAACTAGGTTGTGTGAACATAGCGTTACTTTTCTGACTATAAATTGCTGTAGTAGCTTCAAGACTGTTGTAAATGTCCTTCTGAGTAGCTAAGAGCAACTTGTCTAATCAAGGAAAGAGGGTGCTTTGCGGCCCAATCAAACTGCATTGTGCATAAAGGCTATTATGATGTCTGACACAGGCTTCATTATATGCTAAAGGCCCAATCTTTATGAATTATGGGTTTTGTGTTTTGATTGCAGTTTTGAAAAACACAGAATTAACCCAAACAGAAGAGAAGAAAAGCAAGCAGCCCAAATTAGCACTTGCATGATTTAAGTGCAAGAGATGGACAAGAAGGTTATGGGGTAGATATGGCCAGACATTTACATCAAGCTGCCACCCCAGTAAATGGAAATCCAACAGTTCCATATGATTAAGCTCAGCCGTACGGAGTTTCTATATGCTCTTTAAGTTTCAGCATTGCAAAAAAATGAAGGTCTTTCATAAGAGATAAAATACTTAATTCCCATTGATATGTGGAAAGGACAGAGAAACATTCTAAAATATAGCAAGTGGAGGACAGTAGAATTTTTCCAAGCGGTAAGGTTTAAAGGATAAAGAATGACAAGATTAAAAGTTAGCATGAAAGTCTTCCTATTTTTAAAGGATGTTAAACCTGAAAAAAAGTTATAAAAAAGGATAGTACTGGCAATTAAACAATTTCCAACATACTTTCCATGCTTGCAAGTGCTTAAGATTAAGGGAAAAGTTGAGACCAATACTTTGTGTACTGGTGTCTTCACAGTAATGTGATATACAAACAGGTCACATACACTGTAGGCCATGGGTGCTCAACCTGTGGCCCTCCAGCTGTTGCAGAGCTACAAATCCCACAAGGCATTGCAAGGCTGATCATTACAAGCATGACTTCCAAAGGCAGAGGCATGATGGTTTTGTAGTGTCAACAGCTGGAGGGCCACAGGTTGAGCAACCATGATGTACGCCCTAAACAGTGTGATGTCCAGTTTTTAGAGTTTGCCCAAACTTGGTATAAAGTACTCTTGCATGTTAGCTGATCTGTTACAAGTCACAAGAACTAGGGAATTACTACAGTCATAATCACTAACATGAGTAGTAGCACTTGTGTCATTTAGAATCTTTGCTTGAAAGGGTATTAAAAAAAAGATGCCCTTGCCAGTCCCTGAAAGAATAGTGTCACATCACCTATTTATCACATGGTGTGGCACCCCAGTTGGACTAGATTTATTCTGAAACCAACTTTTTGCTGTAAACATCATAATAAACTAGAAAAAAAATGAATGTCTATGTACCATTAAAAAAAAAAACAAAAAAAAATGCACAATTAACATACTTCTGCGGGCAGGGTCACCTTTGACAAGTTTACATTTACATATTTTTTTAGGCTACATTTTACCCGCACAAATCCATGGTTTTAGACATGGCGAGCAAATTAAACAATTCCCATAACAAATGCTTAGCCATTATTAGCACACTAGTTATAAATGCAGACTGTAAAACAGCTGATCACATATTTATAACTATTTTTCTCTTATTAAATAGTTTTCAGCACCCCCTACTGTATAATAAATGTGTAAGTATGAGGATTAATCAGTTGCCTCTAGGACTGACTAATAACAGGAGTGCGACGTGTGAAGCAAATTGGACAGAACATTGGTAATCATGTCTACATCCCTTATTACTGGCCCTCCACAGGTTAATTCTGCATTCACAGGATCTCATTTTATACTTTGACGGGAATTAAGGGGAGCCAGTTCCAGCTGGCGTTTCCGCACAACATCATCAAGAGATAATTACAGAAAGGAGGACGGCACACACCTTTCACTGCAAGACAGGTCTGAATAAAACGCTAATGAAAAGGAGGCAAAAAAAAAAAAAAAAAAAAGGAGAGAGAGAGAGAAAAAAGAGAAATAATTCCTCCAATGCAGGACCATTAACGGCACATTCATGTTATGCAAATGTGTGAATCACTGCCTTCAAACTGCCTGAAACAGCTCTGAGCCTGTCAGGCTTTTTATTGAAACAAATTAAAGTGCAGCCTATTGCTATCAGATCAGCTAAAGAGGGAAAATTATAATGTCCATAAATATGCTAATTCCACAAAGGGGGAGAGGAGGAGGGAATAGATTGGAGTATTTTGAAGCTACCCTTATTAGTTTCACTCATCAGGGGGTTAGATGAACGTCTAAATAAAACAGAAAGGAGCAGCAAGCAGATAAAATGTTCATTTATTGGAAAGGCGGCAATTGTTATTGAGTTGCTGAATCTCTGGATAGATGACTGGCGGGAGGTGAAGCAGAAGTTACCTTCTTTTCTGCTATGAGATTATGCCAACTGGTCAAGCTGGCGGATGTCCGCAGAAAGATGTCAGTTTGGCTGCAAAAACCAACTCATTTAGATGCAGCTCAAAAAGGAAGACAAAGAGACATTTTCAAAAGACCTTTGCTAAAGGTCAGCTGGTGTTTAGTGCTGTATAAAGCAAGTTATAAATGCAATTCCCTCTGTATGTTGCCCTTTTTTTTTTTTTTTTTTTTTAAACCATGCCAATTAAAAAAGATGCCAAGTTTTGGACAAGTTTCCAAGGAGCTTCAACAGCACCTTGCTAAATCCATCCATCCTAGAGGCCTGAATAAGGCAGAGGCGAGAACAAGGCATGTCAACAATGCGTTGTAAAGGATTGAGGAGGTCTTAGTGACCTGTGCAATGAAATACAGCAGCTTAAAGTAATTCTAAAGCAAATAATAAAAAAAATGTGTGTGTGAGTATGTGTGTGTGAGTGAGTATGTGTGTGTGAGTGAGTATGTGAGTGTGAGAGTGAGTATGTGTGTGTGAGAGTGAGTATGTGTGTGTGAGAGTGAGTATGTGTGTGTGAGAGTGAGTATGTGTGTGTGAGAGTGTGTATGTGTGTGAGAGTGTGTATGTGTGTGAGAGTGTGTATGTGTGTGAGAGTGTGTATGTGTGTGAGAGTGTGTATGTGTGTGAGAGTGTGTGTGTATATATATATATATATATATATATATATATATATATATATATATATATATATATATATATATATATATATATATATATATATATATATATATATACATATACATATATATATATACATACACATACATACACACACACACATGCATATCTCAAACATGTTATACCTACCTGCTCTGTGCAATGGTTTTGCACAGAGAAGCAACGAGCCTCTTCTTTTTGGGTCCCCCACTGGCGGTCCTGGCTCCTCCTCCCTGCCGAGTACGCCCAAAATAGCAGGCATCTTGCTATGGGGGCATCCCTAGCTGCACGCCATGTTTATTCACACACAAAGCGCAGCTCGGCCCCACTCCCGCTGCATTTTTGTTTTCTAAGCTTGAAAATACTTTGCAGTATACATATCTAACAAAGAGCCTTCAAGGATCAACTGTTCCAGCTATCCACACAGCAATATTACAGTCAAGAGGTATCTAATCTTGTTTATCCCTATTAATGGATCATGGAAACATTTTGCAGCTTACTATACATGATAATGCTACTATAAGAGCTCTATATCCTTCTCTCTCTACTTTACGAAAACACACCGGCAGCAGTGGTTAAACTGAATGCAGAGAAGTCTGCAGTCATTGAAGTCCATGAACAAGGTCATGGCTTTCTCACTTTTAAATTGAAATCCATTAAGCTACTCCACCATCAAGGTCTAAACCATAATTGCCAGCATTTGAATACAGTTTTCAGGGACAGTTTCCCACTAGGCACATCCATCATTACTAGTTATGAGTAACTCTTTCCAGCATGACAGAGACTTAAATCATCTGGTTATATTTTTTATAGGATATTTAATAAAAACTACAAATCCCCCCCCCCCCCCCAAAATAAGATATCCTGAATAAGGCCCCTTTTAAAAAGGAAACATATATATATGTGTGTGTGTGTGTGTGTGTGTGTGTGTGTGTGTGTGTGTGTGTGTGTGTGTGTGTGTGTGTGTGCCTAGTCACTGAAAAGAAAATGCAAAGTGAATGTTGGTGCAACAGTGATAAGTAAGAAAGTGCACGTCGGCTCAGAGGCAGCAAATGAGAAAATGTGTGTTGGTGCAGCAGCGGCAAGTAGAAAAGTGAACTGTTCAGTGGCAGTGGGTGGGGCAGTGAATGCGGCTGCAGTAGTGACAAGTGAGGAAGTATGCATCAGTGGTGATGGAGGCGCACATCAGTGCAGTGTCGGCGATTGGGGAAATGTTTGGCAGTGCAGAGGCAGTAAATGGGGAAGAGAGCATTAGTGAAGGTCCAACAAGTGAGCATTGATTAAGTGATCACAAGTGAGGAAGTACACTGTTGGTGCAGTGGTAGCAAATGAGGAAGTGCATGGCAATGCAGTTGCAGTGAGTGAAGTGAAGTGAACGTTGATGCAATGGCAGCGAGTGGGGAATAGTGAGTAGGTGCAGTGTAGTGGCTGCAAATGATGATATACACAGCTGATTTAGTGCTGGGGGATGGTCCATCGGTCCAGTGATGGCGAGTGTAAGTAGAGGTGAATGGGGAAATAGGCTCAGTACAGTGACGACCCATAAAAGATGCACATCTGTGCAGTGGCAGGCAGTAAGGAAAGTCTGCGGTTTGTGCAATGGCGGGATTTGGGAAGTATGCATTGATGCAGTAGTGGCAAATGAGGAAGTGTGCAGCGGTGTAGTGACAGTAAGTGGTGAATGGGTAATTGTGAGTTGGTGCAGTGACTGCCAGAGAAAGTGTGCTGTTTGTCCAGTGGCTGTAAGTGAGGAAGCAGATGCCAGTGCAGTTTTTATTTGCGCATCAGTGAATGGGGAAATGCCCATTAATGCAGTGGCGGGAAGGGGCATAATATTCAGTATTAGTGAACCTAGAAGGTGAAGGAATGGAAGTGTAGAGTGGTGCAGTGATGGTGAGCGGTGAAGTGCATGTCGATGCATTGGGGACAAGGGGAGGAGTGCTTGTCTATGCAGCGAAGCCTAGTAGGAGGAAAGTATGCATTGGTGCAGTGGCAGGGAGTGAGGAAGAGCACATCAGTGCATGGTAGGTGCTTGGTATAAATTTTGCCTGCCTGTTTTTGCTAAAGCATGTGCGTAAAACATGATGCAGTCATATATGGTCACTCACTATTTTGCATGCAGTTTCTTGCTTCTATTTTGAATAAATTCTCTTCCATGTAGGCATGGGACAGCGTGATGTGACATGTGCAATTTGCATTGCCACATCTACTGTGATGACACACAATATGTTAGTGCAGCCCACAACCTCGTGGGGGGGGGGGGGTGCAGAGACCAGGTATATATATATATATTTGGCACATGGTTCTAGAAAGGGCTTCCAGACACTGAGATAATAGACACTTTGTTCACACAGGATACTGCTGGACCTACAGGGCGGTAGTCCACTTTTAACAGTGTATTCCTCAAACAGGGACAAGACTGAGTTTCTTGGGTGAGACAAACCTTGTAATGATTGTTGCATATCTCCATTTAAAGACTGGAAACAGCAGGTGCACTGGAAACATATTGAAAGTCTTTGAAGACTGAACTGAAGGGAACCTAGACAGGAGACAGCACTAGTAGAGGCTACAGGGTATAACTTGAGTTTTAGGGCAGTGGCGACTGCATCAATAAGAGCCAAGACCCTCTCCTTATGTTTTGGAGCCATGGCAAAAGACTGACTCCTCAGGTGCAGGCTTGTCCATAAAGAACTTGAGACTTGAGACTTGTCCATAAAGAACTTGACACTCTACATCAGACAGGGTTCTCAGTTGCTGAAAGCTCAGAGATCATTAGTTCCATGGGCAAAACTGATAAAGGTTCTGCAGGAGAAGGAGCTAAAGCATACTTATGGCCTCTGCAGTTAGGGCCAGCATTTAGTGGTACTATTTGCCCCAGCAATCCACCCCAGATAAAGAAGAGGTAGCAGGAAAGCCAGAGAGAGCGACGGAAGTACTTTGGGCATGGAATCAGACATGTTGCACAGCAAAGTAGATGGCAATGTGCTCAGTGTAAGAAGCAAGGCCTCCAAACACTTAAAAAACACAACTGCTGGAAACGCTAAAAGTGAAAAGACTTGCACTTAGCGTTGAAAAAAAGTGTAATTAATGAACAATCAGCAAATGGTAATTTACGACAGCAGCATTCACTAGTATCCAAATACAATAATATGTCAAAACATACTGTACAAACAGGACAAATGTGTTATGCTATCCCTTTAAGAATAAGTGAAAAAAATATCAATAATGTACAAACACCACCTAACATATAGTAGTGCTCGTTAGCGTGCTCGTGAGCAGTGCCACGGCTCTGGACCTTGAAAGCACTCCCTAGCTAAAATATCCAGTATACACAAGTCTGGAAAGTGCCACAATGCTAAGTTAAGTGCCCGAAGATGGCATTCTAGGCTAGCTTCTCAATGTCCAGTTAAGCGGGGTCTGGGTACTGCCTCCAAAGCGAGGCTGAGGATAAGCTGCATAGAGACCAGCCCAGCAACAATGCAGGAATCTTGAATGAAGAGAAAAAAAAAATTTGCTAGCCGAAAAGGTTCGATTTTTCTCAGCAGAACAGGGCAAAGACATCCATGCAGCTAAGACGCTAAAAAAAAAACAGATAGTTGGAGTAGGAGTGGTAATACTAGACTGGCAATTTTTTGTTTGCCAGTTTTCAGTCCTCCTGTAGGCTGCCCTATAAAAGTATCTGAATTTCAATTCCTGTGTCCTTCAAATGAATGAGAAATAAATAACATTCTCTGTATTGCCTACAAAAAACAGTCCAACAAAAGTCTACAAAGGAAATCAATCAAAATGCTTCTTGAAAAGATGAGCACAATGTCAAATATTTTTCAGATTACCAATGGACTGTGAAAAAAAGACAATGGGATTGATTTACTAAAGGCAAGTCCACTTTGCACTACAAGTACTGAAAGTGCACTTTAAAGTGCAGTCGCTGTAGATCTGATGGGGAAGATCTGAAATGAGGGGAAGCTCTGCTGATTTTATTATCCAATCATGTGCAAGCCAAGATGCTGTTCATTAACAGCTTCCCGACCGCCTCACGCCGATGTACGTCGGCAGAATAGCACGGCTAGGCAAAACCACGTACCGGTACGTGGCCCTTTAAAAGCCTAGCGCGTGCCCGGTCGGGAGCTCCGTGACCCCGGCCGCGGGACCAGCTGTGTAAACAAACCTCTCCCCGCGCTTCCTACTCTGCCTGTCATTGATCGGCTGGCTGTTCCCTGTTATCGGGAAAGCCGATCAATGACGTCAGACGTCAGCCCCGCCCCCTAATGTAAAAAAACACACACACGTCACAGCCCATAACCCCTCCCCTTAGTGGTTAACTCTTTCACTGCCACTGTCATTTATACAGGAATCAATGCATTTAAAAAGCATTGATTGCTGTATAAATGACAATGGTCCCAAAAATGTGTCAAAAAACTATTCCCTATTTTGTAAACGCTATAACTTTTGCGCAAACCAAATCAATAATCGCAATTTTTATTTACCAAAAATATGTAGAAGAATACGTATCGGCCTAAACTGAGGAAAAAAAATTTTTTTTTTTTACATTTTTTTTTTTTTATAGCAAAAAGCAAAAAATATTGAATTTTTTTTTTCAAAATTGTCGCTCATTTTTGTTTATAGCGCAAAAAATAAAAACCGCAGGGGCAATCAAATACCACCAAAAGAAAGCTCTATTTGTGGGAAAAAAAGGACGCCAATTTTGTTTGGGAGCCACGTCGCACGACCACGCAATTGTCAATTAAAGCGACGCAGTGCCGAATCGCAAAAAGGGGCCTGGTCCTTTAGGCTGCCAATTGGTCCGGGGCTGAAGTGGTTAATCTTGCATGTCCCCCTCAGATCTACAGTGACTGCACTTCCAAGTGCATTCGCAGTGCACTTGTAGTGCAAAGTGTATTTGCCTTTAGTAAATAAACACCAATGTTTCAATTTAATGGAGCTAATTATACAATTAATTTGATGCAATGCAACAGGAGAAAGAACAAGCTTCTAAAATGTAATTTATGATGGTCTGTTGATGGCTAGAGTAACTTCAGTTATACCTACTGTCCCTTTAATTTGCTTATTCAACACCATACTTGCCTACAAGAAAACAGATTTATCATGACATAAACCTACTGAAGTAGTGCACACATTTTAGTACCATGCATCTTAAAACGCACTCATAAGAATTAGGTATTCATCCTGCATAGATGTGCAGCCCTTGGTAGCGTTCTCTGTGTCTAAAACCAAGAACACCCTCTCCCCCCCTCCCCCATGGGAATAAGGTCACTTTATCTGCAGCGCGAAACACACAGAAATCTCAAGTACTCACGTTTGGAAGCTGCGATTGCCACAGGAAATTTTCATACAGCGACCCACAAGCAAGAGAAGGGGAAAAAAATAATAAAAAATGTTAAAATTCATGAACAGTCTACTTTTAATCCTTGTAATGACAGAGAGACAACATTGTAATACAATTAGAGAAAAAATTAAGTAGTAGCACCTGGTTCAATGCTTTGTTAAAGAATGTTTCACTGAAGGAGAGCAATTGAGAATCTATATTTTTCTAGCTAGCAATCCAACATTTTACATAAAGGTTTAAATTCAGTCAGCTGTGTCCCTCAGTGGGAATATGGCCTTGACATATAAACTTGGGCCACGACCAATAACTATCAATGGGTAAACGTAGGTTTTTAGTATACAGCCAACACAGGTATTTGGAGTATTTAGAGGGCAACAGTCGAAACTTGCTCCAATAACAATAATTACTGTTTCCAACAACAAACCACAGAAAACATGATGAAATTATTAAACAAAAATGTAGAAGCAAAATTAAAGATGAGAGGCTCCATTAATCAATAGCTTAAGGCGAGCTAAAAAGAATCACTGATGTTTAAAGCTGAAGACAGCGGATATTAAATACTAATGGACATATAACCTACTGCTGTCCTTCAGTGGATTTATACAATAGGAAATAAATAGGGAGAGATGTATCGATGGGCCAGAAAGAAAATAGCAGACGAACCTTGACACGTGCTCTTGGAAACGCTTTCAAATTTTGCATTAGGAAGGAAAAAAAAAAAAAAAAACACGTTCTGGGCTAACATTTTGACCTTGCTGTTCTCACACGTGAAGTATTTTAAGAAAGCAAAAAGACAGCTGCAGTAAAAATGGACTTCTACTCTAATAAGGGTGAGGTTTGTTTTTTGGGTTTGGACCAAACCTGGTCACTCCCACCCACTGCCACCTAATCAACTGTGGTCCGGGCATTCCCCACCCAATATCTACATGTACACGAAGGGAAGGGGATGATCATGACATTTGTCTATTATGGGCATAAATCTGTTGCCATGAAAGCCTACACACACAGTGGATATGCTTTGTGATGATTCCCTTTATTACTTAAAGTCTTACTAAACCCACTACAGTAAAATCAGTCTGTATATGCAGCAAAGCATGCTTGTTATACTCACTGTGGAACCTAAGAGGTTAATCCACTGCATTGTGTAAAAAAAAAAAAAAAAGATATTTGAGCCTGGCTTCTCTGATCCTCCCCTCCTTCCACTGTCCCCTCATAATTTCCTGATAACACAGTCTATGGAGTCAGGCTGCACATGCACAGTTTGGTGTGTATTGCTAGAGAGGGTTTTTTTTTTTTTTTCTTGGGAGGACGCATGTGATCAGCACAGGGTTGATCAGCACTGTCCAGACAGAAAGTCAGTGGTTTTCCAGTCTCATAGGACAGCCAGAAAACTCCTCCTACAAACTCTAACCAGTGCTTGGCTGGACACTGAAAGCCGTCACAAGACTGCTCGAACTGCTGATGAGAAAAGGTATTTTGCTGTTTATATTCACTAAAATAATTGCATTTCTGTGTACTGTGGGAGAACAAATATAATCAATGCAGGGTCCTGGGTCTAGTAACACTTTAAAACTGACTTGTTTCTCCCTACAGGGTTTGGAAAAGTTCCTAAATACCGGAAAACGCTTACAAATACATACAAAGAACCAATCTTAAAAAGCATTTATAAAGTCAAAAACAGGAGGATGGAAAGTTGTTGGCCAAAAAGAGACTGCATCCAATTAGATTCAGTCACTGTTTCAGGCTGTCAGAATACAGCCAGCTAGGGAGATGCCTCCATCCAAGAAAATGTAAAAAATAAAAATAAAAAACAGTGCTTACATTTTCCTGTCCCACTACCCATTCCAAGCTCTTTTACAGAGCAATTGCATATCTACATTTGATACAGTTGTACAAGTGTTGAATGCAGTGTTTACCATTGCATTATGGCTGCTCTCACTGACCCCTAATTCAGCAGTGACCAGACACATTTTAGTTCGTGTTTTTATACATTTTTTTTTTAACCCAGCAAATAGAAAAGAAAAAAAGCCTCTTTAGGGAGAATATATATACAAGGCTCAATTGCTGGATACAGTAGGTCAGGTGTCCTTTTAACACTGATTCTTGGCTCATTCTTAAAAATCGGTTCTAGCTAAATATGAGTGCAAATATGCATCTTTCATAAGAAAACCGTCATACTCTGAATATTCAGATTTTTTAATTAGCTCAGATGTGACAGATTCTCTTTAAATAAATGGTCTGGTAACATAAGTGAACGGAGAGGACACAAGTTTAAATTGTTACTTCTCTGTTAAATTGCAGCCAACGCCAGCCTCAAAGAATTAAAAAAAAATAAAAAATAAAAAAATAAAACCTCAGATCACTCACACTTGATCTGTGAAGAGAAGGTGAGGGTAATCTTTGCAAACAGCTCATCTTTTTCAAACCTGTCTTCTTTTGCTTGTGTCCAGAAAGATTTCTCTGAGAGTTCTTTGGGAGTAATCTGAAGAAAAAAAAAAAGCAATTATGTATTACTTTGAAGGAACAAGTGCAGACTACAAAATCTGTTTTCATTTTAGAACTTTGCCATGTGAATGACTGGTGAAGTGCTGCTTTCTGGATGAAAGAAAAAAAAAATAGTACATTATGGATTGGGGAGTATGGGAATAAGTGGAGATTTTAGTTCTAGGACGCTGCAGCTTTGCTGGGCTTAGAAAAAAAAAAGGGAAAAAAAAAGAAAAAAGATGGTTACAGTTTTTAAAGAGCAACTCCAGCAAATAAAATATATATTTATTTTTTTTAAAAAGGCTACTGCTCATTAGTACCATTTTTACTTAGCCTTGCAGCCAATCTCATGTTTTTTGTACCAGCCAGGGATTATATCTGAATTAACCTAAAGGCTGAGCCTACAATCAAACTCTAGAAAGGCCTCATTCCATATCTGGAACATGACTGACCTCTGAAGCTCCCTGAACACTTCCCTTACCCACCTTCTAGTTCGGTGGTCTCCAAACTGTGAACCGGGGGCCAGTTGCAGCCTTTTACTTGCATTTTTCATCCCACTGATACTAACATTATTCCTCCCACTGACACCAACGGTGGGGCACGACTCCTCCCACTGACACCAACCGTGGGGCACGACTCCTCCCACTGACACCAACCGTGGGGCACGACTCCTCCCACTGACACCAACCGTGGGGCACGACTCCTCCCACTGACACCAACCGTGGGGCACGACTCCTCCCACTGACACCAACCGTGGGGCACGACTCCTCCCACTGACACCAACCGTGGGGCACGACTCCTCCCACTGACACCAACCGTGGGGCACGACTCCTCCCACTGACACCAACCGTGGGGCACGACTCCTCCCACTGACACCAACCGTGGGGCACGACTCCTCCCACTGACACCAACCGTGGGGCACGACTCCTCCCACTGACACCAACCGTGGGGCACGACTCCTCCCACTGACACCAACCGTGGGGCACGACTCCTCCCACTGACACCAACCGTGGGGCACGACTCCTCCCACTGACACCAACCGTGGGGCACGACTCCTCCCACTGACACCAACCGTGGGGCACGACTCCTCCCACTGACACCAACCGTGGGGCACGACTCCTCCCACTGACACCAACCGTGGGGCACGACTCCTCCCACTGACACCAACCGTGGGGCACGACTCCTCCCACTGACACCAACCGTGGGGCACGACTCCTCCCACTGACACCAACCGTGGGGCACGACTCCTCCCACTGACACCAACCGTGGGGCACGACTCCTCCCACTGACACCAACCGTGGGGCACGACTCCTCCCACTGACACCAACCGTGGGGCACGACTCCTCCCACTGACACCAACCGTGGGGCACGACTCCTCCCACTGACACCAACCGTGGGGCACGACTCCTCCCACTGACACCAACGGTGGGGCACGACTCCTCCCACTGACACCAACGGTGGGGCACGACTCCTCCCACTGACACCAACGGTGGGGCACGACTCCTCCCACTGACACCAACGGTGGGGCACGACTCCTCCCACTGACACCAACGGTGGGGCACGACTCCTCCCACTGACACCAACGGTGGGGCACGACTCCTCCCACTGACACCAACGGTGGGGCACGACTCCTCCCACTGACACCAACGGTGGGGCACGACTCCTCCCACTGACACCAACGGTGGGGCACGACTCCTCCCACTGACACCAACGGTGGGGCACGACTCCTCCCACTGACACCAACGGTGGGGCACGACTCCTCCCACTGACACCAACGGTGGGGCACGACTCCTCCCACTGACACCAACGGTGGGGCACGACTCCTCCCACTGACACCAACGGTGGGGCACGACTCCTCCCACTGACACCAACGGTGGGGCACGACTCCTCCCACTGACACCAACGGTGGGGCACGACTCCTCCCACTGACACCAACGGTGGGGCACGACTCCTCCCACTGACACCAACGGTGGGGCACGACTCCTCCCACTGACACCAACGGTGGGGCACGACTCCTCCCACTGACACCAACGGTGGGGCACGACTCCTCCCACTGACACCAACGGTGGGGCACGACTCCTCCCACTGACACCAACGGTGGGGCACGACTCCTCCCACTGACACCAACGGTGGGGCACGACTCCTCCCACTGACACCAACGGTGGGGCACGACTCCTCCCACTGACACCAACGGTGGGGCACGACTCCTCCCACTGACACCAACGGTGGGGCACGACTCCTCCCACTGACACCAACGGTGGGGCACGACTCCTCCCACTGACACCAACGGTGGGGCACGACTCCTCCCACTGACACCAACGGTGGGGCACGACTCCTCCCACTGACACGAACGGTGGGGCACGACTCCTCCCACTGACACGAACGGTGGGGCACGACTCCTCCCACTGACACGAACGGTGGGGCACGACTCCTCCCACTGACACGAACGGTGGGGCACGACTCCTCCCACTGACACGAACGGTGGGGCACGACTCCTCCCACTGACACGAACGGTGGGGCACGACTCCCCCCACTGACACGAACGGTGGGGCACGACTCCCCCCACTGACACGAACGGTGGGGCACGACTCCCCCCACTGACACGAACGGTGGGGCACGACTCCTCCCACTGACACGAACGGTGGGGCACGACTCCTCCCACTGACACGAACGGTGGGGCACGACTCCTCCCACTGACACGAACGGTGGGGCACGACTCCTCCCACTGACACGAACGGTGGGGCACGACTCCTCCCACTGACACGAACGGTGGGGCACGACTCCTCCCACTGACACGAACGGTGGGGCACGACTCCTCCCACTGACACGAACGGTGGGGCACGACTCCTCCCACTGACACGAACGGTGGGGCACGACTCCTCCCACTGACACGAACGGTGGGGCACGACTCCCCCCACTGACACGAACGGTGGGGCACGACTCCCCCCACTGACAAGAAACGTTGGGGCACGACTCCCCCCACTGACACGAACGGTGGGGCACGACTCCCCCCACTGACACGAACGGTGGGGCACGACTCCCCCCACTGACACGAACGGTGGGGCACGACTCCTCCCACTGACACGAACGGTGGGGCACGACTCCTCCCACTGACACGAACGGTGGGGCACGACTCCTCCCACTGACACGAACGGTGGGGCATGACTCCTCCCACTGACACGAACGGTGGGGCATGACTCCTCCCACTGACACGAACGGTGGGGCGTGACTCCTCCCACTGACACGAACGGTGGGGCATGACTCCTCCCACTGACACGAACGGTGGGGCATGACTCCTCCCACTGACACGAAAGGTGGGGCATGACTCCTCCCACTGACACGAACGGTGAGGCATGACTCCTCCCACTGACACGAACGGTGAGGCATGACTCCTCCCACTGACACGAAGGGTGGTGCACAATTTCTCCCACTGACACTGCATTGTTTACTCCCAATGGGCACAGTTTAGCCCCCCTAAAGTCTGCCCCGTGTTTAGAAAGTTTGGAGACCCTGATTCTAGTTCATAAAACACAATATTTTGAAAACTGTTAATGAGAGACTCCAGAAAGGAATGTTTGCTCCCCTTCCCTCTCCAGTTTCAGCAGTTAGTGCCGGTACCCCCAGTTGGAAATTGAAATCACAGCTGATTTGAGATCACAGCCTTTGTTCAAGGAATCGTGCCAATTTAAAGTATATGTTTTGGCAAAAAAAAAAGCAGTACATCTCTGCAATACATGCACATTTTCCAAATTTTTTATTTTATTTTTAAAGAAAACACATCTTGGAATTTCAGTGCAGCAGTGGCAGTGTTGTCAGGAAGTTAATAGCACACTTGCTGGATCAACAGTTTTGTTTTTGTACTTACTGCATTGTTAATAGCTTGCCGACCGACTCACGCAGATATACTGCGGAAGAAGGGCACATACAGGCAAACTAACGTACATGTACGTTGCCCTTTAAAAGGCGGCCTGCGGGCGCGCTGCCTACAGCGTGCCCGCAGGCTGCTCCATGAGTCGGGTCGCAGGTCCCGCAGACTATGTCCGCCTATCTCCCCCGTTCTGCCTAGTGACAGTGTCACTGATCTCTGCTCCCTGTGATTGGGAGCAGAGATCAGTGACGTGCCACACGTAGCCACGCCCCCCAGAGTTAGAATCACTCCCCAGGACATACTTAACCCCTACACTGCCCCCTAGTGGTTAACCCCTTCACTGCCAGTGTCATTTACACAGGAATCAGTGCATTTGTATAGCACGGATTGCTGTATAAATGACAATGGTCCCAAAAATGTGTCAAAAATGTCCGATGTGTCCGCCATAATGTTGCAGTCGCTGATCGCCGCCATTACTAGTAATTTTTTTTTATTATTAAAAATGCCATAAAACTATCCCTTATTTTGTTAACGCTATAACTTTTGCGCAAACCAATCAAACGCTTATTGCAATTTTTTTTTTACCAAAAATATGTAGAAGAATTCGTATCGGCCTAAACGGAGGAAAAAAAAAATTTTTATATCTTTTTGGGGGATATTTATTGTCGCAAAAAGTAAAAAATGTGTTTTTTACAAAATTGTCTTTTTTTGTTTATAGCGCAAAAAATAAAAAAACCGCAGGGGTGATCAAATACCACCAAAAAAAAGCTCCATATGTGGGAAAAAAAAAAAAAAAAGGACGTCAATTTTGTTTGGGAGCCACGTCGCACGACCGCGCAATTGTTAGTTAAAGCGATGCAGTGCCGAATTGCAAAAAGTGCTCTGGTCAAGAAGGGGGTAAAATCTTCCGGGGCTGAATTGGTTAAAGGCATAAAACACAAGAAACATGTACTGCGTATGTTTTTTTTTTTTTTTATTATTTGCATCTTACCAAAACACTTTAAAAAATATTTTTACCCAAAATGGGTAGTAATAAGCTTTAAACTGGAGGGTTGAAAATTACTTTTTTTTTATGCTTAACTTCATGACAGAGAGACTGTGTAGATGTGCGCTCTTCATTAGTATCCTAGACAAGACAGAGGCTGCAAAAATACATCAAGTTTCTTGATTTACACATGTCTTGATGCATTATGCATAAATCTTAGGGCTTTTTCATTCATCGCTGCCGCAATATATGTTGATTGTCCATTTTATAGCAAAATCTTTAAAAAATTTAACATTTCTAAAGGGATACAGGGGATGCCAAGCTGCATTTTCACTGTATTAGCAAAGGAACAGTGGTTACTGTATAAAGCAGCTTTAGTAGGGCTTTTTTTTTTTTTTGCCAGAAGGGACTTGTGAAATAGGGAGGCACTAGAGGGACAATTTGCAATGAAGAGCAGCTAGAGCTGTCTGCAGGACACCACACTATGCATGCATTTTTTTATTCCATCTAAAAATGCCTGCAGTGTATAACCTGCTGTGTCCTGAGTGTTCTCTGTATACCATTTTAGAGAACACACTGAATGGACAGGCCAGTCATATGACATTTCAGAGTTTGATGATAGTCATCTTCCCTATGCTGACATCCACTAAGGCCATACCACTGCATTATAATTAAGTCCTTGTGTTAAAAAAAAAAAAAAAAACTGTTGCCTTTAACTTTCAAACAATCTGGTATTACCTATATTAATATTAGGTTTCTAGCATCTATAAACATTTAGGCCCTTTTCACACTGGGGCGGTGCAGGCTTCGGCGGTAAAGCAGCGCTATAATTAGCGCTGCTTTACCGTAGTTTTAGCAGCGTTATTTGGCCGCTAGCGGGGCTGTTTTAAGCCCTGCTAGCGGCCGAAAAAGGGTTAAAACCCCCCACAAAGCGCGGATGCATCGGCGCTTTGCTGGCGGTATTGCCGCGCTGCCCCATTGATTTCAATGGGTAGGAGCGGTATAGGAGCGGTGAATATACCACTCCTCCAAAGATGCTGCTAGCAGGACTTTTTTTTTACCGTCCTGCTAGCGCACCACTCCAGTGTGAAAGCCTTTTGGCTTTCCCACTGGAGTGAAAGGACACCGCTTTTTTCAGGCTCTATATAGGCGCTACTTTTAGCGCTGTATTGCCTGAAAAACTCTTTAGTGTGAAAGGGGCCTTAGTGATTCTAAAGTAGGGCCGAAACAACTAATTCATTATGAAAATAAGTTGTTAACTATTTTCATAATCGATTAGTTGTTTCGGCCAGCCGATTAGTTGGCCTGCATACAGAATGCATTATTTGTTTACATATAAGAAATACAGTGCAGCACACATACAGCTCGGCGGATCATCAATACATGTCAGTAAGTGCCTGAGAACTTGTGAATGTGAGGAGCAATGCCTCATGGGACATGAAGTCCTGGGCAGGAATTGAGTGGCTCTAAAGGCAGAAGTTTTTATAGGGGCCTCTATACTATACTTTGCAGCTTGCTATTGAGGCACTCTGAAGGCAGGAGGAGCCAGAAGAGGAGAATCGTGGCTGCTCTGTGCAAAATCATTACACAGAGCAGGTAAGTATAATATAGGGAAGATCAGCATCTGAACCCAGAGACGGCAGAGGCTGATAGACTGGAGGTAATAGAAGGCATTACAATTACATTTAAAGTAAACTTTTACCAGTATTGTGCTTTATGTCCCTTTCACCCTTCATATAGATTCGTCTCCGACTCCTAGTTAAAAATGCCCATATATCCTACTTCTGGGTGTATACACACACACACACACACACACACACACACACACACACACAGTATCTCACAAAATTGAGTACACTCCTTACATTTTTGTAAATATTTTATTGGCCTAGGCTATAAGAAGATTGCCAAGACCCTGAAACTGGGCTGCAGCACCGTGGCCAAGACCATACAGCAGTTTAACAGGACAGGTTCCACTCAGAACAGGCCTCACCATGGTCGACCAAAGAAGTTGTTCAGCATCACATAAAGAGGTTGTCTTTGGGAAATAGATGTATGAGTGCTGCCAGCATTGCTGCAGAGGTTGAAGGGGTGAAGGGTCAGCCTGTCAGTGCTCAGATCATACGCTGCACACTGCATCAAATTGGTCTGCATGGCTGTCGTCCCAGAAAGAAGCCTCTTCTAAAGATGATGCACAAGAAAGCCTGCAAACTGTTTGCTAAAGACAAGTAGACTAAGGTCATGGATTACTGGAACCATGTTCTGTGGTCTGATGAGACCAAGATAAACTTATTGGGTTCAGATGGTGTCAAGCGTGTGTGGCGGCAACCAGGTGAGGAGTACAAAGACAAGTGTGTCTTGCATACAGTCAAGCATGGTGGTGGAAGTGTCATGGTGTGGGGATGCCTGAGTGCGGCTGTCACTGGGGAGCTACAGTGAATGCCAACATGTACTGTGACATACTGAAGCAGAGCATGATCCCCTCCCTTCGGAGACTGGGCTGCAGGGCAGTATTCCAACATGATATGACCCCCAAACACACCTCCAAGATGACCACTGCCTTGCTAAAGAAGCTGAGGGCAAAGGTGATGGACTGGCCAAGCATGTCTTCAGACCTAAACCCTATTGAGCATTTGTGGGGAATCCTCAAGCGGAAGGTGGAGGAGCGCAAGGTCTCTAACATCCACCAGCTCCATGATGTCGTCATGGAGGAGTGGAAGAGGAACTCCAGTGGCAACCTGTGAAGCTCTGGCGAACTCCATGCCCAAGAGGGTTAAGGCAGTGCTGGAAAATAATTGTGGCCACACAAAATACTGACACTTTGGGCCCAATTTGGACATTTTCACTTAGGGGTGTACTCAATTTTGTTGCCAGCGGTTTAGACATTAATGGCTATGTGTTGAGTTATTCTGAGGGGACAGCAAATTTACACTGTTATACAAGCTGTACACTCACTACTTTACATGGTGGCAAAGTGTAATTTCTTCAGTATTTCTTCAATATTTACAAAAATGTGAGGGGTGTACTGACTTTTGTGAGATATATATGTACAGGGGGTCCCCGACTTACAAACATCCGACTTACAAACGACTCCTACTTACAAACGGAGGGAGACAACAGGAAGTGAGAGGAAATCCACCCCTAGGAAGGGAAATTCACTCCTGTAAGAGTTAATATGGGAAAAAGGTGTCTCCACTGATGCTTTATCACCAGTCCATGTTTCCCTAACAACCCAAAATTTTCAAAATCCAATTGTCATTGGGACAGAAGATGAGGTGAAATCTTCTGAACAGGGGCACAGACAGCAAAACAAATGTTACAGGGGTGATAACCCTTCTCTATGTTATCTAAAAAACTTAAAAATAGATTTTTTGTCTGGAGCTACACTTAAAAAATGTACCTGTTCCGACTTACAAACAGATTCAACTTAAGAACAAACCTACAGTCCCTATCTTGTTTGTAACCCGGGGACCCCCTGTAATATTTATTACTACTTTCACTGTTTACAGTCTGGTGATATTTCCCAGATTCAACCTCTAATAGTATATACATTATATCTCTTCTGTCTGTTATTCTCAGAGTGGATTAGAGATTTTGCTCCCTAACCATATAGTTGGTTATTTATATTTACCACTGCATATAGATATTTAAGAATAAATTGCCCTTGTTTTTAAACTTTACATAATAACTAAATTATACACCACACTTTTTAAAGGTTATTATCCGATTAATCGAAACAATAATCGGCCAACTAATCGAATTATGAAAATAATCGTTAGTTGCAGTACTATTGTAAAGAATTTATTTTTTAACATCATACTTACCTGTATGGAATGGTTTTGCACAGAGCAGCCCTAAACCTCTTTTGTTGGGTACCCTGCCTGGAGTCCTGACTCCACCCCCCGCCCCCCCCTGCCGAGTCTCACTGATAGCAAGCCTTTTGCTATGGAGGCT
Source organism: Lithobates sylvaticus (assembly GCA_028564925.1). NCBI lineage: Eukaryota > Metazoa > Chordata > Amphibia > Anura > Ranidae > Lithobates > Lithobates sylvaticus. The sequence goes on along the minus strand of CM053029.1, from coordinate 226,118,827 downwards.
ACCGAGCAGCACCCTGTGAGTGCATTCACCCACAGAGTGTGGCTTGGCCCCGCCCTCTTCTCATGCTCTGTTAGCCAATGCATAGAAAGACATGACGCTCTCATACACATCGCAGGGGCTTGGGTATTCAAGGGCTGCAGGGGAAGTTTCAATCAGGTTTAATTATATATATTGTGGCAGAGCGAAGCTCTGTCCCTTTGAAATTGGAGGTAAAGGAGATCCAGAGTTTGCATATCTGCAGACTATAGAATTTAAATGGAGAAAACTGCTCTGTCAGTTTTCTCCAGGTTTTGCTAGTCCTGGATGGGATCTCAAACTGTGTCCAGGTCTTGACATTGGCAAGCAAGGTGTGTGCCCAGCTGCACACAGACCATATAATGAGGGGCTAATGAGTGGAGGATGGTGGAGTGTGAGCAGCTTGCTGCTGCTATATGAAGACAGACCTGTGGAGGGGTCATCCCTGTGTAAGGGGTATTCTTTGCCCAGAGACTGGGAAAGGAGGGACAGCCTTGAGAGTCGGGAAGACTAAGGAAGCCAGTGAGTCCAGGGGACTGGAAGGAATCAACTCTGTTGAGAGTAAGCAGAGGAACTGCTGACAAGAGAGAGCCAGGTGGCTTGGTATGTTTTTCATTGATGAATGCTTAATGAAGTTAAACCCCTGCGTGGGACTTCTGGATGGACTTTTGTGTTTTTCCTTTCTTCAATAAACGTGGGCTACCAGGCCCTTAACTCTATACGCCTGTCTGATGAGGACTCACTGCATTAAAAAATGCATCTTTTCACTTGAGTTAAACACCCCCATGTTACAATATATATATATATATATATATATATATATATATATATATATATATATATATATATATATATATATATATATACATATATATATATATATATATACACACACACACACACACACACACACACACACACACACACAGTTAGGTCCATATTATATATACATACATATATTACACACACAGACATAGATCACAGTTATGTTCTACTTGTTGCACTGACTAAAGCAGGCCATAGACGCATTAAACAATATAGCTCATACGATAGTGCCATCAATTATTTAAAAAATGTTCTTAAAAAAAAATGAATGAATGCGTGTGTGTGTGTGTGTGTGTGTGTGTGTGTGTGTGTGTGTGTGTGTGTGTGTGTGTGTGTGTGTGTGTGTGTGTATATATATATACACACACACACACACACACACACACACACACACACACGTTGGATTGGGCACTTTTAGTTGCGGCACAAAAATTGTGTGTCGCAGCTGGCACACTAATGATGCAAAAAACAAACAATTCAACGATACATATACACACACGCGCAGCATTCCCAATCCTTAATCTACACTCAGTATTCCATAATGACAAAGTGAAAACAACATTTTGGGAAGGTCTGTGGATTTACTAAAAAGAAAAAGAACTTAAATATCAAAAACGTACTTAAACCGGAGCGCCACCCAAAAGGGGAGGCTCTGCTTGTTTGCCTACTCCCCGCCTCTACTGCCACATTTGGCATCTTTCTGGGGGGAAGTGTACCTGCTCCCACTTCCATGTAGGATCTCTGCATCGCTGTGTGGCAATATACGCAACTTCTGGACCCTCCTCAGCACGACCGTCTACCATGAGCATCAGCGACCCCGCAGTGCAGCACGCGCCTGCTATCCTGCTTAAAGTAGCCGACGTATATCTACAATGGCTCTCTGGATCGTGCCGACCTGCCGCAGTATAATGACGGCGGCTGGTCGGCAAGCGGTTAACTTAGTACTTTATTGAAGCACCCTTGGCAGCAACTATAGCCTTGATTCTTTTTGGGTGTGATGTGACAAGCTTTGCACACCTGGACTGAAGGATTGTCTGCCATTCTTCTTTGCAAAACCTCAAGCTAAGTCAGGTTGGATGGGGTCTGTGGGTGGACAGCCCTTTTCTGGTCTCTCATGGGATGTTCAATAGGGTTCAATTCAGGCCTTTGGCTGGGCCACTCTAGGAGATTCACAGAGTTGTCCCTAAGCCACTGCTGTGTTGTCTTGGCTGTGTGCTTAGGATCGTTGTCATATTGGAAGGTTAACCTTCGGCCCAGTCTGAGGTCCTGCGCACAGGATACTTCGCTCCGATCAACGGCTTTTCCTGTTGACATCGTGATCAGTTGTGATTGGACACGGCTGATCACCTGGTAAAGAGGCTCTTTACCAAGATCGGTGTAGCGGTGTCTCAGACTGAAACACCGCTCCACCAATCGCTGCGATGCTCGCCCCGGGCGGGCGCGGCGGCTGTTATCCTGAAGGACGTCATACGACGCCCAGTCAGGATAACGGAACCACCTCCCGGCTGTCAACTTGCTATAGGCCGGGCGTGAAAAGGTTAAAAATAAATAAAATCACGCCACACCCTGATGAACTTTAAAATCTCTCATATTGTTCAGGTAAATCTCCACCTTTCAAAAGGTTGCATACCCCTGGGTTAGAGGATGCCAAGTACTTAGGTTATTGGTTGTGGAGTCATGAGATCGCAGTTAAACAAAACAAAAGCCATTCAAGAAAGGCCACATCCCACAAACAAGAAAGAGGTCATAGCATTTCTTGGTATAACTGGTCATCATAAGCGATTCATTTTAAATGTTGCAACTCTTGCAGCCCCATTGAGGACTTTACTTTAACCAGCTCCGGACCAGCCACCGCAGTTGTACTGCAGCAGGTTGGCCCGGCTGGGCCAAGCGATGTTACCTCACGTCGGGCACGTGGCCACCTAGGCTGTGATGATCGGATTCGCTTCAGAACCGATCAGTCTCCAGGCCCATGCCAATAATTTTTGACCTGGAGATCAGTTCTGGTGAATAAAATCCTTCCCCTGCCTAAGTGTAAACACAGGCAGGGGAAGTGATGCAATTCTTTTCGTTTCAGAGAGAGGAGAGAAGACATCTTAGAGCAAGTTGCACCAACACTAGACTGACACAGTACACATAGGCACACTTGTCACCCCTTGATCGCCTGCACTCCCACCCTCCCCCCCCCCCCCCCCCGGTTAACCCCTTCACTCCCTGTCACTGTGTCCCCCAGTGCAGTGTTCATATTTTTTTTGATCACTGTACTGTAGTCATTTGTGACAATCAGTGTTAGGGTACTTAGTAGTAGGCCCAGATAGGTCTAGGGACCCCCCTAAACAAAGGTTTAACCCCTTGATCGCTGTATTAGTGTCACGGTTGACGCTGGTTAGTTATTTTTTTTATAGCGTCAGGGCACCCGCCGTATATTACCTAAATAAATGTTTAACCCCCTGATCACCCGGTGGGTGATATCAGATGGTTTTAGCATCAGCCAGGGTCTACGTCACCCCAGGCAGCGTCAGATTAGTGCCAGTAGCGCCAACACCCACCCACGATACACTTCCCTCCCTTAGTAGTATAGTGTCTGAACGGATCAATATCTTTGATGAGTGAAGAGGAAGTCACCCATCTGCCTTATTTTGGCTCAGAATACGAACCAGTAGACAGCAGCGGCACCCTGACAGATAACTTACGCCGGAGTAGTGGTCCCTGCCAAGGTCAGGCGTACCCAACCCCGTTCTTCTGCTGTTGGTGAGGTGCAAGAACCACAGGGCTCTCGTATGGAGCAGAGAGCCCGTACTAGTGCCACTCAACCTTCTGGTGAACTGGCAAGCACCAGCGGCCTAGTACATCCTGGTCGTACATCCAGCACTGCAGTATCACGTGGTGACGTGGCGAGTCCCATAAGTGCAGTTCAAGCTGGTGAGGTGGCTAGCTGCCACCAAGAAGACAAACACAGGCCCGTCGAGCCCATAGTGCTCTTCCTGCTGCATTTGCCAATCCAAATTGGGAGCCCACCACTTCTGCAGCACCCGTACTTCCCCCCATTCACTGGCCCACCCAGAATTCAGGTGGAAACAGTTGATTTTACATCACTTGCTTTTTATTCGCCATTTTTCACGTAAGATCTCTATAGATCTGTTATGGACCAAAGTAATTTGTATGCTGGTCAATCGTCACTAATCCCCAGTTGGCCCTTGCCAGAGACTGGAGACCTATTATGGTCTCCGAATTTAAGACCTTTCTGGACTTATCCCTCCTCATGGGCATAGTTAAAAGAAAGTGAGTTGCGGTCATATTGGTCCACTGACCCAATTCACCATATTCCTGTGTTCTCCGCCTCCATGACACGATATGAGCAGATCTTGCGGTTCATGCATTTCAATGACAATGAACTCTATCGCCGTTCGGGGTGACCTTGGATACGATCGGCTCCACAAAATTCACCCCCCTCATAGACCACTTCAACCAACAGTTTGCAGCCTTGTTTACTCCCGATCAAGTTGTCTGTGTTGATGAGTCCCTGATTAAGTTTTCTGGCCTCTTGTCTATCAAACAGTATCTTCCCAGCAAGCGTGCCAGATATGGGGTCAAGATGTATAAGCTCTGTGACAGGGCAACAGGCTATACATAGAGTTTTATGGTTTACGAGGGAAAAGGTAGTCACGTGGAGCTGGAGAACTACCCAGACTACATAGGGAGCGCTGGCAAGATTGTGTGGGACTTGGTGCCACCCTTATTCGGAAAGGGGTACCACTTGTATGTGGACATTACACAAGCGTGCTACTTTTTAGTCACCTTTTTGATTGTGGAATTGGCGCATGTGGCACCGTGCAATCTAATCGCCGGCTTCCCCCAATGGCTTGTAGAATCCTGACTTAGATGGGCAGAGAGAGCCTGCTTGAAATGTAATAACTTGTTAGCAGTGAAGTGGAGGGATACACTGAATGTTTTCGTTCTGTCCTCCCTTCACGCAGATACAACAGTCCAAATTCCTACGGCAACTTGTGTTGTGGAGAAACCCCTCTCTGTCCACGAATACAACCTTAACATGGGAGGAGCAGACCTCAACGACCAGTTGTTGGCGCCGTACCCAATTGCTGGTAAGGCCAGACACTGGTACAAAAAAAAAAAAAAAAAGTGTCTGTAGATTTATTCCAATTGGCTCTGCTAAATGCTTATGTGCTATACAAAGCTTCAGGACAAACAGGATCCTTCCTTACATTCCAGGAAGAGCTCATCACAGGCCTTCTGTTTCCAGACGGTGCTGTGGCCCACCTTCCCAATACAAATGCAGTGAGCCAGCTGCATGAGAGCCATTTTCCGTATGTCCTCCCTACCCAAAGAAATCCCCAAAAAAGATGTTGGGGCTGCAGAAAACGCGGATTTAGGTGCGACACGCGCTTTTATTGTCCCGATCAACCTGGTCTCTGCATCAGTGACTGCTTTTAAGCGCTACCACACACTAGTGGAGTATTAGCATAGGGTACAGAATTGCACAGTCCTAGGGCACACTTACACAGGGTCTTGAAAGATGAAATGGCCATCACATTCTGAGAGACCCTAATCTGGAACGTTTACAGTTTATATAAAAGTGCAAAGAAAATAAGCATAAAATAAACACACAAAAAATAAAAAAGCCAAAAATAGTTTTTTTTACTAATATTATATATATATATACTATATATATATATATATATATATATATATATATATATATATATATATATATATATATATATATTTTTTGCTTCTTTTTCTATTGTTCTCGTCTTATGTTCGCTCTCCATTGTCTGCTCTCTATTGTTCTATATCTATTGTTCTCCCTCTATTGTTACTGTATTTTAGAACGGTAATGTTTTTTTTTTACTATGTTTTATTATATTTGCTTTGCAGGTATGGTATGTCTTACTGTTGTATTGTAATGTTACTTTGTTTTATTGTTAACCATCATTTGCTTAGCTGGTATGCCATTCAGCTGCAGCACGGGTTTATTTATTCTGACAGCAACATCTTTGCTCCCACGATAGATAAAGCTGTGACTCCAGCGCGGTAGATTTCACCGCCACAGTTAAAAAAAAAAAAAAAGAGCACATATGGCGAAGCAGGAGCAGGGGTGGAGGCACGATTTGCTCCTAACATTAGGGACGGATTGCCCCCATGCTTCGGCATATATTTTGTTAGGCACAGATTGCAGTAAAAAAAATGTATTTGAGTTAATGTTTTATCGTTACCATTGTTTGCTTTTTATGTACGCCATTCAGCTGCAGCACTGATTTATTTATCTTGACAGCAACAGCTTTTGCCCTCACGATAGGTAAATCAGTGACTCCAGCGCTGTAGGAGGTGATTTCACCACCAGTTTAAAAAAAAATGGTGCATGTATGCCCATCAATAGAATTGGGTGGATGAAGGGCAGTATTTTAATGGTGGGCATACCCACCGATCAATCTCTTTTTCGTTCATCCCACAGGCTGCATGGAAAAAAAAAAAAGGATTACAATATATGCCCAACAAGGACCAGCAACGTACTGGTGTGTTGCTGGACTTTGAGTGGCTATACCAGAATGATGCCTGCAGGTTTAGGTATCATCTTGGTATCATTCTTTTCAGCCAGCGGTCGGCTTTCATGTAAAAGCAATCCTAGCAGCCAATTAGCCTCTAGACTGCTTTAACAAGCAGTGGGAGGGAACGCCCCCCTCCCACCATCTTCCATGTTTTTTTTCTGGCTCTCCTGTCCCAACAGGGAACCCGAGAATGCAGCCGCTGGTTCCGCCAGCTGACTGACTATAGAGCTGATCGGAGACCAGAACGGCGCCAATCATCTCTTTGGCCAAAGAAACCGCAAGCTACAAGCATTTCATGACTTTTGCCGGATATAAACAGCGCCATTGGGAAATTAGGAAAGAATTTTATCACACAGGTCTGGTGTCATATGTAAACAGCAATTGCACCATGCATGGGAGGCATCACAGCAAAGGTCAGATCGAGGGCAATAATTTTAGAAGTAGACCTCCTCTGTAAATCTAAAGTGGTAACCTGTAAAGGCTTTTAAAAAAAGTATGTAGTTTGTTGCCACTACACGTTTGTGCACAATGTCGTGTTTGGTATCCATGTAGTCGGCATAAGATCATCTTTATTTTATCAAACATTTTGGCAATATAGTGTGTTTTAGTGCATTCAAATTTAAAAAAGTGCGTTTTTTCCAAAAAAATTGCGTTTAAAAAATTGCTGCGCAAATACTGTGTGAAAAAAAAATTGCAACACCCACGATTTTAATCTGTAGGGCCTTTGCTTTAAAAAAATATATAATGTTTGGGGGTTCAACAATTTTCTATCAAAAAAAAAAAAAAAAAAAACTATTTTTTATCATGTAAACAAAAAAAAAGGGTCATAAAGGGCTTTGTCTTCAAGTGGTTAGAAGAGTGGGTGATGCGTGACATAAGCTTCTAATGTTGTGCATAAAATGCCAGGACAGTTCACCCCCCCCCCCCAAAATTACCCCTTTTTGGAAAGTAGACACCCCAAGCTATTTGCTGATAGGCGTGTTGAGTCCATGGAATATTTTATTTATTTTTTTATATTTTGCCACAAGTTTTGGGAAAATTACAAACTTTTTTTTTTTGCATAAAGTTGTCACTAAATGATAAATTGCTCAATCATGCTATGAGCATACATGGAATTTCACCCTAAAATACATTCGGCTGCTTCTCCTGAGTACGGGAATACCACATATGTGAGACTTTTTGGGAGCCTAGCCTTGTACAGGACCCCGAAAACCAATCACCACCTTCAGGCTTTCCAAGGGTGTAAAATGGTGATTTCACTCCTCCCTACCTATCACAGTTTGAGGCCATGAAATGTCAAGATAGCACACCCCCCCCCCCCCCCCAAATTACCCCATTTTTGGAAAGTAGACACTTCAAGCACTTGTTGAGAGGCATGTTGTGTACATATTTTATTATTTGCCACAAGTTTCGGGAAAATACATTTTTTTATTTTATTTTTATATATTGTTCAAACATGGCATGGTTATATGTGGAATTACAAAATGCATTCTGCTGCTTCTCCAGAGTACGGGGATACCACATGTGTGAGACTTTCTGGGAGGCTAGCCATGTACAGGACCCCAAAAACCAAGCACGCCTTCAGGCTTTCTAAAAGGCATAAAATTGTGATTTTGCTCCTCACTACCTGTGACAGACCTAGCCGGAACACAGGCTTTTGAAGAGGACTGAATGCGAGCCTCTTGCCGACCGATTATGGGCCCTGGATTTTAAGGGGCACAGGGTGAATGAGAACCCCACTATAATCTGTGCTAGTCAGATTCAATGCTGTATATATATGTATATATGTGTGTTGTCTCATGCTGTTGGGACACACACATGTTAGATGCTAATATAATCAACTCCAGCCACCTGTCTGTTGTGTAAAGGAGTCTAGTCTGGCTTGTAAGAGTATTCCACACATTGTTGTTTGTGCTACTTAACCCTGTGTTAATGTTTATAGTAATGTGTATTGAATAGTTATTGAGCTAGGAGCCATAAAGTCTTACCATGAAAAGTCTTCTCTCAGTCAACTAGTCTGAGTGTTGATTTAGATAATTAGCTCAGGTTAATTCGGTTTCTGGCTACAGTTGTATTGGTAGAATAATATGAGCAGGAGGGGGGACCTCCTCTTCTACTGTATTATAAATACTTGTCATTTTGGTTCTAATAAAATCAGTCCATGTTGAGCAGCTAAGAAAGTGTCGTCTTGTTTTGTGGTTGTGAGAGGTTGGAATATCTGATATCTATATTCAGACTGGGAGGAAGTGGTATGACGAAAGCATTCAAGCCGAGTGTAGGGACGTTTCGTCACACTACCTATCACAGTTAGAGGCCCAGAAATGCCCAGATATCACAACCCCCCCTCAAATGACCCCATTTTGGAAAGTAGACACCCCAATGTATTTGGTAAGAGGCATGGTGAGTATTTTGTAGCTCTCATTTGGTTTTTGAGAATGTAGAAAGAAAAATCTTTTTTTTTTCTTTTCTTTTTTCAGAACTTTGTGACAAAAAGCGAGATCTGCAAAATACTCAACATGCCTCTGAGCATATAGCTTGGGGTGTCTACTTTCCAAAATTGGGTCATTTGTGGGGGGGGGGTGGGTTGTGATATCTGGGCATTTCATCATGGCCTCTGAAACTGATAGGCAGTGAGGAGTGAAATCAAATATTCACGTCCTTAGAAAGCCTGAAGGCGGTGCTTGGTTTTCAGGGTCCTGTATGCGGTTAGACTGCCAAAAAGTCTCACACATGTGGTATCCCCGTACTCGGGAGTATGTATTTCGGGGTGTAATTCCACATATAACCACGCCATGTTTGAACAATATATAATTTAGTGACAACTTTGAGTAAAAAAAAATGTATTTTCCCAAAAATCGTTGCAAAATATAAAATATTCCATGGACTCAACATGCCTCTCAGCCAATAGCTTGAAGTGTCTTCTTTCCAAAATGGGGTCTGTGACGAAATGTCCCTACACTCCGATTGGGTGCTTTCGTCATATACCACTTCCTCCCAGTCTGAATATAGATATCAGATATTCCAACCGCTCCCAAGCATAAAACAAGACGACACATGTTTAGTGCTAATGTGGACTGATTTATTAGAACCAAAATGACAAGTATTTATAATACAGTAGAAGAGGAGGCCCCCCCCCCCCCCCCTCCTGCTCATATTACTCTAACAATACACCTGTAACAAATTAACATGAGCTAATTAACTAATCCCTTTAAGCAGCCGATGTGACTCTGTGCCCATTAGGATTTCACTACAGGTCAGACTTGTTGTCACCGAGCTTCACACAGTAGATTATACATTATCATAAGTACAACCACAAGACCTTTTGTCCTAATAGCAGGAGCTCCACTAAGAGTCGGCCCGTCTCCTACATTGTACAGAGGACTATGTGATCAGCTCTCTCAATTAACATCTTGAGTTCATCAACAAACTAAGAATAGTCTTTACATATATCCTGGGAGATATTGTGGATAAATATTACTTATTAATATATTACTTACATTTTAAGTAATCCAGGATATATTTTCTCACTCACCCTGTGCCATCCTGACAGACATAATAGGTGCATGGGGAGCTGAAACATGGGTTTCCAAACCTTTCCCAGGGATTCTGGGTTCCATGTGCCCTCCCGTCACAGGGTCATTTGGAGGGTTTTGTGCTATCTTGACATTTCATGGCCTCCAAAACTGTGATAGGTAGTTAGGAAATGAAATCACCATTTTACGCCCTTAGAAAGCTTGATGGTAGCAATTGGTTTTTGGGGTCCCGTACGCGGCTAGGCTCCCAAAAAGTCTCACATGTGGTAGCCCCATACTCACGAAAAGCAGCAGAATGTATTTTGGGGTGTAATTTCACATATGTCCATGGCACGTTTGAGCAATATATGCATTTAGTGACAACTTTTTGCATTTTATTTTTTTGTCATTTTCAATCACTTCCAAAATGGGATCATTGGGGGGGGGGGGGGGGGGGTTCCACTGCTCTGCCATTTTAGCACCTCAAGAAATGAGATAGGCAGTCAAACTAAAAAAGTTTTGTAAACTCCTGACAATGTACCCTAGTTTGTAGACGCTATAACTTTTGCGCAAACCAATAAATATACGCTTATTGACAATTTGGCCTAAATGTATGACTAAAATTGAGTTTATTGGATTTTTTAATAACAATAAGTATATATATTATTTTATTTTTTTTCGGTCTTTTTCCATTTATATCGCAAAAAATAAAAAAATCGCAGAGGAAATCAAATACCATCAAAAGAAAAACTATTTGTGGGAAAACAAGGATGCAAATTTGGGTACAGCATTGCATGACCGCGCAATTACCAGTTAAAGCAGCGCAGTGTCAAAATGTAAAAAGTGATCTGGTCATTGAGCAGCCAAATCTTCCGGGGGTGAAGTGGTTAAGGAAAAAATTCTGTTATAGTAAAATGGTCTCCAGATGCTGATAAATTTTTTTTTTCAGGTCCTGAAGAGGGCTCTTTGTGCACAGCCGGTTCTGTACTCCTCAGATATTTCCCTGAGCCTTTGTAGTTCAAACTAATGCATTTGATGTTGGTCTGGGAGCAGTGTTGTCCAAGAAATAGGATGGGGAGGAAAACTCTATAGTATATCTAAGCTGAGAACTGAATGAATTTGAAAAGAGAATGCAGCGATTTGAGACTGCTTAGTCATAAAGTAGGCAGTGGATGCACTACAATAAGGCACCATTTTGATCTGGGGATGGACTATGCTGCTCTTAAAGCACTAATAAACCCAAAAGCTAACATTATATTGCAGCTTACTAATTATTAAATGTGGTGGCTGCATTTGTTTTGTTTTTTTAGGCTTTCCTTCTATTTTTATCTGGAACAAGCTCTCTTACAGCATGCACACATATATACGTAATGGAAATTTTTATAGTTAAACTTCTTTCCATACTGACTAGTAGTAAAAATAAATACTTTGTGCGCGTCAACAAAGTCATCAGCACACTAAGACAGTGCTATTTTCTAGCAGGTTGACTGCAGGATAACGATCCCTTAGAAAGCCACATAAATTTTGTGTCCCCAAAAATATCATAAAATAAAAAAATAAAAAAAGAATTACACAGAGGAAATGCAATTTAAATGACAAAAGAAACTCGTTCTTTTTTATACCGAGGTAATTATCTAGCGCTTGCATATTTTAAATGAAATGCGATTATTAAATTGTGCGTTACCATGGTACTGGCTTCAAAATGTTTCCTATAAGGCAGAGGGCAGAAACATGAAATAAATAATAAAAAAATGAAATTAAGTGAAATTAAACGCAAGAGAGTCCATTAATCAGAGGCTTCAGGCAGAGAGAGAGAGGGGGAAAAAGAAAGATGGGAACTTCTCTGATGTTTAACAATCCCAGATCTTAAGAACTAAACTACAAAGTAAGGAAAATATTCTAAAATATCGATGATACACTGCTCTTCACTGCCACTAACAGATAGCAGTTCTTGAAATACTATTCAATATGCATGCCATGCACACAGCAAAAACATCCCTGGTGAAAGAAATGGATATGTACAGAGAACCTCGACTACAAGCATTGCATAAACATATAATCTACATACTGTATTAGTCTATCATAAAGCAGTGCTGCCCAAAAAAGAGAGATGTGGTCCACTGGTGGTATAACCTGCAGGGAATCTCTGGCCATTCTGGTCACAGACACTGGGAGTGTTACTGTTTACCTACTTAGCAGTGCCCAGGTGCTGCATTAGAGTTAAAGTGTTACTAAACAACAGTAAAATCAGTCTGCATATATGCAGTAAATCATGCTTGTTATATTTACAGGGGTTAATCCTCTGCATTGTGTAAAAAAGGCAGTTTGATCTTTTATGCACAGATCCTCCCCTCCCTGCACTGTCCCCCTGGACAAGTCCGGATAAGATCGAGCCTTTGGAGTCAAGCTGTATATGCAGTAAAGCATGCTTGTTATACTCACTGTGGAACCTAAGAGGGTTAATCCTCCGCATTGTGTAAAAAGGCATTTTGATCCCGTCTTCTCTGATCCTCCCCTACTTCCACTGTCCCCAATCTATCTCCTGATTAGACAGAGCCTTTGGAGACAGGCTGCACATTCTCAGTTTGGTGTGTATTGCAAGAGAGGTTTTTTATTTCTTGGGAGTGCACATGTGATCAGAACAGGGCCAATCAGCACTGTCCAGAGGGTCAGGGGTCCTGCAGCCTCATAGGACAGCTCAGTGCAGTATTAAAACTCCTCCTACAAGCTTCACCAGGAACTGATAGAAATGACAAGACTGCTATATACTGCTGATGAGAAAACTTATTTAGCCGTTTATATTTACTAAAATAATTGCATTTTCATGTTCTGTGTACTGTGAGAGACCAGATATAGTGAATTCAGTGTCCTGGGTTTAGTAACACTTTAAAGTTTTACTAAACCCAGGACCCTGGATTCACTATATCTAGTCTCTCACCGTACACAGAACATTGAAATGCAATTATTTTCGTAAAAAAAAAAATAATAATAATAATAATAAAAGAAAAAAAGGGGGATAAAATGCACTGGAAAGCATTAAAAACACATGCTGAAAAGCATCCAGAACACATCCGGACTGTGTTTCTATGGTGTAAACTGGCCCTAAATCTCAGGAGTGGATGGACAAATACAAATCCTGTGGCAGGTAGAACAGCTGCCTTTTATGTATGTCAACTATATATTTAACCGTTTGCCTTAGGTCCAGATTTAACGGACACCGATTCACTCAGAGGGCTTAATGTTGGCACAGGAGTGAAAGGGGCGTATGGGTGTAAAAACTTGGGGCGTTAGAAAAGAGTAAATGTTTGTGGAAACTTCCAGCAACAGGGATGTGTTGACAGCTACCTGCTGCTAGCTTTAAAATGTTATTTTATCCACAGATTTGCATTAAAAATGAGTGTGGTTCAGTTACAAACTGTCATAGTACTGTAAATAGTCAAACAATGCAATATAGCACACTAATACAAACACACATAATTATATTGCTACTTTAATATGCAAGTGTGTTTATATATACCTATATACTTTAAAATACAATTTTCAGAGTAAGCTATAACCCATTGCTGGACTTCTATATTTATAAAAGCATGCAAGTGTGTGTGCACGTGTGCCTGCATTTTCTCCAGAAAACTTACCTTTGACCAGTTAGGACGTTTCAGCTGCACTTCTGGTTTGTATTCCTTTTTGGGTGCTAATCCAAATGGTAAGGCAGGAACTGCAGGCACCCCCCAGCCTCCAAAACCTGGCGGAGGAGGAGGGCCACCCAGCATGCCAGGAGGTGGGGGTGGTGGAACTCCAGGACCACCAGGGAAAGGAGGAGGTGGTGGTGGCAGTCCAGGTCCTCCAGGCAAAGGAGGGGGTGGTGGGGCTCCTGGAAAAGGTGGTGGAGGTGGAACCCCACCAGCACCAGGCATTGGTGGGGGTGGAGGTATGACACCTGGCAAAGGTGGTGGAGGAGGAACAGACCCACCAGGCAAAGGAGGAGGGGGAGGAGGCATACCAATTTGTCCAGGAAGTGGAGGTGGGGGTGGAGGACCACCAATACCCATGAAGGGAGGTGGGGGAGGAGGAGGTGGAGGAGGAGGTGCTCCCCCTGGAACTAAATTCCCTGGAAAAGGAGGTGGGGGAGGAGGTGGTGGAGGTGGTGGAGGAGCTGGTCCTGGTCCAGTGCCTGGAGTAGGAACCGGAATTAAAACAGATGTTGACAAGGTGGCCATTTCTTTTTTCGTATCTTCAAGTTCCTTGGAGACTTTTTCAATCTGCAAAGATACAAACAGGAACAATATAAGGAAACTACAAACATGAAAATGATCAAAATTAAAAATTAGCTTTTCAACCCTTTCACCACCACGGATTTATATCATATGTCGTAAATAGTGGAGGGGGGGGGGGGGCTTACACACACTTACGTTACACCCAAGCACGGTCCAAAGACCCCCTTTCCCTCCTAAACACACACATGCAAAGGTTGATTGTGTAACACACGGAAACGTTGATTGTGCTACACGTTACATATGATTGCTCACATCAAAAAAGAGATAAAATAATCTAGGGGCATTATTCATGATTAACTTTAAAAACTGATGACCTGTAGGGGCTTTAAAAGCATTGCCTATTAAAAATAAAATTAAAGTTTTGACAAAGTTTGTCGCGGATTCAGCGACACATGCAAATTTAAAGCAGTATTAAACCCAGCTCATTAACCATTTCAATACAGGGCACTTATACACCTTCCTGTCCAGACCAATTTTCAGCTTTCAGCGCTGACGCACTTTAAATGACAATTGCGCGGTCATACTACACCAGGGATCCTCAAACTACGGCCCTCCAGCTGTTGCAGAACTACACATCCCATGAGGCATTGTAAAACTCTGACATTCACAGACATGACTAGGCATGATCGGAATTGTAGTTCCTGAACAACTGGAGGGCCATAGTTTGAAGACCCCTGTACTACACTGTACACAAACAAAATTTTTATCATTTTGTTCCCACAAATAGAGATTTATTTTGGTGGTATTTGATCACCTCTAAGATTTTTATTTTCTGCTAAACAAATAAAAAAAAAAGAGATCGAACATTGTTTCAATTACAAAACTTTGTAAATAAGTACGTTTTCTCCTTCACTGATGGGGCTGCACTGACGGGCACTGATAATGCGACACTGATGGGCACTGATGAGGTGGCATTGATGGGCACCAATATGCGGCACTGATAGGTGGCACGGATGGGCACCGGCTCTTACTGTTTACATTGTGATCAGCCGTGATTGGACACAGCTGATCACGTGGTAAAGAGTCTCCGTCAGAGAGACTTTACCTAGATCGGAGTTCCGGTGTGTCAGGCTGACACACTGCAACACCGCATATGAAGACGTCGTATGACGTCCGGTCAGGATACTGAAACCACTTTGCCGCCATTTTGCTATATGGCGGGCAGCAAGTGGTTGATGATTGAATGTGATGGCTGCATAAAATAAATTTTTTTAGGCTTTTTTTTCCCCCTCTGTTTTCACCTGGTGATCTGTCCAGTAACACATCTCTTGTATTAGAGTGCCCCCACTCTGGATAAAGGAGCATGGGGGCACCTTTGGACAGCAGCAATGTCAGTGTTGGGGGAGAGGAGTGTTAGTCTACTAGCAGATTGAAGCCAAACTCCAGCTCACACTGCAGTTACAACAGTTTTTTCTTTCCTTTTGGGATAAAAGTTTTACATTAATAAAAGCTGATTGCTGTAAGCACCCCTGTCAGTGGTAAATGGTTTGTCTCAACACACTAAACTGCTACTACATTTTCAAAAGAGCTTGGTCTATTGAAAAACAGCAGACATACAGGCTGGATCACCAGGTGAAAAAGCAAAGAAAGCCTAAAAAAGAAAACAAATGCAACCACCACATCCATCACAAAATAAGCTGCAATATAATAAATGATTGCTTTTGAGTTTAATACCACTTTAAGGCTTGGCATGTTGGGTATCTATTTACTCAGCACAAGCTCATCTATAAAAATGTTACCCAAAAAGTGAGTAACATAATGCATTTGATTGTCCTAAAATTAACTTTGGTGTATATTTTTTCCTAAAATTTGGGGGGGGGGGGGGTTAGTAATCTTCAGGCCTAAAATGTTTTTTTAAATGTGTGAAAAGCCTCCCCACAACATGATGCTCAAAGTTCAACTTTGGTCTTATCTGACCAGAGCACCTTCTGCCACATGTTTGCGGTGTCCCAAACATGGCTTCTCGCAAACTGCAAAAAACAGGACTTTCTTTCTACAATGGCTTTCTTCTTGCCACTCTTCCATAAAGGTCAGATTTGTGGAATGCACGACTGATAGTTGTCCTGTGGACAGATTCTCTCACCTGGGCTGTGGATCTTTGCAGCTCCTTCAGAGTTACCATGGGGCCTCTTGGCTGCTTCTCAGATTAATGCTCTCCTTGCCCGGCCTGTCAGTTTAGGTGGACAGCCATGTTTTGGTAGGTTTGCAGTTGTGCCATACTCTTTCCATTTTCAGAAGATGGATTGAACAGTGCTCCATGAGAGGTTTAAAGCTTAGGATGTTTTTTTTATAACCCAAGCCTGCTTTAAACTTCTCCACAACTGTATCCCTGACCTGTGTGGTGTTTTCCTTTGTTTTCATGATGCTGTTTGTTCACCAAGGTTCTCCAACAAACCTCTGAGGGCTTCACACAAAAGCTGTATTTATACTGAGATTAAATTACACACAGATGGACTCTATTTACTAATTAGGTGACTTCTGAAGGCAATTGGTGCCAATAGATTTTAGTGAGGGGTGTCAGAGTAAAAGTGGCTGAATACAAAAGCACGTCACACTTTTCAAATATTTATTTGTAAACACAATTGAAAACCATTGATCATTTTCCTTCCACTTCACAATTATGTGCCACTTTGTGTTGGTCTATCACACAGAATCCCCAAAAAATACATTTATGTTTTTGGTTGTAACAAAATTGCAAGGGGTATGAATAGTTTTTCAAGGCACTGTAGGAATACAAATGGTCTTGGCAGTAGTGGGAGAAAACAATGAATCTTTGGTGTCAGTGAGAGCAATAGTGACCCATCAATGGTGTCAGTGAGAGCAATAGTGACCCATCAATGGTGTCAGTGAGAGCAATAGTGACCCATCAATGGTGTCAGTGAGAGCAATAGTGACCCATCAATGGTGTCAGTGAGAGCGATAGTGACCCACCAATGGCGTCAGTGGGAGGAATAGCATCCTATCATTGGTATCAATTGAAAGCATAGTGTCCCATTACTGGTGTCAGTGGGAGGAATAGTGCCCCATCGTTGGTATCAATGTGAGAAATAGTGTCCCATTGTTGATGTCAGTAGCAGGAACTATGCCCCATTGTCAGGGTCAGTGGGAGGAAAAGTGCCCCAAGGGCCGGATAAAGGCAAGCAAAGGGCCGCAGTTTGGAGACCACTGTCCTGCTCTGTATGGACAAGTCTTGCCATTGTTTTGGCTGGCACATTTCTTTCTATTCAAGATTTTTTGAACATCACTGTTCGAGCTGGTCTCCACATTAGCAGCTACCTTTCACCCTAGCGTTGGAATGTTTATCTCAGACTCTGCTGGACTGGACATTGTGGGGATTGCCTGAAAGTGATCAATCAGGCACTGGGTTCTACGTTTGGTGCATTCCAGACCCCATTCTGGTAACAAGTTAGCGACAGAGCTCATTCCAGGTCCAGGTCCAGACCCATTGGCATGTACTCTGTGCTTGCCTTGTCATTGAAGAGTAAGCTGAACACCAGAAGCAACCTCAATGTTGCCCCATTAAATGCCCTTCCTGCTCCCAAGTTTCACTGCAGAAGAGGTTAACTTTGAGGGACTGTATGTCACATGTGTGCCCTACAGGTGTTCAGAGTCGAAGAAGCATCTTCTTGCTGCTGTTGAAAAGAGCAACTCCATTCCTGCTGCCTGCCTGCAATGACTGTCACCTCTGGCCATCTGACCCTACTCCCCTATTCTTGCTACCAGCGGTTGGGTCCTGTGAGTATTTGAATTCTTGCCTCAAACCTAGGGCTGTGTTGTTTTGCTGTCACATGGTTGCACCATGTATGATTCTAGACGAAAGTCATACATTCTTAACACACAGAAATGTTTGTGCATGTACTTTACCCCCAACAATGGGTGTGCAAGGTAAAGAGAGACTGAGGTAAAAGGTGAATGCGTCTCTAACCTTGATGAACTGTACCTGAGTTTATTTGGTCATTGAAAAGACTAACAAATGGTTCACACATCCGTGAGCGTTTCTGTTTCAGATATCAATACAAAGTTAACTACAACCCAAAAGGATCGCAAACGCAGTGCAGTTTGCCTGCACCAATCGCATAGTACATAGTGACCATGCAATGCGGTTTCCGGTGCCTGCACTTTTTTGGTGTGATGCAGTGCGATTTGAGCCCATAAAAAAAAAAAAAAAAAAAAATGGGCTCAAATCGCATCACACTGAAGCGCATGTGAAGTGCACAGGAAAGCGGTGTGGTTCCTTTGCAATTCACATGTGAATTATAGTGTAAAACGAGGCTAAGAAACACTAGAAAGAAAAAAAAAAAAAAGAACAAAGATGGGAGAGGGAAGGGGGTATTGTTCAAGGGCACATAGGGCAAGGAGAAGAGGTATCCAGTATTTGCTTGGGGCAACCAAAGATCAAAGAAAAACTCTAACACTTTATATTTGAAGGAAACTTGTCAAAAGTGGGTGGGAGGAAATGGGGGGAGGAAATGTTTTATCAAAAGGGGTCCAGATCTTGTCGAAAGGTGGCCATTCTACCTATCCGTTTTCATAATTTTTTTTTTTTTTTCATAAATCATAGCCTCTGTAATCCTATTATTCACTTAAAGTTAGGGCCAGAAGTCTCTATGCCTTGGCAATAGCCTGTTTAGTGATTGTGAAGATAAATATAATTAAACTGATGTTTTTTGGTGGAATTGGACAACCCTGCTCTAAATGTCTTTGAGTTCAGAAGTGTCAGTCATAACCTCCCTACATCAGGAAGATTTTCTGGTGTCTGTGGATATCAAGGATGAGCACCTACATGTCTCCATCTTTCAAGCACATCAGCAATACGTACACACTGCTGTGGGCCCTCTGCATTTTCAGCTTGTGGTCCCTGCCAGGTGTGTATGCCAAAGTGCTGCTACCAAAGCTATTCTTGCTGTGCTCTTAAGGAATTCCAAATGTGGAATGCCTAGAAAACCTCCTACTGAGAAAAACTGTTGGCTCCTGGTCTTACAGGGGTTTGGATAGATCCTGAACCTTAAGAAAATCAGTGCTGGAGCTCACTCATTGTTTGGAATATCAAGGTCTAGTGCTAGACAAAGAACAAGCCAGATGAGAAACTTCAAACTTTCTGCCCCCAGACTGGTACTCTACTCCTGGAGTCACCTGACTCTACTTCTGCACAAGAGTCCTGGGGTTAATGGTAGCACCTTACAACATAACCTGCCATCCTGGGACAAGATAGTCTATTCCTTGGACAGCCCAATTTGTCTGGCACTGAGAATCAGGTCATCTCTGACAAGCTGCCACAGGAATCCAGTACAGGAGTCAGGACAAGTCCTTCCTTCACCTCTTTTCCAAGATTTTTTACAACATATGCTAACTTGTTGGGCTGCAAAGGCGTACAGGGCACCCTGTCGGTGCAGGGGAGTTGGACATTCAGCCTTAACCACCATTTACATCCCAAACATTGACAGATGGCAGGCAGTCTGTCTTTAGAAGACAGGTAATGACTTCCTGTGTTCCTCAATGCATGAGGAAAGAAAATAGAATGTTTGTACTCATTGTAAAATCTATTTAGGGACACATTCCACCGCTCTGTGTTTATGACCAGTCTCTTGGTACTGCTTGGCTGCAAAACAGGGGCATGCTGGTAGTAGGAGGGATTACATTTTTTTATTTTTATTTTTTATTTGCAAGTGTTCAATTCTCTTGTAGGCGCCAGTAAAACTTGACGACATGCAATAACTTCTTGCAATTCTCAATGGACTCCAAGAAAAGGATTTTGAGGACAAAATCGTGCTTTTCTTTGTTTTCCTGAAAAGGAAAGTATCGTTTATTGGTCAGCAAGAAATTTCTCAACATTCCTTGGAGGTGTTACTTTTTACAACTCCACTATTTGGAGAAACAGTTTGAAATGGTCATATTCCTTGCCTTCATAGGCACTCTTTTACAAAAGAGCGGTACATATTGAAGCCTCAAGGCAGAGCTAAAAACTGCAAAGTTTATAGTCGAGCACCTTTTTTTCTATAAAAGCCTAAAAAAAAAAAAAAAAAAATTGTTACATCCTACAAATCTGGGCCCATTAACGTTTCTTACTTTATAGACTTAAATAATTATTACAGCATTTCAATGCAGGCAGTGTAATAGTAAATATATTCTGAAGTGCTCAGATATCTTTTCTTTACAGATGTAAAAATATTTGGGAGTGATTTGTACTTTTGAAAGGTGCTTTCAAAGTCTTCATCCAAAGTCATTTCTTTTTGCAATTATATTTCTTCTAACTATTGTATTATTCATTTTACAGCTTAAGTATCAGACCGAGGTGAAAGCTTTTCAGATTTCCATTTTCACATTCTTTTTTTCTCAGTCGCTGGCAGAACAAAGCGTAATAAAAGCTTCGTGGATAAAGCAGGAAAATCCACCAGGCCTTTCAAAGTGCGGCTCAGCGCCGCATGTGCTTTTGTTAAGCCTCGGTTTGCCATCAGAAGATGTAGCAGCGGTCAGCATTGAACAGGTTAATGTGACATTATACAATATTATGACTTTGTTTGGAAGAACAATGTGTCACACTCGGTTACTTTTATGTCTGATAAGAAACACCTCATTGCAGGGCATCACTTCACGATTTTTTTTATAAACAGGGAATTTATAATGCTGCTCCTGTGAGTTAGGCTGATTACAAACGGATATTTTGTCTTTTTATAACCTGTTACAGTGAGCATCTATGATACTTTTTTTCTCCATGGTTTTTGGCAAATTGAGACGACTTCAATGGAAATGCACCAAAATGTACGTACAGGCATCTTTGGTGAGGGTCTGTGGCGAGGCACTTATCAGAATCTGGAAACCCTATTTAACCACTTCACGTTAAATCACGTACCTGGAAACCGTTTTTTTTTACAGCTAGCAGTCGGCTCTTACATGAGCTTACATGATAACAACCGATGCGGCTAATGAGCACGTCCGCCGGCTGTGTGGAGAACCAAATGAAGCAGGAAACGGCTTAGATCGGGTCTCCGATGTAAAAACACGGAAGCGACATCACTTCTGGTTTACTCAGCTGCCAATGGCCCAGATTTTTAAAAAATGTCCGTATTCCAAAACACTTATTTTGGCGTTTTGAATACTTTAAAGTGCAAACGAGGGATTTGGGGTCTTTTAGACCCCCGATCCCTCCATAAAGAGATGAAAAGGAGGACTTGGATATACAAACATACCATATTTACATACCTTGTGACAATAAAAGTGATCAGATTTTTTTTTTTTTTTAAAGGACAGTGTTAAATAAAATTACATTTTTTTTTAAGCGCCCCCATTCCAAAGCACCAGAGAAACCGCATATGCAAGTCGCGCCGGCAAATGTAAACGGTGTTCAAATCATACATGTGAGGTATCGCCGAGATCAATAGAGCAAGAGCAATAATTCTAGCAAAGGACCGCCTCTAACTCTAAACAGGTAACCGTTAAAAATTTTTAACGTATCTTATGGAGATTTTTAAGTACCCTAGTCTGTTGCCCTACCACGAGTGTCTGTAATTTTTAAGCGCAACATGTTAGGGATCTGTTTACTCAGCGTAACATCTTCCACAATATGCAAAAAAACTGGGCTAACTTTACGTTTTTCTTATTTTTAAAATTTTAAAAAAGTGTACTCTCCCCCCAAAAATTGTGTTTGAAAGACCGCTGCGCAAATACTTTTCTAGAAAACAATACTGATTTTAAATTGTAAGCAACTAGTGTCAGAAATGGGCTTGGTCCAGAAGTGGTTATCATTATAAGGGCCCCCAGATACAGCCTAACCCCCCCCCCCCCCCCATGTGAATGTGTGTGTGTTTTTTTTTTTTTAACTTGATGTATTTTTCTGTGAATGAGTAGGGGGTTACTCATTCACACTGGGGGGGGGGGGGGGGGGGGGGGGTTGAGAGTCTGTATCTAGGGGCCCCCTTATTGGTAAAGTGGCAAAGTACTCCCCCCCCCCAATGTTGAGGGCATGTGTCCTGGTATGGTTCAGGAGAGGTAAGGGACTGGGAATCCATGGCTGACAGCTGAATGAGCAGGGCAGGGATGAGTCATTGGTTGTTAGGATGCCGGCTCCTTGACAATCAGCACCTCTGTTGAAACAGTAACGTTCGTAGTGGTAGGAATACCACTACTAAGTGAATTGGAGCAGTCCCTTTCCCCTACAAAAAAAAAAAAAATGTAAAATAAAAAGTGCAGCAGTATGAAAAACTTGTCAAAATTGCACTGAAAGTTGGATCAAGTCACAGCTGCACTATTGTGAACCAGGCCTTACTGTTGCAGGCTGACAACACCAAGACAGTCCAATGGAAAACTATTTGCTTAGCTTTTTTGCTTCCAGAGCGGTCTTTGCCATTTTGCACAAGTGAAAAATAATTTGAAGCCTGAAGATTACTTAAAATTTCAAAACATTATGAGCCTGGGGAATAAAAGGGTAGTACTTCTATTTTTTTATGTCGCACAACGTTAATGCATGCTTTACCAAGCACAAATTTTCAGTTAAAAAAATATATTAAGGCCAATTTTAGTGCACACAAATGCAATACATTATACAATTTTTAAGTAAAATATGAAAGATGAGGTTGCCCTAAGTAAATAAATACCAAACATATCAAGCTTTAAAATTGTGAGCCTGTGAATGGACGCCAAACTTTGGTACCCTAAACTTTTCATAGAAAATGCTTTAAAAAGCCCCTACATGTCATAAGTTTAGAGAGTTAAAGTAGTTCTAAACTCAAAAGTTTTTTTTTGCTCTAATGCATTCTCTTCGGTAAAGTTGTTATAATTCCTTACATATACCTACTGATGTGACTAGCTTTAGATGATACACAGAGATGAAACACATCCTTCTGTGTAAGTATGTACCTGTTTATCTGCAGCCTTCTACAACATACAGATCAAGAGATTTTTATCAGCAGCAGAGAGAAGGGGCCAGGGATCTGGCGTCACACACTTTGCAAACTTATTGCACACAAAATTAGTGTAATCTGAATCAATAGACACACAGAGCACAGCTTGCTATGGAGTGCCCTCATCAGAAGGGAGAAGTCAGGCACGCTAGTGGGGGCTCCGACAAGGGGAGGTTTAGGGCTGTTCTGTGCACAGAGCAGGTAAGTATGACATGTTTGTTATTAAAAAAAAAAAAAATTTGGTTTACAATAACTTTAATGTTTTAGAAGTGAGCCATGCAGCTAGAGGAGAGATTAGAGAGGAACCAGACTCAGTACTTTTCAGGTTAGTATACACTATAAAGTGATGTGCTTTTTGTGGGGGAAGTAATCAGCCAGCTGTGCATGCATCCGATCACTTACATCTGACAACCAATATTGGGCTTGTCAGATTTACACATTCCTGGCTGTGGTAGCCCCAACAAATCAATGTGAACAAGCTCTAAAGGATTAGTTTAGGCAAAACAAGCTTTAGTAAAAGCTGCATAGTTTGTTTTAATCTGCAGGTGCCCCTTATCTGCATATGCAGTTATTTTTGACTAGGTCTCAGAAGAAAAAAAGACACTTGCCCAATTTAATTTACATAGAGAAGCTTTGTTGTGTTTAAACGTGCCGTTTTCATTCCAGGTTTCCCAGGTCTCCATGATGTCACTGGCTTGGCAAAAATCTTTTTTTTTTATAGCAACTTACCTTTTCAGAAAGTTGTGCAAGTTCAGCTTCGAGTTTTTGCTTTTCAGTGAGGACTTCTTGTTTTTCAGAATCTATGGCTTGCTTCTCCCCCTGAAGTTCTGTTAATTTTTGTTCATATTCACTTTCCTTTGCTCTCATTTCCACTTGGAGCTCATGTCTTGAAGTAAGCTCTGAATCCAGCTAAAGAAGAAAAAAAAAAAAAAAAAAAAAAAAAAAAAGTCAACCATAGATAATAAGGGACAAAAAATATACTTTGGGAATTATAAAATGCCAGAATCTGACTGGAAGTGTTGGGGGGCTTAACGCAACACATTCGAGAATTAACAGCTTATGCAAGTGTTTTGTTAATGCAGAAAAATTCTAAATACCTTTGGGTATGGGGATCATGTGACTCACCTATAACAGCACAGACGCTTGGCAATTGGCACAGCGCAGTCATAATGGCTGGTTTAAGCTCTAGCAGGGATCGACTCCGAGCTTACACAGAGCTTCTTCTCAATTTTAGGCATTGTACAGTGTGGCAGGGGAGTGAAGGAAATGTATGTATAATAGGCTGTATGTGTATTTTACTGCGTGTCTCTTTTGCAATAAGAAGCCTGTCTGCTCAGAGTTTGTGACAGCAGAACTTAAAGTGGTTGTAAAGGCAGAAGGTTTTTTTATCTTAATGCATTCTATGCATTAAGATAAAAAGCCTTCTGTGTGCAGCAGCCCCCCTCACACTTACCTGAGGTCCCTCTCTGTTCAGCAATGTCCACGAGTGTCTCAATCATCCGAGATTCTCCCTTCTGATTGGCTGAGACACAGCAGCGGCGCTACTGGCTGCCGCTGCTGTCAAAGTCGGCTAGCCAATCAGGGGAAGAGAGGAGGTGGGGCCGGGTCAGGACTCCGTGTCTGAATGGACACAGGGAGCTGCGACTCGGCTTGGGTGCCTCCATAGCAAACTGCTTGCTTTGGGGGCACTGAACAGAAGGGAGGTGCCTGGTGCACAGAAGAGGGACTCGAGAAGAGGAGGATCCGGGCTGCTCTGTGCAAATCCACTGCAACAGAGCAGGTAAATATTTATTATATATGTTAATTATTATAGGAAAAAAAAAAAAAAACAAGACTTTACAATCACTTTAAGTTCTGCTTTAAAGACCCCACTCAAGCCTCAACGATATTTTAAAGTTTTGGATAAAGATATGAAAGGGTAAAACCTCTCCAGGTTTTACAGCATTCTATGTCCCTACTGGGAAGATTTTCCCTTTCCTGCCAAGAAATAATGGAAAATCACTTCAAAATATGAATGCAACAAACCCAGGTTAAATATGACATGCAGTATGAACCTGAAATACATATAGTCACATGTATAGTTCCTTTCCTGAGAGACAACTCTAAATCACCAGAGCCTGGAAATGCTCAGCAAGTATGATCTGAGTCAGGATACGAAACATCAAGAACAAAAACGTATTATATCACAGCTTACCAGTCTTAAGATATGATGTCAGTAATAGTTTTCTTTCTTTTAGGCTAAAGCCAGCCATAGAGGGTTCAAATCTCAGTCAGTTCAGCAGGGACTGGTTGAGATTCAAACCATGTATGGGTGGGCTGATTGCGCCCAAGTTGATCGATCATCTTGGGTACAACCAGCCTGTTGGATTTTCAAGCAATTATTGCAAGCAGCTATAGCCACTAGAAATAATCATTGTGTGCTCTCATGGCCGGGGCAGCTTCCCTTGAAGGGAGAACAAAATAGATCCATGGGAGATAGCCCCCCATCAACACGGACTATGTGGAGATTGAGCCATTTCCTCTTGCAACCTATGGTTGCAGGAAAGAAAATTGTACCATCTATGGCTGGTTTAAGTACATTTTCTGCATATACATGAAAATACATGTTGACCTTGCCAGAAACCTTGTGCCTCTGTAGCTTCCTGTCACTGAACTGAAATATCAAACAATATTATTAGCCTTTTCAGCTATCTTTTGTAAAACAATTTTAAGTAAAGGAGATAAAAAGAAAGTTGGTGTATGCGGTCAAAATCAGGAGAGCAGTTTAGGGTGAGAACACTGCTCCTACAAAGATACAGTAGACTGAGTGAGTGTTGTCACCCTAGGACAGGAAGCGTGTTAATGGCAGAATCATCTAGGGGGGGAAAAAAGCCAGATAAAAAGAAGCAATGCAGCTACCACATCTAAGGACTAGCTAGCTGTAATATATTTTTGTTC
Organism: Lithobates sylvaticus; assembly: GCA_028564925.1. Classification (NCBI taxonomy): domain Eukaryota; kingdom Metazoa; phylum Chordata; class Amphibia; order Anura; family Ranidae; genus Lithobates; species Lithobates sylvaticus. Next base: position 226,092,800 of record CM053029.1, on the reverse strand, counting down.
TTGGGTTTGGATATATTTTAATTTGGCTCATTTTTTTTATCTGCCAACATCAACTCATCTGCATGCATTTTAACTGTTCTGAGGCCCCAAAGACAATGCGAAACCATTTGAAAAGTTGAAGGTTGTGCTCTGCGGCCTTTGTACAAATCTGAAATGGATACAGTTATAACCATATAACTGTAGTGAACAGAAATTCAAAGCCATCAACTTTTGCAAAAGATAAAAAATTGTGAATGCAGTTACATTAATCTCATGATTACTGTACATTTACAACTTTTTTGCAATGGAGTATGCATATCATTGCGCCTGTGATTCACGCACCCCGGGTGTAAAGTACGGGACCTTGCAAACTGTCACCCCACCCTCAGGTCTGTACAGATCAAAGACAAAAATCCTGTTAAATTTCTATGACTAGACCACTACTTGCTTGCTATAAAGTTAAGTGAATAGCAAAGTTTTAGTTTCTGTGACAATTTCCAGTACTGAACGGCAGATTAAAAATTGGGGGAGGGTTAAAAAATTCTCAAACATCACAATTCTTGTTTTTAAGAAAGCCTTTCTATAACAAAAAAAAATTAGCTAATCCTTGTTTATCTTCCTCTGGTCACATGTATGATGAAGTACAGGAAAGTCTGTCCGGTCACAATCTGTGCGCTCAAAGTCACTGTCTCATGTGACTCAAATAATAACTTTACTATGTAGTTTAATGCAGGGATGCACATTGGTGAAAAAGCAATTTACAGCATACACTAAGCGGTTTGCAAACAGAAAGAAATAATTTGTCCTGAAGTCGCAGGACACGAGAAACACCCAAGAGCTTTTCTGACATACAGCTGGCTCCTCTAATTACATCCCAGTCACAACTTCAATTATCCCCTATCAGCCTGGGGCCTGGAGGTCATTCTATCAGCCCCATCATGCTTGGGAATGAAATTTCCAGGGTGAGGCCACCCGACAGCTCGGCCAGAGCACTATCTCTTCTCACGCTGACAGCTAAATTATTTTTTTAAATTGAAAAAGTAAACATGTGGGCTCCGCTCGGCTGATAAGGGTCAAAAATGCTGAGCTGCCAGACTAATAAACACCGGGCGCTTGTGATCCTCGCCAAGTGTACTGAGCAAAAATAAATAAATAATGGTATTTCTAGAAAAATGTAATAAATAAAAGAGGTGGCAAGTTGAAGTGTCCTATGAGCAACTAGGCAAGCTCTGCCAAATAGGGGATGCCAAGAAAAATATGCACTTACAGACTGTTCTTCTAGAACAGAGTCCCCGTTACCAACATGTATGGCAACTGTACCGTAAAACGCATGATTAAATGTGCATTGCCACAAGGCATGGCAATGCACCTGCTCTATGTGCGGTGCAATGCAGTGCAATTAACCCCGCATTATACAATAAAGCCCAATGCACAACACCTCAAGGCCATTGGTAGACCTTTGCTAAAGGGAATCTGATGCAAGAGGGGCTATGATAGGGTTTCTGATTTGAAATGGTTCTGGTGGGGACCCTGATGTAAGTGGAGGCTATGATGGGGATGCTGGTGTAAATGAGGAAGCTCTTATGTAAGGGGGGACTGTGCATTGTTTTACACGCATTCTCTCTTTTCTTAATCATATCACATCATTGACCAAAAAGATCCATGTAAAAAATGTATTCATTAATTTTATATTTTAATATCCATCAATTTAATAGAAGGCTTTTTTTTGGCCCATATTAGTAAAATATATACTGCGGCCCTAGTACTAAAAGATAGTATTTTTTCGTCATACTTACCTGTAAAATCCTTTTCTTCAAGTACATCATGGGACACAGAGTTAAGCCAATATTAATTACCTACTGGGTTATATGCCATCTCTAGGCGAATTGACACTGGTAGACAAAGTCTTAGACCGGAAGTGATTGCCTATATAACCCCTCCCATACAGGAAGTACATCAGTTTTGTAGCAAGCACTGAATCCTCAAAAAAGAGGAGAGGGATCTCCCCGTCCCATGATGTACTCAAAGAAAAGGATTTTACAGGTAAGTATGCCGAGAAAATCCTATTTTCTTTTTCATACATCATGGGACACAGAGTTAGGCTAATATTCATTACCTACTGGGATGTCCCAGAGCAATAGCTTTGAGCGGAGGTAGACACCCTGTCAAATAGCCATCAGACCTTATACGGCAGCCCGCAGTACACTGATACCTGATGGTAAAAAGCCCAGGAGGTTCCTACACCCCTGGTAGAATGAGCTCTCATCCTAAAAGGGAGGAGCTTTACGTTTCAGACCATAGGCCTGAATGACCAATTGACGGACCCAATTGGTAATGGAAGCCTTGGAAGCTGCCTGCCCCTTCTTGAGTCTTTTTGGTAAGACAAAAAATGAGTCTGATCCTTGGATCTCCACAGATCTAGACAAATTAACCTTGACTGCCTGGAAAACGTCCAAGAAATACAGTCGTCTCTTCCGCTGAACGAGACTGAGAGAAAAAAGGCAAAATAATGTCCTGATTTAAATGAAAGGCTGACACCACTTTTGGCAAAAAGGATGGAACAGGCTGTAACACGACCCTGTCGTGGTGAAAGATCAAGTAAGGGACCCTGCACGAAAGGGCCACCAACTCCGACACCCTTCTAGCCATGGCCATTAGGAAGGTTAGCTTGCGTGACAGCAATGGAATTTCCTTGATAGGCTCAAATGGTTGTTTCTGTAACACAGACAGCACCAAGTTCAAGTCCCAAGGACACATAGGCGATTTAATAGGGGGAAGGAAAGAGTTTCCCCCTGCATAATGGTGTGGACCAGCGAAAGGGAGTCTAAAGACCTTTGGAAGAATACTGACAGGGCCAAAATCTGACCTCTGATTGTACTCAAAGCCAATCTGATTTCCACAGCTGACTGTAGAAAAGAGAATTCTCCCAGTCATGTATTTCCGAGGATGCCATCTTCTGGCTTCGCACCAAGTGATATAAGTCTTAAAGACCTTATGATAGATCTTCCTAGTGACAGCTTTTCTAGCATTCATTAGGGTAGACACCACTGGTCCCAAGATGCCACGGTCCTTCAACACCCTGGCTTAAATAGCCACGCCGTCAAAATTAGAGACTGAAAAAAAAAAGGGGTGGAATATAGGACCTTGAGACAGTAGATCGGGGCGATGTGGAAGCGTCCATGGCCTGTCTATTGTCAGTCTCACAATCTCCGTGAACCAGGGCCTTCCTGCCCAGGCCGGTGCCACCAGAATGACTGGAACACCCTCACTCAAAATCCTGCGCAACAAATGTGGAAGGAGAATGATCAGGAGAAAAGCATAAACCAGGGAGTACTGGCTCCATGGAACTACCAGAGCTCCGATTGCCAGAGGATCCCTTGTTTGGGACACAAAATGCTGTAGCTTGTAGTTGAACCTGGATGGCAATAGGTCGACCTCTGGCCAACCGCAACGCTGGCAAATTTCCTGGAACACCCCTGGGTGTAGGGACCATTTCCCCGGGCAGATTTGCTGGCGGCTGAGATAATCTGCTTCCAGTTCTCTACTCCCGGGATATGGACTGCCGATAGAATCGACACATGTCCCTCTGCCTAGGATAGTATGTGGTTCACCTCCTTCAGAGCTGAATGACTCCTGGTACCGCCTTGGTGGTTTATATAGGCCACTGCAGTGGCATTGTTGGACTGAACCCTTATAGGGCAGTCCTGAAGCTCCACCGTCCAGGACCGTAGGGCAAGGCGTACTGCCCGTAACTCCAGGACGTTGATGGGCAGGATCTGTTCTGTCTTTGACCATTTCCCCTGAGCCATGAGCCCCTCTAGGGTCGTTCTCCAGCCAGAGAGACTAGCATCTGTGGTCAGTACTCGCCAAGTTACCGGGAGGAGAGATCTTCCCTTTCGCAGATTCTGATCCTGCAACCACCAGTTTAGGCTTAAACGTGCCCGAGATAAGAACACTGGATAATCCAGGGCTTGTCCTCTTCTGTTCCAAGCCAACAAGATGTCTTCTTGTATAGGTCTGGAATGGAACTGGGTATAGGGCACTGCTTCAAAAGAGGACACCATCCTTCCTAAAAGACTCATACAGAGCCGAATGGAGGGTTGTCTGGTGCCCCTTACCTGACACACCTGATCCTTCAGGGCACAGATCCTTACGGGTGGCAAAAATACCCTTGCTTGGACCGTATCTAGGATCAGACCTAAATACTTCAGCCTTTGAGCTGGTCTCAAGGCTGACTTTTCGGTATTTATGACCCAGCCTAAGCTTTCCAAATACCGCACTGTGCAGGTTATGCTCGGATCTAGAGCTTGTAGTGAGTGATCACTGAGGTCGTCCAGATACCAGAGCACCAAGATCCCTTGGGCCCTTAAGAGACCCCGTACTGGTGCTAGGACCTTTGTGAACACCCAGGGAGCTGTGGCAAGCCCGAAGGGTAGAGCCACAAACTGAAAATTACATTCCTCTAATGCAAATCGCAAGAACCTCTGATGAGGCTGAAAGATAGGTGCGTGTAACTACGCGTCCTTTATATCGATGGAGGCTAGAAAGTCTCCCATCCGGAGTGAGGCTACTTCTGAGCGGACAGACTTTATCCAAAAGGACTGGATTAGTAGATGCTGGTTCAGGGATCTTAGATCCAAAATGGGTCTTGTGTCCCTGTTTGGTTTTTGAACCGTAAATAAGTTTGAATAAAACCCCCAAGCCCCTTTTGGGTACAGGTACCTGTATCCTTGATGCACTAGATGATGTTGTGCCTGTAGCAATAAGTTTCTTTTTGGAGGATCCGAGGGAACCCTGGATCTTGGAAACCTCTGAGGGGGAACCCCCCCGTAACTTCAGTTTGTAACCGCAGGATATAGTCGAGGTGACCCACTCGTCGCGAACCACTGTTCTCCAAATGTCCGCAAAGTGCAGCAGCCTTCCCCCCACCCGATAAAGTGGGTTCATCTCCTCAAAAGGAGGGCTTGGTGCTGGGTTTAGAAGAGTTTTGGACGCAGGGCTTTTTCTGGCCCTGGCCTTGCGGCTTGCCCCTGGCTCTAGACCAGGTTCATCAGGAACTACTGACGACATAGGTGTGCCCTTCCCTGTAGTGTTAGTCCCTCCCCTCTTTTTTGAAGACATTTACAAGACACAAAAAGAGTACCTGGGTGTAGTATTAACACACCTCAGAAGGGAGACCCTTTAATAGGGCTCACCAAGCCCCTATGCAACAATCCTGCTAAGCACCTTAAGCCTGACAAGCAACACCTGGTGACTCACGTGACCCGGAATGAACTGCTGCAAATGCCTGGTTCAGAGCCTGCTCTGTGTCCCACAGCTGCCTTCTGGAAGCACCTCATTCTCTGCACCACATTAAATAAGCTGGCTGTGTGCTGGAACGTTCTGCGCATGCGTGCTGTATTCGCATACGACACAAATCTTTGCACACCCAGATAAAGACCTTGGCGCATGTACCATGGCCGCCAAACAAACTGCTGAGCACAGCAGCGCTCTTGCACCATGGCGAACCAAGAGGCAAAATGGCGCCATCATACAGGTAAAAACAGCCAGACACAAGCAAAAAAAAAAAAAAAAAAAGGTACACTTTGCAAACACCCACAGCTAGCCCAAAACTCCCCCATATAATAACCGCACACAGGTGTCCAGCCTCTAGCTAGCTTGACTGATTGTTACAATCACTGGGACACCCCACATTAAGTAAAATAGGGGTTTCACTTAACCATCCAGGCGCAGGGCAGCTTAGAAACCAAGAGCCCAATCTTCACCCATCACTTGAGGACCTTCAAGGAATGGGTACCCTTTTCATGTTTAAGGTTAAGGGTATACCCTGCAGGAATGCCTTAGCGCTGTGGTGTCCAGGATTCCACTTGGCAGGGTCCAGCGCCCAGAGGTTGCATTACAGCAAAACCTTGCAGGATCTTGGGTCTTCTTTGCAAGGCTCGGGTACCATTTATCTAAGCATATAGAGCCTGTGTGAAATGGATCCTATCGGTCAATCCCTTGATTCATTTAAGAACCATTTGTGAGACTAGAGACCTGGAGCTCAGATCGCGCAAACAAACTTGCCCATCCACCTTGCAGACACTAGTAAAAACATGTACTTCCTGTATGGGAGGGGTTAAATAGGGGATCACTTCCTGTCTAAGGGTTAGTCTAAGACGAACCATGAGCCCCTTCTCTATTCAGTGATGTCCACGATTCCCTCGGCCATCCGGGACTCTCCATTGGCTCCCATTAACTCCTGCAGCTGTCAAAGTTAGATAGCTAAAACAGGGGAGAGAGGCGGCAGGGCTCCATGTCTGAATGGATACACAGAGCTCTGACTCTGCTCGGGAGGGGCCAGGAGCAGCAAAGAGGGATCCCAGAAGAGGAGGATCTGGGCTGCTCTGTGCAAAACCAAATGCACCGAGGAGGTAAGAACAACATGTTTGTTATTTTTTAAAGCGAGACTTAACAATCACTTTAATGTCCCTGTACTGTATATGATAGAGACTCTACCCAAATATTGAAGCTTAAGGCAGAGAAGGGTATAAGGTAAGTTATAGAGTCTGCACTGTGCATCCCTAAACATAGCAAGCAATTTATCCTTGTTGTGCAGGAGGGCCCTATTGCAAAGGCAATTATTTTTTTCATTCCTAGAGGTTGGCATTTAAAACAAATTTATCTTGTATGATTTACCTTTTTCATCAAATCTCGTGCTTTTGACTCGCTCATTTCAACCTTCTTCTTATCAATCAAATGATCTGAAATAAAACAGAACTACAATAAAGGGATATGCTGGACAAACATACATGTGGTTCAAGCTTTACACTATTAGGAAATCCATCAGTCCAAGCTTCATTTTTGCAATTATAAGCTTACAGGGAAAAAAAATTCTAAAAAAAAAAAAATTCTTGGTGTTCATTTAAGGACACATGAGGGGAGGAGGGGCACAGGAAGACTTAAAGTGGAAGGCAGATCAAAACCTAACCAAGCTTAAAATCTACTTTCAGCCCCATTCTAAGCCTAATCTATCTACCCTGTAAAAGAAAAGATATCTACACCTACCTATTCTAAAGCTTCTCCGGTCACATGACTGGCTTCTGTGTAGAGGAGGGACAGCCAACAACCGATGCCCCATAGTAAGCCTATGAGTGATGTCAACGCCTAGGCTCTGCAGCAGATGTCAGCCATCTCTCCTCTACAGTGAAGCTAGCACTGGAGAGAACAGGTGGTCGGATTGGATCAACTTCAGAATAGGTAAGTACAGACATCTTTGCTTTTACAGGGCAGATAAAATATTCTTAGAATGGGGGGGTGGGAGTAAATGTAAGCCTAGTCATGTTTCAACTTACCTTTCACTTTAAATGCCCACTCCAGGATAAAATCATCCTCCGTCCCACCCAGCAGGCTTTATAATTCCTACCCAAAAACACTCCACTTCTGAGCCTTCTCCTCTCGTTTTGCTTCCTGCAAATGGCCTCCTTTGGGTGTCCATGACACTGTTTCTGTGGTGTGGACAGTTCCTATTAGATGTACCACTGCAGGGTGCTCTCAGGATTGAGAGGAAGGCCGATATCAGCAGAGGATAGTAGAGGAGACCAGGGGTCTCATATGGGCCATCACAGCGCTGGAAACATAGTTGGTATGGGATCTGCACAAGGGACAGGGATGTGTATAGCTGGCTTCTTAAGGTAAGCAAAACACTAAGAGGGCTTTCACACAGAGCCGCCCATAGCATCGGCGGTAAAACACTGCTATTTTTAGCGTAATTTTACCGTAGGATTTGCGGCACATTTTGGCCATTTGCGGGGCGCTTTTAACCCCCACTAGCGGCCAAGGGTTAAAACCACCCGCTATAGCAGCGTTTTGCCGGCGGTATAGCCGTGCTGCCCCATTGATTTCAATGGGGAGGAGTGGTAAACACACCGCTCCTTCACCGCTCCAAAGAAGCTGCTGGCAGGACTTTTCCTGACGTTCTGCCAGCGCACCGCTCCAGTGTGAAAGCCCTCAGTCTTTCACACTGGAGACAATGGAGCAGCTGTTTGAGGGTGGATTGCAGGCGCTATTTTTAATGCTATAGCGCCTGCAAATGCCCTTAGTGTGAAAGGGGTCTGAAGTCTGGCAGGCTGGGTTAGAGGACAGTAAAATGGAGGGGTGATGAGAAGATCCATTTTTGTCCGGAGTGAAGTTTTAAAGCTTCAGGTTATACTTCTACCTACAAAAGGACTGGACACTGGAAAAGAAAAAAAATAGTAGGACAACCCAGGATAACTCCCTCCTACTACCTGCATGTCTCAGTTTTGTAGCAAAGTACTATCAAAATACAGAGGGGGGGGGGGGGGGGGGGGGCGGGCTGTGATGCCCAATAGACTCCAAATTTGTTTTATACAAAAATCCTATTTCATCTATTGAGGGATACGGAACTGCTTAAACCTTTGGGATGTCCAACAGCAGTCCAACTGAGTGGTGGGCAAGACAGCAAACATTCACTAACAAGCCAAATGTAAACAGGAACTGCATATCAAAAGGACCTTAAGCCTGAATCTGGCATAAGATGATGCTGAAAGGTAGATAAAGTGTGAGCAGAAAACGTACAAACCTGAAAACTGCTGGCTGTGTTGAAAAGCTCAAAAGGTCTCTGAGGAGAGGACAGACTAAAAGAGTCCAACATGACATGTAACAACTGCACCATCAGTAAGCACGCTGAAAGCAGCCCATGACCCACTGGTAAGAATTGAGCTGAAGGAATGCAGTACAGTGGCCCATGCATAAACCAGTGCCCAAATGTCACTTCCACTCTAGCAGGGTCCGGATGCAGTATGGCTCAAAGGCCAGGCTGAGGAGGACCACACCAGATGGCTAACAATCAGAAGGGATGCCTGCAGCAGTGGTTTACAGAAGAGTCTTGACTACAGAAAAGGCTAGCAATATACTGCAGTAGGCTAGAAATGACAACAGCAGAGATTAAGAAAATACTTCCATTCTTATAGTACACTAGCAAAAATAAAACTGGTAGAAAGAGGAGCTGGTTTACATTTTTATTTTATTTTTTGTATGCCAGTATCTAATTCTCCTATAGGTAGCCGTATAAACCTAAGTCCCTCGAGACAAGAGAAAAACTGTTTCCCCCCAGAAGAGAGGTCCATTTCATTCTATTCACTCCATGCCAAAGGCATAAAAAGATCCTTAAAAACAAATTAAGTAACTTTTTGAATAAGATAATGCAGAATGGAAGTATTTTATGACCAGCCCACTGTGTATGTACAGAGGATATAAAAAGTGCACACACCCCTTTTAAAATGTCAGGTTTCTGTGATGTAAAAAAATGAGACAAAAATAAATGTAAGAAATTTTTCCACCTTTAATGTGACCTATAAACTGTACAACTTTTTGCCCACTCTTTGCAAAAACACTCCAAAACCTGTCAGATTGCAAGGCATCTTCTGTGTACAGCCCTTTTCAGATGACCACACATTTTCAATCGGACTCCGGTCTGGGTCATTACAAAACGTTAATCATCTTCTGGTGAAGCCATTCCTTTGTTGATTTGGATGTATGCTTTGGGTCGTTCCTCTTCATGTTCAGCTTTCTTAGCAGAAGCCTGATTTTTTTTGCCAATATTGACTGTTCATAACTCTCTCTGCCTTGATTAAGGCCAGCTGAAAAAAAACAGCCCCAAAAAATGATGCTGCCACCACCATGCTTCAATGTGGGGATGGTGTTCTTTTGGTGATGTGCAGTATTTTTGTGCCAAACATATCTTTTGGAATTATTGCCAAAAAGTTCAACCTTGGTTTCATCAGACCAGAACGCATTTTCCTACATGTTTTTGCAAAATTTAGCCGGGCCTGGTTGTTTTTCTTCGTAAGAAAATGCTTCCGTCTTGCCACTCTAACCCATAGCCCAGACATAAGAAGAATACGGGAGATTGTTGTCATATGTACCACACAGCAAATACTTGCCAAATATTCCTGCAGCTCCTTTAATGTTGACGTAGGCCTCTTGGCAACCTCCCTGACCAGTTTGTCTTTTCATCAATTTTGGAGGGACGTCAGTTCTTGGTAATGTCACTGTTGTGCCATATTTTCTCCACTTGATAATGACTAAATTCAGTGTGCTCCATGGTACAGTCACAAGTTTGCATACCCTGGCAGAATTTATGATTTCTTGGCCATTTTTCAGAGAACATGAATAACACAAAAATCTTTTTTTACCCATGATTAGTGTTTGGCTGAAGCCATTTATTATCAACTGTGTTTACTCTCTTTAAAAAAAAGAATGACAACAGAAACTACCCAAATGACACTGATCAAAAAAAGTTTACATACCCCAGTTCTTAATACCGTGTATTGCCCCCTTTAACATCAATGACAGCTTGAAGCCTTTTGTGGTATTTGTGGATGAGGCTCTTTATCTTCTCAGATGGTAAAAGGTGCCCATTCCTCTTTGCAAAAAGCCTCCAGTTCCTGTAAATTCTTGGGCTGTCTTGCATGAACCGCACGTTTGAGATCTCCCCAGAGTGGCTCAATGATAATGAGGTCAGGAGACTGAGATGGCCACTTCAGAACCTTCACTTTATTTTGCTGTAGCCAATGACAGGTCGACTTGAACTTGTGTTTTGGATCATTGTCATGATGGAATATCCAAGTATGTCCCATGCGCAGCTTCCTGGCTGATGAATGCCAGTTCATAAATGTTCCTCCAGTATTTTTGGATAACATGCTGCATTCATCTTGCTATCCATTTTGACTAAATGTCCTGTGCCTTTGTAGTTCACACATGCCCAAAACAGTGATTCACCTCCGTGTTTCACATTAGGAATGGTGTAACTCATCTTGGGCATTGTTGACTCCTCTCCAAATGAAGAGTTTATGGTTGTGGCCAAAAAGCTAAATTTTGGTCTCATCACTCCAAATGACTTTGTGCCAGAAGGTTGGAGGTTTGTCTCTGTACTGTTTGGTGTATTGTAAGCGGGACACTTTGTGGCATTTGTGTAGTAATGGCTTTCTTCTGGTGACTCGACCATGCATGCCTCCCTTGTTGTGCATCTTGAAACAGCCAAATCACATGTTTTCAGAGGGTCCTGTATTTCTCCTGAAGTTATTTGTGGGTTTTTCTTTGCATCTTAAACAATTTTCCTGGCAGATGTGGCTGAAATTTTAGTTGGTCTAGCTGACCATGGTTTGGTTTAACAGAACCCCTAATTTTCCACTTCTTGATTAGCGTTTGAACACTGCTGATTGGTATTCTCAATTCATTGGATATCTTTATTTCCCCTTCCTGTTTTATACAGTTCAGCTATCTTTTCCCGCAGATCCTTTGACAATTCTTTTGCTTTCCTCTTGACTCAGAATCCAGAAACATCAGTGCAGCACTGGATGAAAGATGCAAGGGTCTGTCCAGAGTCCAGAAATTCATTGACCTTTTTTACACACATACTAATTACAAGCAAACAGATCACAGGTGAGGATGGCTACCTTTAATAGCCATTCAAACCCCCTTTGTGTCAACTTGTGTGCATGTTATCAGGCCAAAATCACAAGGGTGTGTAAACTTTTGATCAGGGTCATTTGGGTAGTTTCTGTAGTCATTATGATTTAAAAAGAGTAAAACACAGCTGATTGATAATACATGGCTTCAGCCAAACACTAACCAAGAGTGAAAGAAAAACATTTGTGTGATCATTCATATTCTCTGAAAAATGGCCAAGAAATCATTAATTCTGCCAGGGTATGTAAACTTATGAGCACAACTGTATATCTAGTGCCTTGGAAATTCTTTTGTACCCTTCTCCTGAATGATACCTTTTAACAATGAGATCCATCTGATGCTTTGGAAGCTCTCTGCGGACCATGGCTTGTGCTGTAGGATGGGACTAAGAAAATGTCAGGAAAGACCTACTAGAACAGCTGAACTTTATTTGGGGTTAATCAGAGGCACTTTAAAATGATGGCAGGTGTGTACTGACTCCTATTTAACATGAGTTTGAATGTGATTGCCTAATTCTGAACACAGCTACATCCCCAGTTCTAAGAGGGTGTGCACACTTATGCAACCACATTTTTTATTTTTTTGCTTCCAAACCCTAAAAGATTTGAGTTTGTGTCTCAATTGAGTTGTATGGTTTATAGGTCACATTAAAGGTGGGAAAAGTTGTGAAATGATTTATCTTTGTCTCATTTTTTTACATCACAAAAACCTGACATTTTAACAGGGGTGTGTAGACTTTTTATATCGTGTGTGTGTGTGTGTGTGTGTGTGTGTGTGTGTGTGTGTGTGTGTGTGTGTGTGTGTGTGTGTGTGTGTGTGTGTGTGTGTGTGTGTGTGTGTGTGTGTGTGTGTGTGTGTGTATGTATAAACGAAACGCTCCCACACTCCCCTTGAGTGCTTTCGTCATATACCACTTCCTCCCAGTCTGAATATGGATCTCAGATATTCCAACCGCTCCCAAGCACTAAACGAGACAAAACTTGCTTAGTGCCAACATGGACTGTTTTATTTAGAACCAAACTGACAAGTATTTATATACAGTAGAATAGGAGATCCCCCCTCCTGCTCATTTTACTCTAACAATACACCTGTAACAAATTAACATGAGCTAATTAACTAATCCCTTTAAGCAGCCGATGTGACTCTGTGCCCATCAGGATTTCACTACAGGTCAGACTTGTTGTCACCGAGCTTCACACATGTTAGATGCGAATATCATCAACTCCAGCCACCTGTCTGTTGTCTTGTATAATGCAAATGAGTCCAGTCTATCTTGACCTGGTCATCTCCTCTACACAGTCCCCTCCCCCTTCAGTTATAACACACTAAGGAACACAAGTAACCCCTTGATCGCCCCCCCCCCCCCCCCCCCAGTGTTAACCCCTCCCCTACCAGTGACATTTTTATAGCACTTATCGCTGTATAAATGCCAATGGTCCCAAAAATGTGTCAAAATTGTCTGTGTGCCATAATGTCACAGATCACTGCCATTACTAGTAAAAAAAAAATATAATAAAAAACGCAATAAAAACTATCCCCTATTTTGTAGACGCTATAACTTTTGCGCAAACTAATTAATGTCGCACGACCGTGCAATTGTCAGTTAAAGCGGCGCAGCGCCGAATCGCAAAAAGTGCTCTGGTCAGGAAGGGGGTAAAATCTTACGGGGCAGAAGTGGTTAATTTAGTTTAACTTTACATTTAATGGTAATGTATAATGATACCTCGGTCTCAGTCTACATCTACATTAGTGCCACTCTCTACTAAAAAGTTAGTCTCCAGTACATAACTGTTATACTTATGTACAATACACCTAGCCCATTCAGTCTGAGATTGCATTGCATCTCTAAAAAACCAACAAAATTACTCCGTTCAATACTCCCTACTTGAATTATTAAACTGATGTCTGCATTCCAAATCGCAAAAGCCAGGCTTGATTACCATCATTCATTGCAAGATTCAGTCACTATTCACCCTTGCTCATCTCTATCAAACTCATCTTTATGCAACACAGAAGATCCTCATCTAACCTTCACTGATTATATTCTACATTTTTAGTCTTTTTATTCCAAAACTGCAGGGCAACCAGAGCCTACACAAAAAGGAACAAGAAATATAGGATTCTAAATCAGCGATCGTACTAGTTTAGCTTCTGAATGCAGAGTTCTTGGTAACAACTTTACCAAGGACGCAGCTGTGTTTTATAGGGAATGCATTGTGGTTTTGTACATTCTGTAAATTATTGCTTTAGTTTAGATTAGTTGGAGGTTGGTGGATTGATATGGGTATTATTTTAGTGAAAACCCCCTGGTAATCTCCAGAGGGAAGGGATTCCCCAAACTGCTTAAAATACTTAGCAATCTGGTATTCAACTGGGAAACAAAAGTGTTCCTAATGCAATACCATTGTATTTTATGCTAATATTCGAGAGATAGAGATATAGATATAGATATATATCTCTATCAGGGGATCCCAAACAAGCAGGGAATTTTAAAGCTTTAAAGCTATATTCACACACTGAAGTGTAAGATCACAACTGATCACTGCAAGGTCACCCAGAAAACAATTGTTTTCTGTGTGTCCCATTTACTCTGCAATGCAGCCCGCAGCATGTGGGGGGAGGTGATCAAATTGTCATTGTTCGAAAGCGTTAGAGTTGATTGGAGAATCAGGTGATTTTCTTGGTTGCAGCCAAGAAAACCACACCATCTATGGCCTGCCTTAGTATGGATTAGTGTTTTCTGCAGGCAGGGGTGAATCTAGGGAAGCTATTCAAAGGAATAAGGGCTTCAAGGCAAAATGCATACCTAGCACATCATGTTTATAAAATGAACAGGGGCACAGGATCCCTGTGTGCTTCCATCTTTAGCAAGCCCTTTTCCTAAAAATAAGTCTTGCACATCACTTATTTTTTAGGTGTTTGTGTGTGCGATGTTTTAGACTGATGGCCATTAAAATTGATGTTTCTGCAGTTCTAGTCTTTTTTATAACCGTCAAAAAAAAAAAAAAAAAAAAAAAAACAATATAATTATATAAAAAATATATATATATATATATATATATATATATATATATATATATATATATATATATATATATAAAAACACTTTTTTACTTACCAATCAAACCCTCTATATCTAGGCTTAAACGTTGACATTTAAAGTCTGGATCAGCTCCATTTTTGTGCAGGATTACCTGAGACACAACCTCATCGATCAGCTTATAGTACTGCGGCCTAAAAAGAAAAAAGGGAAAACAAATATTGCAGCAAGTTGTAGACTTTATATGAAACCCACTTTGAGTGCCAAAACACAAAACATGAAATTTCAGGAGATAAGATTTTCCTGTACACAGAAAAACTACAGTGATCAATATTAAATGCAAAGGCATAAATAATCAACTCATATTAGACTCGTACCCAAAAAGACAGAGTGCTGTAATAAAATCAAATGGTGCTTCAACAAAGTATTAGTTTAAGGTTGTGCACCCATATCATTTTATTTTTACTTCTCTCCACCTAAAAGATTAAATTTGTTCAATTGAGGCGTACAGTTTTATAGGTCACAATAAAAAGGTACATCTTTGTCTGATTTATTTTTTTTACATCACAGAAACCTGACATTTTAACAGGGGTGTGTAGACTTTTTATAGTGTGTGTGTGTGTGTGTGTGTGTGTGTGTGTGTGTGTGTGTGTGTGTGTGTGTGTGTGTGTGTGTGTGTGTGTGTGTGTGTGTGTGTGTGTGTGTGTGTGTGTGTGTGTGTAAAATAGATCTCCATGTTTGCCCAAAGTCTGAGGTAAGTTTTGAACTTTCATCCTGCTAGCTTGAGGTCATTCCACCTAGTTCCAGATCTTGGTTTAATATTGAAAATACTGCCTTCCTGAATCTTATTCACCCCCTTGATGTATTTCAAGGTTTCAAACATGTCTCCCCCTTTCCCTTCTTTCCTCCAGAATGTTCATATTAAAAGGAGCTGTAAAGGCAGAAGTTTTTTATCTTAATGCATTCTAAAAGATGCTACAAGCGTACTGCTCCAGTGTGAAAGCACTCGGGCTTTCACACTAAAGTGACATCAGAGTCGCTTTACATGCACTATTTTTAGTGCTAAAACGCCTGTTAAGCACCTCAGTGTGAAAGTAGCCTAAATGTTCTCCTAGGGGGGGCATGGCCGACCGGAGACAGTGATGGACGCATAGCTCACCAGCTCGTCAGACAGGGGATAGAATCCAGCGCCGTAGACCACAATCCTTACCTCATCCTCGCCCATCCTTGTTCCAGACACTCTGTGGACAACCATGAGCCAATCCAGGAAAAGATTTAGCGACCGGACACCCCAGAAACTATCTTTGCCAACAAACCGGCAGAGCGCGTTACAGGCCTCCAAGATGGCGCCGGCCCGGCCGCACAGCGCACCTCATACGCGGATCTTCTAATACAGGTAACTCTACTGACCTCCCCCACCTCCAGGAGGATAATCCCCTCCTGGGTAGCCCAGCCAAGGCAAAAATGCGTCTGGATACACCCCCGCAGCAGCCGCTGCACTCCCAAATTGAGGCCCAGGCTCCAAATCCCTTCCTCTCCAACCAGGCCCTGCAAACCTCTATGGCTTCATTCCCCACCTCAGGCCAACCTGTCATGGACACAACCCTGAAGGACATTCTACTCTCCCTCCAGACTTCCCTCATGACAGACCTCTCCTCATTATTCTCCAATATAACCTCAGACATGCGCATGCTGGATGACAGAGTAACTAACACTGAAAGAGGCCTGTCTGACTGCACATACACAGTGAATGATATCATTGATACCTGTGATGATATTAAAGAGGAGCAATCTTGGATGCGTTTCAAGCTGGCCGATTTATAGGACAGATCCAGAAGGAACAATGTCAAGCTTAGAGGGGTCCCTGAGAAGATACCCCCTGCAGACCTACCGCGTTATGCGAAAGATCTGATGCACCTAATTATCCCTGAAGCGTCTCCAAGAGATGTCATAATCGACAGGATCCACAGGATTGCCAAACCACCTCACCTAGCCACCTCTGTCCCCAGGGATGTTCTTATGAGAGTACATTTTTACCACATCAAAGAAAAAATGCTGATGGGGTTAAAAGCCAAAACACCATTGCCAGCCCCATATACTGGGATTCAACTTTTCCCTGACCTCTCCAAATACACCCTCCAACTGAGACGCCAACTGAACCCTATAACGAAAAGCCTTCAAAAATCACCAAATACCATACAAGTGGAGATACCCTGCCACCCTACTCATCACTAGAAATGGTCAAACCCACACCGTCGGAGACCTCGAGAAAGGCCTGCGCCTACTCCACACCTGGGGAATCCTGCTGCAACCCCCAAAACCTCCAACCCACCAAAGGGGCCCACATACACCCCGCAGGAGTTCGGTCCACCCACACACCTGACTACCGCAGGACCCAAGGAATACGCTTTCCGAAAAACGACAATGAGACCCCCGCAGTCTGACATTCTGTCACCCCTGCATATATTCTCCGGTGCTACTGACTTTCTGTGCCCTCCCCTGAGAGGCTATTGTGGTGCTTGCACCCCCTCTGTGTCCGTTTAAACTGTTCTTTTTGTTTTTTTGTCTCCTGTTATTTTTTTTCTCTCTCCATTCATAGCATCTCCTCTTTCTCAGTGTAAATACAGCTCTTCACGAGAATACATCAAACCACCCCATCAACAACAAGCTTGACGGACTCTCCTATCCCACTCCAGTTTTTTCTCTTTTTCTTTTTCCCTTTTTGTCGTCAATTTTTTTTTCAGCTTCTCACCTTATCCACATAACCAACTTCACTTTACAGTGTTGCTCTTTTCGCAGCTCTCTACTCCACTCTACCAGCAAATCTCTGGATTGCCAAACATCTGCTTCTCGCCGCCTGCAGAACCCAGACCCACCTCTAACAACTAACTGTAAGTGTTAACCTACATTCCTGCACAACTCTCACACCGAAGATGCCACTCAACATTCTTTCACTTAACGTTAATGGGCTGAACCATCCCGCCAAACGGCACTCGCTGTGGAAAACTGTCAAAGCTCTCCACAGGGACATCATTTGCATCCAGGAAACCCACCTTCTATCAGAAGACACCCACCTCTGCAAAAACCACCAGTTCCCACACATCTTTTTTGCTTCCCACTCCTCTAAAAGCAAAGGTGTAATGATAGCAATTAAAGATTCAGTCAACTTCCAAATGCTACAAACCATATCAGACCCTTCATGAGAGGGATGCTGATCAAACTAAGTTCTCTCCATAAAAAGAAGAGGACGCAGCGTTTAGACGAACTGACGGCTCAGATAGCCGCATTAGAATCAAACCACAAACGTAATCCCAAAGACACATTAGCTGACCAACTACTGACCATAAGACAGGAACTCAGAACCCTACTACTCCACTCATACGAATTCCTCCCCAAAAAACTGAAAGCGACCACCTACTCTACCTCCAACAAAGCAGGGAAGTACCTTGCACAACGACTCAAAGGCAGACGCACAAAGACCAAAATCTCCCAACTCCTTCACCCCCATACAAAATTACCCCTACACAAGATATAGCGGACGCTTTTAGCGCCTACTACGGCGACTTCTACAATTTAAACCGAGACCCACACACTCCACAACCCTCTCAGCACGAAATTGACAAGTTCCTTCAACACCTGCACCTACCCACTTTGACTAAAGAACATCTACAGGCCCTCAATGCCCCATTTACAGAACAGGAGATACAGATGACTATCAATTCCCTTCCTGCAGGCAAAGCGCCGGGCCCAGATGGGATGTCAGGAGAATATTATAAGCAATATTCCCCACAACTACTCCAACACCTGACTGAACTTTTCAAAAACGCTGCCTCCTCTTTTGGGTTTTCTAAAGAATACTTAAATGCTCTTTTAATAACAATACCGAAGCCAGGGAAGTAGTCGAACGTCCCTCAAAACTTCCGCCCAATCTCCCTACTCAACCTAGACCTCAAAATTTATGCAAAAACTAAAGCCACGAGACTACTCCAGATCATGCCCTTTCTTATACATAGCGACCAGACAGGTTTCACGAAAGGCAGACAAGCCTCAGATGCCAGACGGATGCTCAATCTCATCCACCATGCTGACTCCACAGGAACGCCTTCTCTGCTTCTCCATTTGGACTCAAAGAAGGCGTTCGACAGAGTCCACTGGACATACCTCCAAACTACCCTACGAAAATTCAGATTCGAAGGCCGTATACTAAACGCCATTATGGCACTGTATTCTAACCCCGAAGCCCAAGTCTTCACTGAAGGCATGCTCTCTCGTCCATTCCCCATCACTAATGGCACACGCCAAGGCTGCCCCTTATCCCCTCACATATTCAACCTACTCATGGAACCCCTAGCTGAACATGTCCGCTCTAATCCCATTATATCAGGACTCCAAATCGGCCCAATTTCCCACAAAATCAGCTTATTCGCTGATGATGTCATTCTAATCCTTACTGATCCGACTTCTTCCCTGGCAGAGGTACAAAAATTGTTAACCTGGTTTAGCTCAATATCATATTATAAGGTAAATACCACTAAATCTTCAATACTCGACATCCACATTGACGCTACCATAAGGAACCTTCTACAACTACAGTACCCATTTACATGGGCAACCAAAGACATTTCCTATGTAGGTATAACACTAACAAGAACACTCGGACATCTGTACTCGTGTAATTTCATGCCACTCCTGCAAACTATTCAATCGAACATCTCAATCTATAGCGCAACATGAACTTTCCTGGTCTGGTAAGCTAGCAGCCTTTAAAATGATTCGTCTCCCCCAAATATTGTACTTCAGAACTCTTCCCGTCCCACTCCCCTCCTCCTTTTTTAGAACCCTTCAAGCCATCTACAACAAATATTTATGGAACAATAAGAGACCACGATGTGCCCACCTAAAGCTGATCAAACACAAACTTGCAGGTGGAGTAGGATCCATAGACTTTGAAGATTATTACCTGTCTGCCTTCCTAGCCCAACTGGTTCCAACCAGGTCGAGCTCGTCTTGGAAGCAAATAGAAAGCTCCATTCTCGCCCGACCCAATCTAAAAGACTGGCTTATGAGAACCCCTCTAGGCACCCTAATCCCGGCCTCCACCCCTCCAACTATGAGAGCCTCCACTTACACCTGGAAAAGACTGACTGCTCTCCCAAATCCTTCCCCAACCGCCCCCCACTTAAATATTCCACTGGGAACTCTCATTTCTATCGCCTGACCTACCAATCACAAACTGGACCCTTAAAGGGATCCAATCCCTACAGGACCTCATCCAAGTAAACTGCCTCAAACCCTTCCCCCAACTTCAGGCTGAGTACGACCTTCCTGCCTCGGAACACTTCAATTATTTGAGTATCCACCACTGCCTGACCACCCTGTCACTTCCCCTATACACCACTGACGTTCAATCCTGGGACTACCTCACCACCCCCACCTCCAGAACTAGAGGCATATCCCATTTCTACAACCAGCTACACCGTAAAACCGACTTTATCAAAACTAGACCCTCATCATAGATGGGAAGCAGACCTCGCACTCACCTTCTCCGAAGCCCAATGGCAATATGCTCTCAAGTCTATCTACAAATCCACAAAATGTGCTACCCTTTGGGCACTCACACAGAAAAGCTCACTACGGTGGTACCTTACACCGTCCAAGCTATCCTCCTTTGACCCTCAAAACCCCTCCACCTGCTGGAGGTGCAAATCAAACGCTGGAGACATACTCCACATTTTCTGGGCTTGCCCCAAACTACAAAACTACTGGAATAACGTTATTCAGCTCATCACAAATATCTCCAAGCCCTCAACCCCTCCATCACCTGCACTTGCAATCCTAAATCTGACTGTTGATGACCTTCCCTACCCCTCAAGATACACAACAACCCACATTCTTCTTGCTGCCAGACTTAACATTACCAGACACTGGAAATCTGATGCCCCGCTGACACTATACCAAGTTATTGACTTAGTTACCCTGCATTACAGCTACGAAACAGTGACGGCATCCAATAACGCTCACTCCACCAAAACAGCCCTCCACTGGCAACCCTGGACTAACTGGACCTCAGCTGCTACTAGTACCTAATGGCTCAAACACGCAGACCGACAGTTTCCTCTTGACCGAGCAACACTACTGGACCCCTCGTATCCTAACTATCACCCAGACTGCCAAGTTACATACACCCACTAACTACTGGATTTTTTGTATCCCTAATCGAACGTGTCCACTCCTGTGGCACTAATGAGCCCATTTGGGGTGCCACTCGAGAGGTTAGGTTGTAATGCTAGAAACTACTTCTCACTGTTAGACCTTTTACATGTTAAATGTTAATAATTCATGATGTTTACCATAAGTTACTAAACGCATGTTTGTTCGTTCATTTCAATTTTCATGTCACCATCAACGTAGTTGCACGACGTACAACGTTAAAATTGTACAATGTATTATACTGAAAATTCAATAAACTCTTTTGAAGAAAAAAAAAAATGTTCTCCTAGAACCCTGGGATTCATTCAGGACCCATTGCTTTGAGCTGTCCTGTGTCGCTAGAAATCCTAAAAATGAACAGTCGTTACCAGAACCAATATGATCCCTCAAGTCGCCATTTTGAGCCAGTTAACAGAATGTAGTGCAGGAATCTGCTTGCCAATCTGGAGCAGCGAGGGCCACCAGAATGCCCATCTAGATCCTGCAGAACAACCAAAGTAGTAATTTCTGAGGAGGAAATCATAGATCATGATGTACTGATCATACAGATCAACCAGTGCTGAAGAAAAGGCATCCATCTTTCTTGGACAGCAGTATAAAAAAATAAGGCATGCTGGTATTAGAAGAAATTATACCTCGGACTTGACTTTCCTTAAGTTTTTAAGGAAAGGCAAGTCCAGTCCTACTGAAGGCAGCAGTATAAACGTGAAAGTTTACAACCGCCTGCCTCGAAGGAGAGAGAGAAATGGATGCATGCTTTTTCCTCTGTTGCTGGCATTGAAAGTTGACCCGTCAATTGACAAGGTTGTGGACAGCACAGAGAGCTGGAGTGTTTCCTCCTAAGTGAATATCACATTTGATTTTCTTAAAGACACAACTTCTGTTGCTCCCCTGATGGATTATGAAGGCCAATTTTGTGGCATTGTTCAGCTGCATCTCAACTGTGTAACTTTAGGGAGAGATTTGTCTTGCTGGACAGACATGCACCAGAGTGGTGTTTGTTCCACAATGTGAGGATGGTGAGTTGAAGTGACCTGAAGCAAGCAAAGTTAACTGCATCGAAGGAGGCTACCAAAAAATACCCTCATACAGAAACAAACTGAGGTGTGCCTTTTGCATCAGAGGGTCCGTGTGTGGAAACTGATGCCGCGTACACACAGACTTTCCGGCGGACTTAGTCCTTCGGACAATTCGATCGTGTGTGGGCTCCAGCGGACTTTTTCTTCCCAAAAGTCCGGCGGACCTAGAAATAAGACTGGCTTCTAAATTGTCTGCCGAACTCGAGTCCGGTCAAAAAGTCTGGTCGTCTGTGTGCTAGTCCGACGGACTAAAATCAACGCTAGGGCAGCTATTGGCTACTGGCTATGAACTTCCTTATTCTACGTCATCACGTTCGAATCTGGCGGACTTTTGTAGTCCATTGGATTGTCTGCCAGACCAAGTCCACCGGAAAGTCCAATCGTGTGTACGCGGCATTAGAGGCAATTTTTTTTGGTGGCAGAAGGAAAACTGTGGCTTCAGCTGTGTTAAAGTGGTTGCAAAGGCTGAAGGTTTTTTTTTTTTTTTTTTACCTTAAATGCTTTCTATGCATTGGGGTAAAATACTTCTGTGCCAGTGGATTCACCAACATCCCCCCTCATTTACCTGAGCCAGATCGTAGCCCAGCAATGTGCTCTTTCACGTCACTGGGCAGATAGATAGCACTGGGCTACTGCTGCTGTCAATCAAATTCAATGGCGGGGTGGGGGGGGGTTGAGCTGCTCAATGTCTTAAGATGCCAACAGGGTGGCTCAGGAGTGAGCCCAAAGGAGTGCCCCCATAGAAAGCTTGCTGAAGAGGTGGAGCCAGGAGTGCCAGAGGGGGACTCGAGAAGAGGAGGCTCGGGGCTGCTCTGTGCAATAAAAATTACACAGAACAGATCAGTACAACATGTTTGTTATTTATTTTTTTAAATCAAAGCTTTTGTATTAATTTAAGGCTGCAAAACAGACTTTGGAAAGTTGAAGGAACTGAATCAATCCTTTGGACATTGGCAGACATGCAGGTGGTCATCCAAGTACCCTGTGACATGAATGCTGGGGGAATGCAGAAGAGCACGAAGTGGTTTTGAATTGGAAGTGTTGATTTCCCACAGCAAAATTAATAAAGTGTTGATGTGAGGGAAGGGTGGGGGATGTGTAGATAGGAACCTTGTATGTCTACCAGAAATTCCCCTTTGTCCAAGACAAACAATGACAGTTTTTTTGCGTATTTTTTGGAATTTTTTTTTTAGAGATTTTAGGTCCAATATGGGGGAGGACATATTTGGTTTGGGTATAGTGAAAAGGTCTAAATAAAACTCTTGAAACTTTTACGCTGGAAGGACTCATAAAACCACTGCTTGTAACTGAAGACAGTGCAAGATGGCTAGTAAATCTGCTGTTTTTTTAGATGATGATGTTGGCAGATTGGTGGCTAGAAAGCAAGGAAAAAAGGAAAATATAGAAATTCTATTTATACCACTTTGAAATTACAGTTTGGACCCAGAGGTTGGGCACGTCTCAGATCCAGGCTGGTGCAAAATGCCAAAAGATGTCCCTCCACTCCAAGAAGTGGGGTACCCCTTAATTGTAAAGGCTTGAGACCAAATTACTAAGCCTAGATTTCAAGGTGAAAGCTTGGTGTGAGCAAAGATTCCATCACAGTAGCGGTAGTAGCTTTTTCCTGTGGGCTAAGAACACCATTTGCCCTACGAATGTCTTAATGAATTTATCAAGGGTTCCCCATATAGGTGTTTACCATCAAAAGGCATGCATATAAAGTGCATTCTCTGTGCCATAAGCCAGATGTGTAGTGTCATAAGCCATTTCTCTGGGAGAAGCTTTCACCCTGAGCAGTGTTCTGAGCTTTCTGTAGGCCAGCAACCGAACATGTGCTACTCTGCCCTTTTGTCCCAGCTCCCTTGCATCACTGATCTGCCATTGCTTGAGGCGAGCCCCAGTAGGGTACGCATGGAATGGATGCAGAGGGAATGGTGTTCTGAATGTCCAGAACGCAGGAACCACTAACACCCATGCGATCCGATGCCAGTGCGTTGTGATTTTCAGCCGTACAAACTGTATGGATAAATTCACACTGCACAGATATTGCATATGATGTGCACAGATATGCGATGTCTGGGATCGCACCAGTGTGAACCCAGCTTTAAATAGGTTATATACATTAAAACATCTACACTTTAGACTTAAAAGATGAATAAAGAAGCCAAAAAATAAATAAAAAGAAGAGGAACATAGATCCAAATGATGGACATTTAGGAGGTATACTTTAAGTAAACCCACACGCTCTCTTGCACAGGCAGATGTATCACTCCAACACATGGCAATTTTAATGTAATAGAAAGTTTACAAAAAAAAAAGCACATTGTAACCTGCTGAAATAAATAAGACTGTTACTGTGTTTCAACATTCTGACCAGGGGCGTCTCAGCATGGTATAAGGTTTCTCATGAAAGATCACTGACCAAGCCTCTTTGATGTTGTGTTTTGAAAGTTTAACTGGTGAAGAAAGTTTGCTTTGAAAGAAGAGGTTTGCGAGTTATAAATAGAAAACTCAAGATGTTAATATTTTCCTGAAATTAACACTATTACTGAAATAATGCCGATAGGATCAGCCATTCTTTCATGTTCAAAAGCTCAACTGTGGTGTCTGTTTATTCCAGATTAAATAATTTATAGCAACAATTTCAGTCCGTAGTGTTTACAACTGACCTTTTTGGCACCAAAACTGGGAGTTTACTATAAGGGCCAGTTCACACTAGTGCAATGCCAGACATCACATGTGATTTGCACCGCATTGCTGTGAAGATCACAGGCGATGTCTGTGCGATGCAAATTCAGCCATACAAACTGCATTGCTAAATTTGCCTCGCATTCGGACCAAACTCGTGCAAGACTCTTTTTTTGTCTGCACCAGAATCGGATCGCATGGGTGTTCACACCCATGCAAACTGATTCTGAAAATCGCACTGCATTTTGCAAACTGATTGCAGGGTGTCATTAGTTTAACATACACTCGCCAATCAGTTTGCATGAACAGGTTTGCGTATTCGACGCGGTGTGGATTTTCAGCCAATTTGCACCACATCTAGTGAGAACCTGCCAATTTCAGTTAAAATCCCCTTAAAAAATTGCAAGTACAGCAAAACAAAAAGGTGTGTCAAGGCTTGTTTTCTTTGGAAAGCAGCCAAAATAGAACAGACTGACCACTGCCAGCAAGCCGAGGAGAAGCATTCTTCCTCTCTGGGTGTAAGCAGTGGTCTCTCTGTAGAGGACCAACTCATGGAGGAGGGAGAGAGTGGGCAGTTTTAGGTTTTTTTTAGAAGGTGAGGTTAAAAAAAAAAAAAAAAGAAGACACAAGTCCAACCTATGTGTGTGTGATTTTATGTCAGTATTACATTGTATATCCCTGTATGTTGTGCTCATTCAGGTGCCTAATATTTTTTTTCAATGATCGTTCCCCGCTCAAACCACTGCCTGTGGAAGAGAAGTCCACATCCTAACCGCTCTTACGGTAAAGAACCCTCTACGCAGTTTAAAGTGCATGTAAACCCGTTTTTATTTAGGCTTGTAACTTGTACAGTATAGGATTTCATATCATCTGTGCCCAGTCTTGCCATAGAGTTAATCCAGCTCTGAGCAATCCTCTTATCTTTTTTCAGTAGATAAAAACAGACAAAGAAATACCAGTCAGTTCTACCCCCATGCTGGGACTGACAGGTGATTTACATATCTCATTCATGAGGCTTAGAGAGGAATTATGTGTATTTGTCATCCCCTCCGCCTTTCTTCTCCAGCTCTCCCAGGATTGGTTGCTCCACACCTCAGCACGATTGGGCATGCTGAAGTCATGTGGTGACTTTTCTGGGTTTTGACTGGATGTTAGTGATCATAGCAGAAGTTCAGTGTAAAAAATACACATGAGAAAATTTATGTTGACAAGGGGAGTGTAGAGGTGGGCGGGGAGTCTGACATCACGACTCCACCCATCGAGCTCGGGACAACAGACCTACCCACAGAATCTGCATTTGACAGGTAAGGATACATGCAGGAGGCATGTATATCCTTATAGATAACCACTATGGCAGTAGTTTAGAAAAGGATGAGAGTTGTGTTTACATCCACTTTAAGGTTAAACCGCTTTTCTTCTAATTTTAGTGAATGGCAGCATGTCTTATTAAATTCCCTTTTGCGGAAAAGCTTTATTCTTATTGTGGGGTCACCAGTACGGTATTTGTACATTGAAATAATATCCCCTCTCAAGCGTCTTTTCTACAGAGAGAATAAGTTCAGTGCTCGTAACCTTTCCTCATAACTAAGGTCCTCCAGACCCTTTATTAGCTTTGTTGCCCTTCTCTGGACTCCAGTTCCAGTACATCCTTCCTGAGGACTGGTGCCCAGAACTGGACGGCATACTCCAGGTGAGGTCGGACCAGAGTCGTGAAAGAGTTGGAGAATTGTTTTATCTCTGGAGTTAATCCCCTTTTTAATGCATGCCAATATTCTGTTTGCTTTGCTTGCAGCAGCTTGGCATTGCATGCCATTTCTGAGCTTGTCATCTACTAGAACCCCCAGGTCCTTTTCCATCCTAGATTCCCCCAGAGGATCTCCCCCTACTGAGTAGATAACATTCATATTTTTGCCACCCAAATGCATTATTTCAAATTTTTCTACAATAAACCTCTTTTGCCATGTAGTTGCCCACCACAATTTGTTCAGATCTTCTTGCAAGGTTTCCACATCCTGCGTAGAAGGATACAGAGATTGAGCGGTTTATCTCATCCTCCAGGTTTTATATAATTAAATAGGATTGGTCCCAGGACAGAACTCAGGGGGACCCCACACAATTCTGAGTACTCCCCATTTATCACTACCCTCTGAACTCGCCCCTGTAGCCAGTTTTCAATCCATGTACTCACCCTATGGTCCATGCCCAACGGACATTACTTTGTACAGTAAACGTTTATGGGGAACTGTATCAAATGCTTTTGCAAAATCCAGATACACCACGTCTACGGGCCTTCCTTTAGCTAGATGGCAGCTCACCTCCTCATAGAAGGTTAATGGTTTGGAAAGAACGAGTCTTCATTAATCCATGCTGATTAATGATAATGTTGTCGGGGCGTGGTCGGCACGTGAACCAGGGCAGACGTGCTTAGAGAGCTCCGATCCTGTAATCCAGATTTCAGCACTTCCCAGCTGTGGAAAGTTCTTAGGTAGGGGAATCAGGTTCCAAATAGTGTGGTACTAACCTGAACCAAGTACCTGGGGGGGGGGGGCAGGGGTGCCCGCTAGTAGCAGACCATACCAGTGGGGCCTGCCACTGTGTATACACATGTGTGACTCTATATACTCACATGGGCTGCTCAGATGTGATAGGGAGGAAATTGCTCAGGGTGGAAAATACACTGAAAACTGAGCGTCTGCACTAGCTGCCAATACTGCTCTGAAAAGTCCACAAGTGCAGTGGGGAAATAGACAGGAGGAGGGGATAGAGAACAGCAGGATCAACCAGTTTTTTTTCAGAATACAAAAAAAGAACCAAAATTTATGAGTATGAACAGCATATAATACAGCATTTATTGATAGTTTTTAATAATGTAGGTTTAGTGGCACTTTAATGACCATCAGGAAAATTTTTATAGGGGGGGGGGGGGTTAGAACCTGTAAGGTTTTTATTGCAGTATGTATCCTAATTGGGAGAATAGAATTAGCCTTCACTTCCTGACTCAATACTTGGGTGTCACTAGGACAGTGATGGAATATTTGTCTAAAGGGGACAAAGACAGCAACCAAAGCACACATCTAGAGTGGAGTTGAAATGGTCAGAATATATCTTTCAAATTGTAACAGCTCTGGGTGTCTCCTTGTCCTGGGGACACTGGCACTCTCCCAGTTCTTGTTCCGGTGTCGCTGGGACAGAAAGTGATAAAAAAGTACAAAAAAAAGCAATAAAAGTTTTCTAGAGTTTCTGACTCCTACCTACTCTGGGCTGGAGCTGTGCTTTAGGACAAACATTGGGTTGTGGGGAGAGTGTCTGGTGTCCTTCACACCAATTCCATGGTGCAATATTGCCAATATGCCTATTGTAGGGTAACATGGGAGAGGCATTGGTTGCTGCACTGAATACTGCTAGAACCAACAAGCAAATTAAGGCACTAACATGTAACATATGTAGTTTTTCTTTATTTCTCTGCTGATTTTAGCATTGTATATTATAATACAACTGCCTGGAGGCAAACGTGAAAGCCATCTTGCTTTACAGTGCTGGGGTCATGGGTTCAATCCCTCATCAAGGACACTAGCTGCACGGAGTGTGTATTTGTATGAATTTCCAATCGTTTTCTTTCACAATTCCAAACTGGTCATTTAAATAAGCTTCCACCTAAACTGACCATGCTGTGTATACACATTTGCAATTTTGTTATTTTTGTAAAAAAATATCCATATTGTCCACAATACAAAAGAAACTCAATATGGCTGTATAATATGACTGCATTATTACAAGAAGCATCAGCAGGTGGTGTCTTATAGGTACACAGACCTCACACACACACTATTTAAAAAAAAAAAAAAAAAAAAAAAAAAAAAAAAAAAAAAAAGGTCAGTGACATCTTTTGTGAAGAATTCTGCAAGGATACACTTTCTGCATTACTTGAATAGCTGCTGAAAAAGAAAAAACACACACGCAATCCCCACGGGAAAAATGTCTAGGATGACAAAGATGAAAAGTAAAAAAAATTGTTTATCTATATCCAGTTCAAATCTAATCTAGTTTTAATTATGCCTTTGCGAGCTAGTGCTCAGCCTGAGAAAGGACCATAGTTAATACAATTAACACTGGGCCATTAGCTGTCAAACAGCCCCCACTATGAATAGCAGTCTCATCTAACCTTAAGTGTTATCTGAAAAGTAATGGTCCTTTGACGGTCATGCTATTCTGTAAATAACCAGCTTAAGGTGCTGTTGCACATGAATAAATAACAAAGAAGATTTAAAAAAAGACAATTAATTATGGAATAAGACCGCCATCTGCTGGTAACTCTGGAAAACTACATGTATTTTGTGCCCACAAGGTGAATTTCATGTTCTAAGTAATGGAAATGAAAGCAATCAACTTCTGTAAATTTACTATACTGTTCCCTTATGTTTGTACAGAATCTTGAACTGGCAACCGTCTATCCTTTATTTCAATATTAAACAGCACATATATGGAGGTCAAAACTGATAAACCTCTCAGCAGTCTAAATTCTGCTGCAGTATCAAAACTCGATTTTTGTCTGAAGGGGAGTGATGGAAGACACCTTGTGTCCTTACTTAGCCTGGCCTTCATATTTCTACTGTGGGGAAAGCATACTTTTATATTACCATTATTTGTCAGCGCTGTGTATTATACTGAATTATATTATCATTTTTTTTTATTGTATTTGTTGTTATATTGAAGAGCATTTCATTTAGCAAGTCAGTTGACATTGTGAAAAGCCCTGCTTTAGCTTGCTGGCTGGTGTTTGTTGTGTAGAAAAAGGCAATTTACACCTTTTTTTTGTTTAATTTAAACTATCGGAATGTGTAAAAAAAAAAAAAAAAAATGTTAGTTATTCATCTTATGATAGCTTTCATTTTATGCTACGTCTCAGGAAAAAGTGAGAAATGCAGGGGAAATGGAGGAGAGAAGGACCTCAAACAGTAACTCCTTCAAATAAACATTTAACATGGGTGTCTCCATTGCTCCTTCATCCTGGGAGAAGATACCCTAAGACAGGAAGTGCGTTACTAGCCAGATCACCAGGTAAAATAGAAGATATAGAAGCCTAAAAAAGAAAGCTAATGCAGCCACCACATTTTAGGATTATATATATTTTTTTGTCTTTAACCATGGCTAGTGCAGTGTACAGTGAATCTGTTAGAGAAGGGAGGGGGAGAAAGTAGTGAGAAACAGGGAAGTGTCTTCTCAGCTGAGGATATGGGTCTGTGTGTTTCTATTGATGCACACAGCGCTGCTCGACACAGCTTTAGTCCCTTAATGCAAGGGTGGCTCTATAGGATGCTGCAAGAGAAAGGAGCCGCCTGAAAAAAGGACACCTGAGGCAGTGGTCATGGAATCAACTAACTGGAACACAGACCAGAAATAAGTAAGGGGCTAATCTGTAAAAAAAATGTAAATAAAAATCAAAATAAAAAGGGGGGGGGGGGGTAAAGCAGTAGTAAACACTGCTTGCTCACTTGTACCTACAGGTAAGCTATATTAAAGTTCAATAGTTGGTAAGGTTGAATGTGTGTGTGTGTGTGTCCATAAATATTTATAAAGTGTATATATGTATGTATGTATTATGTATGTATGTATGTATGTATATATATATATATATATATATATATATATATATATATATATATATATATATATATATATATATATATATATATATATAATCACTTCCCATTTGCCTGTATACTGTGTTTGCCAAGATGCACATTCCTAGAGTCTTACAACTAATCTAAACTTCCTGCTGACACCACTGATTGTGGAACAGAGTTCCTCACCCTGACAGTGAAAAAACACTATGCAGCTTAATGGGGAAGTTCACCTTTACAGAAAAATCTGTAAGGTGAACCTTCTCAGGACACTTTTTTTAATCACTTCTCCAATCTCATGGAGTGTTCCAGTGTCTTCTTACACTCCCTGAGACTGAATAGTTTCTTATCTATATGCTTGGTTTACCATTGGGGTGTTTCTATATTGTCATTATATCTCCTCTCAAGCGTCTCTTCCCCAGGGAGAATAAGTTTAGTGCTTGTAGTCAGTCGTTCCTCGTAATTGAGGTCTTCCAGTCCCCTTATTAAATGTTGTTGCCCTTCTCTGGACTCCCTCCGATTCCAGCACATCCCTTCTGAGGACTGGTGACCAGAGCTGGACGGAGTAATCCAGATGTGGCCAAACCATTTTTATAAAGTGTCAGGATTATAGTTTTATCTCTGGAGTAAATTCCCCCTTTAATGCATGCTAATATTTTGCTGGCTTTGCTTGCTGTAGCTACCAGGACCCCCAGATCTTTCTCCACCCTGCATTCCCCCAGAGCCCAATCCCCCCACCCCCCCAGTGAATAGTATGCGTTTATATTTTTAACCCCCAAGTGCATTACTTTACATTTTTCAATATTAAACCGCATCTGCCATATAGTTGCCCACCCCAGAAGGTCTTCTTGTGACGTTTATATCCCGATTTGAAGTTATTACCCTACTCATTTTTATATCGTCAGCGAACACTGAGATTGAGCAATTTATCCCATCCTCTATATCACTTATAAACAGAATTGGGGGGTACCTCAATTACCACTCCAGACCATTCTGAGTACACGTTATTTATAGAGAAATTTTGGTGGCCAAAAATGGTGTTATCTGCATTTTGCTGATAATGGCACCAAAAACGCACGCGATTTTACTGCGTTTATGGTTCGTTTCAAAAACGTAACATGGATGCGTGGATTCGTTCTTGCTGCGTCTTAAATGCATTTCAACAGAGAGGTGCGTTTTTTGGTACAGTTTTTTTAACTGACCAAAAATGCAGCAAGCAAGATTTTTAAAACCACAACGGAAGCGCAACAGACCAGAACTTGGAATTTAAAGGGATACATTTTTCTTGAACTTTTCTTGCACTAAAGGTGCCAAAAATGGCTGACAAATTCATATTGATTTAAATTCATGATATGAACTAAAAAGCCAAATATAAAATTATATATATATATATATATATATATATATATATATATATATATATATATATATATATATATATATATATATACATATATATATTTTCTGCATTTTCGGTACCAAAATTTCCATTCGGTGCACCTCTAGTTATTTATCCCTAACCATTTGGATGCACCCCCTGTAACCAGTTTTCTATCCAAGAACAAACCCTGTGGTCTATACCTACAGACCTCAGTTTGTAGATTAACCACTTCAGCCCCAGACCAATTTGCAGCCAAAGGACCAGGCCCCTTTTTAGCGATTTGGCACTGCGTCGCTTTAACTGACAATTGCGGTCCTGCGACGTGGCTCCCAAACAAAATTGGCGTCCTTTTTTTCCCACAAATAGCGCCTTTTTTTTGGTGGTAATTGATCGCCCCTGTGGTTTTTATTTTTTGCGCTATAAACAAAAATAGAGCCAAAAAATATATAAAAAAAACATTTTTTTTCCTCAGTTTAGGCCAATACGTAAAAAGAAAAAAAATCACAATTAGCGATTATTGATTGGTTTGCGCTAAAGTTATAGAGTTTACAAAATAGGGGATAGTTTTATAGCATTTTTATTAATATTTTTTTTTTGTACTAGTAATGGCGGCGATCAGCGATTTTTATTGTGACTGCGACACTATGGCGGACACATCGGACATTTTTGGGACCATTGTCATTTATACAGAAATCAGTGCTATTTAAATGCACTGATTCCTATGTAAAATGACAGTGGCAGTGAAGGAGTTAACCACTAGGGAGCGGGGAGGAGTTAATGTGACGTGTGTGTTTTTTTTTTTTTTTACAGTAGGGGGTGTGGCTGACGTCACTGATCAGCGTTCCCAATGACAGGGAACAGCCGATCAGCGACAGGCAGTGTAGGAAGTGCGGGGAGAGGTTTGTTTACACAGACCTCTCCCCGTTCTTCAGCTCTGTGACCCGATCGCGGGACACCAGCGGCGATCGGGTCCGCTGTTCCCGTGGCCGCGGAACTCCCGACCGGGTCGCGAGCGCGCCCCCACGGCTAAGCAATTAAAGGGGACGTGTCTATATACACGTGCTTTTGCCTAGCCGTGCCATTCTGCCGACGTATATGTGCAGGAGGCAGTCAGGAAGCAGTTAAGAGTTTGTGAGGAACTGTATCAAATGCTTTTCCAAGATCCAGATACACCACATCCACAATGACAGCTCCCTTCTTCGTAGAATGTTAACAGATTGGTTTGGCAAAAAACGACCCTTTGTGAATCCATACGGATTACTAATGATACCGTTTTCATCAGAAAACTCTTGGATATGGTCCCTTATCCCCTCAAATAGTTTACATGCCATTGATGCTGACAGGCCCGTAGTTTCCAGGAAAATAGGTTTGCCGTTTTTTGTATATTAGTACCATGTTGGCTTTTTGCCAATGATCTGGTACCATACCTGTCAGTATGCTGTCCATAAAGATTAGGAATAATGGTCTGGCTATAACCTGAGAACTCGGTGGTAAGCCGTCAGGTCCTGGTGATTTGCGTTAAGCTCTTCTAGCCTCTTCTGGTTTCTGTTAGCCACAAAAGAGTATATCCTGAGACGTGTTACTAACAATACAGTAATGGTTGTTCTACCCGTCTTTTTCCTTTGTAAAAACTGAGGAGAAGAAAGCATTTAGTACAGTTGCATTCTCCTTGTCATTTGTAACCAGCTTCCCTTTATCAATCTTTATGGGGCCAATATGTTCTGACCTTGCTTTTGTACTGTTTGAAACATTTCTTCAGATTTTTTTTTTTTGCTCTCTTCCACTATGTGTCTCTCATATTCTTTTTTAGCCACCCCAATTCCGTTCTTCAACTTCTTATTGCATTCCTTGTAGTGTTGAAATGCTGACAATGACCCCTCGGCTTTATACTTTTTAAAGGCCATTTCTTTTTTCCGTTCTGGTTTACCCACCAGGTTTAACCTTTGTTCTTCTATATTTATGACCAATTGGAATGCACTCGGTGATACCTGTATTTAATATGTTCCTAAAGCACTACCATTTTTCCTCAATGTTTCTAGGATTTGGTCCCATTTAATATCTTGTCTTAATATTAAGCTTACTTGTTGGTACAATGAATATCTCCTAAACGTGCACAGTTTAGGAGATACTCACAACTTCTGCAGTTGCTGACATCACCAGCTCATGCGCATTGCACTCTGGATTGAGGGCACACTGACTGCGCCCGCGATCGTGACTCACGTGAGCATGCGCGGGACTGACATCATGGTGGCTCAGCTATTCATATGTCTGAAGCCTGCAAACCCAAAAGGAAGACCAGGTGAAGATGGAAGTCCAGGCAGCAGTGACAGCTCGCTGCTGAAGGGATCCATTTCATAGCCAAGTCTGTCATGCAGTGCATACTAGCACATTATGCTATCACCTTGCAGGTGGGCAGGTACTTTCCTTAAACAAAACAAACCCCTTTATTAAAGAAAATCATTATGTAGAATCTTCTGTATGTGTATATTGCTGCCTACATGTGTTATGCTCCATATTTGGTCATCAGTGCCTGATGTACATTGACTAGGCCTGGCTGTTTGTACTTTATATTGTTGATTTTGCGCGTTTTTTTTTTTTTTATATATATTTTTTTTAATATGTACCATTTCCTTGTGCTATCCCACCATCTGTAATGTTATTTGGAGAGCAATTTTATTTACATTTTGATAATAAATTTGGGCTAGATCATATTTGGTGTACTTATTGTTATTAATGTATATGTAAGTAGTCTAAGATTTGCAACATACTGTACATATCTAACATCCACTAACCAATTAATTGTATCTCCTTATGTATTGTGTATTTTTTTTAAATTAGATATACAACTATTTGTTAAAAAAATAATTAAGAAAAAATGTCATCAATTCCTGAACAAGGATTAACAATGGAGCAATAATTACAAGTCTGCCGACTACATGCAACCAGTTTTTGTGCTCTAAAGAAGACATATAATTAGGACTAATGCAGTCCTCACTGGACTTTATTTATCAGAATTTGTGTGTTCCTTCATGGTCACGTTTCATATGCACTTTATCCCTTTTTTTGTACAGTAATCGTTTGGTCATTTGTGTTCTCCCTTTTATTTATTTGTAACTAGTTTTCATTGGCACAGCTTTACCCATTTGAATGGAGCAATACTAAAACTTTAGGTTGCCATTTTAATTAGACCCTACTCTACACACTGACTTGCTAGCAGCTAACCGTCTTGGACTCTCCGCCTGACACTAATCACTGTTGCTCTACCTGTGTGTTAGTGCCCCAAGCATACAGTGAGGAAAAAAGTATTTTATTCCCTGCTGATTTTGTACGTCTGCCCACTGATAAAAATGATTAGTCTATAATTTTAATGGTAGGTTTGTTTTAGCAGTGAGAAAAACGAACAAAAATTCCTAGAAAAACGCATTTCAAAAAAAGTTATAAATTGATTTGCATTTTAAATGAGTGAAATAAGTATTTGACCCCTTTGTAAAACTGGCAAAACCCTTGCGGCAATCAGAGGTCAGACGTTTCTTGTAGTTGGCCACCAGGTGTGCACATCTCAGAAGGCATTTTGTCCCACTCCTCTTTGCACATCCTCTCCAAGTCATTAAGGTTTCAAGGCCGACGTTTGGTAACTCGTACCCGCAGCTCCCTCCACATATTTTCTATGGGAATAAGGTCTGGAGACTGGCTAGACCTCTCCAGGACCTTAAAGTGCTTGTGCTGTGTAATTTGTCCCTCAGTATCACCTAAAAAACATGGCTGATCCTGCCATATATTATGGCTGCTGAGCCCTGACACCGTGATCAGTTTACGTGCCTCAGTCATATGTAACCCTGCTCTCTGTGTCCTCCTCGCCCCTCCCCACCTGTCAGCTCTGTCCACGCCACAATCCTAACCTCCTGGTGCAATCAAATCTATAATATAAGCATGCCACCCCCTCCGTTATATAACGTGTCCCCCTGTGCCATATAAAAAGATGCCGACTATACAGTATATCAGAGTGTCTCCTGGCGCTCACGTGACTTGGATCCCTCTCCTCCCCTCCTGATATCAGCAGCAGTGTTCGGCCCCGCCCACTATAGCTGTCAGCTGAGCAGAGGAGTCCCATGAGCACCGGGAGCTGCCCTGATATACAGTATAATGGGCATTTTTTTTATATACAGCACATGGGGCACATAGCATTATATAACAGAGGATGTAATGATCGTAATATAGTGGGTTTACAACTACTTTAACCACTTAACCGCGCTATAGCCAAATAACGCATACAGCACGGCTCGATAACCCTGGGAGGGCGTACTATGACGTCCTCTCAGAATTGCGCACCCGGGAATATCCCCAATATCACCATCGGGCCCAATGATCACTTGTAAACAAAACTGAAACTTGTCCGGTTTGGCTCCTCCCCTCTTCTTACGCCGATCGGTACAGCGTGTGAGGAGAGGGGAAGAGCCGGGTGCAGAAGCACTCTGGGTGTGGTTCTGAAGTTCCCACATTGCTCATCTGTGCCCAGCCATGGATCATTCATCCATCAATGCTCCAGCCATGTCTCATCCATGCTCCATCCTTGTCTCATCCACCCATGCTCCATCTATTTTCCATGTGTGCTCCATCCATCCATCCTCATGCTCCATCCATGCTCCAAACATGTCTCATTCATCCATCCTTCATGTGTGCTCCATCCATGTCTCATCCTTCCATGCTCCATCCATCCATGCAAAAGACTCATTATGCCTCAGATTATACCTTGGGGTGTTTACTTTCCAAAATGGGGGCATTTTTTGGGCGTTCCCATTGTCCTGGTGCTCCAGGATCTTCAAAAGTGTGATAGGTAGTCAAGAGATTAAATGTGTAATTTATGCCTCTAGAACACCTGATGGTGCTCCCTGCATGTTGGGCCTCTCTATGTGGCCAAACTGTGTAAAAGTCTCTCACGCGTGGCATCGCCATACTCGGGAGGAGTAGCAGAATGTGTTTTGGGGTGTAATTTGTGGTATGCATATGCTGTGTGAGAGAAATAACCCATTAATGACAATTTGTGGGGAACAAAAAAAAAAAAAAAAAAAAAAAAACTTAATTTTGCAAAGAATTGTGGGAAGAAATTACAACTTAAAAACAGGACTCTTAAAAAACCTTGGGTTGTCTAATTTCTAAAAATTAGTCATTTTTTTATTTGGAAATTTTTTCATTTATAGCACAAAAAATAAAAAACCCAGAGGTGATCAAATGCCACCAAAAGAAAGCTCCATTTGTGTGGAAAAAAAAAAGGACAACATTTTCATATGGGTACAGCGTTGCATGACTGAGTAATTGTTATTTAAAATGTGAGCACTGAAAGCGGAAAATTGATCTGGTTAGGAAGGGGGTTTAAGTGCCCAGTGGGCAAATGGTTAATGTGCTTCTTCTCGAGACACCCCTTTGTTGTCTTTTTCAATGCCCTATCTGAGAGAGGAAGGTTCTCACCCAAGATTTGACGGTACATGACGCCGTCCATCTTCTCTTTGATGCAGTGAAGTTGTTATGTCCCCTTAGCAGACAAACACCCCCAAAGCCTAATGTTTCCACCTCCATGTTGGACGTTGTGGATAGTGGTCCTGGGGTCATAGGCAACATTCGTCCTCCAAACACAGCGAGTTGAGTGGATGCCAAAGAGCTCAAATTTGGTCTCATCTGGCAACACTTTCACCCAGTTTTCCTCTGAATAATTCAAATGTTCATTGGCAAACTTCAGACGAGCCTGTACATGTGCTGTCTTGAGCAGGGGGACCTTGCAGGCACTACAGGATTTCAGTCCTTCACAGCGTAGTGTGCTACCAATTGTTTTCTTGGTGACTATGATCATTGACAAGATTCTCCCATGCAGTTCTGGGCTGATTCCTCACCATTCCCATGAGCATTGAAACGCCACAAGGTGAGACCTTGCATGAAGCCCCAGACCGAGGGAGATTGACAGTTATTTTGCGTTTCTTCCATTTGCGAGTAATCACACCAACTGTTGTCACCCTCTCACCAAGCTGCTTGGCGTTAGTCTGGTAGCCCAATCCAGGCTTGTGTATGTCTCCAATCTTGTCCCTGACATGCTTGGATAGCTCTTTGGTCTTGGCCATGGTGGAGAGATTGGAATCGGAGATTAAATCCGATTAACAAGCTGCGATTAGGAGCACTCCCTTTCCCTTTGAGTCACACCTATGCAGGTTGCAGTTTGCATATTGCAGGTGCATTTTGCGTATTTCAATACATGCTTTTCATCCATTGAAGTCTATGGAACCAGAAGCCAGAAAAAAAGTCCCTGGCCCACACCATAAACTGCACAGATGTGAACTACATCCATAGGGAACCATTTTAAATGAACCATAGTGTGTTTCTGCAAAACTGGAAACACGCTAAAAAATGCATAGGTATGAACCAGGCTTCAGTTAGTGCTCCCAATCTCAGCTCATTACATGTATAGGAGATACCTGGGAGCCAGAAATCTTGCCAATTGATAGGGGATGAAATACTTATTTCACTCATTAAAATGCAAATCAATTTATAACTTTTTTTAAATGTGTTTATCTGGATATTTTTGTTGTTATTCTGTCTCTTACTGTTAAAATAAACCTACCAGTAAAATTATAGACTGATCATTTGTCAGTGGCAGTGTTAATTTTATAGTCGACTAAATGAATACTATTTTAGTCGACTAAAATACGACTAAAACAATTGAGATGACTAAAATACGACTAAAATGACATTTTAGTCAAAAGACTAAAACTAAAAATTTAAATTTGACTTCAATATTAACACTGGTCTGTAGTGCATGTTCATAATAACATATTTGATTTTTCACTCCAGCAGTATATAATGAGTTTTTAAATTGTAGAGAAACGTTAAATAATGCATTACAATTTAATTACGCCCATTAGATTTTAGACGACTAAAATTAGTTTTAGTCAACTAAAATGTACTGGAGATTTTAGTTGACTAAAATGTAGGACATTTTTAGTCTACTAAAATGTACTGGAGATTTACTTGACTAAATACTACTAAAACAATGGGACTAAAACTAAAATGCCATTTTATTCCCAAGACTAAAACTAAATCGAAATTTGCTGCCAAAATTAACACTGGTCAGTGGGCAAACGTACAAAATCAGGAAGAAATCAAATACTTTTTTTCCCTCACTTAAGCCCACTTATCCTTTAGAACCAATGAAACTGCCATCATAGCTTCAGATCTGCAGTTGCCATGGTACTACACATGTAATCAGCTACGACAGCATCTATTTGATGGCTTGACAGTTTAGTTGAGAGCACAGGCAACTGTGACAGTTATTCACTGCATGCCTTTAACCACCTGAGACCCAGAGTACGTCATATGACGTCTTTTTGGTCTCAGGGGTATATCTGAATGATGCCTGTAGCTACAGACATCATTCAGATATTGCCGGTTTCAGCCGGCGATTCCCTGCACCATAAGAACGATCATATCGGCTGTTCCGCCGCTTGATCGTTCTTACGGGCGGCGGGAGGGGACGCCCCCCCCTCCCGCCGCCCTCCGGTGCTTCTACCGACTCACCGCTTCCATCGGTGAGTCGGACTCGGGATCCGCCGGCACCGGATGATGATCATAGAGATTTCCGGCGGACCAGATGGTCGCCGGAGTCTCTATGATCGTTCGGAGGCCGGGCGCGATGTTATGACGTCACGCCCGGCCTCTGCATTCAAAAAACGGCGCCGCCTCCGCTGGGAAGCGGTGATCTTTTTTTTATTTTTTTTTATTTTAGGCTTCCCAGCCTAGAGGTGAGATGTGGGGTCTTATTGACCCCATATCTCACTGTAAATAGGTCCGATCATGTAATATTCCTATTACAAGGGATGTTTACATTCCTTGTAATAGGAATAAAAGTAATCAAATATTTATTTTTTTTTTTTAAAGTTGTTGAACTAAAAAAATAAAGTAAAATGAACAATAAAAAGTAAAAAAAAAAAAATTTAAAGCGCCCTGTCCCCGCGAGCTCGTACGCAGAAGCGAACGCATACGTAAGTCCCGCCCCCACATATGAAAACGGTGTTCAAACCACACATGTGAGGTATCGCCGCGAACGTTAGAGCGAGAGCAATAATTCTAGCCCTAGACCTCCTCTGTAACTCAAAATATGTAACCAGTAAAAAATGTTAAAGCGTCGACTATGGGGATTTTTAAATACCAAAGTTTGGCGCCATTCCACAAGCGCATGCAATTTTGAAGCGTGACATGTTGGGTATCTATTTACTCGGCGTATCTTCATCTTTCACATTATGCAAAAAAATTGGGCTAACTTTACTGTTTTTTTTTTTTAAAGCAGGAAACTGTTTTTTTTCTGAAAAAAACGCGTTCGAAAAATTGCTGCGCAAATACTGTGCGAGATAAAAAGTTGCAACGACCGCCATTGTATTCTTTAGGGTCTTTGCTAAAAAAACATATATAATGTTTGGGGGTTCTATGTAATTTTCTAGCAAAAAAATTTGGAATTTTACATGTAGGAGAGAAATGTCAGAATTGGCCTGGGTCTCAGGTGGTTAATGTAACTGTTTTGGAAAACCGTTAAATTAATGTGTTTAATTCCTCATTATTATTCCTTTGTTTTTTTCACACTGATGTGTGGTACAGCATGGATGACTCTCTGCTAGATTACCAGTACAGTAGATCAAAAACCCAGCTAGAGGTATGTTGCGACATGAGGACTTCCAATCCATCAACATATATGGGAAGGGGGGGGGGGGATTGTAGCATCAGCATTTCAACTGACATACACTTGACCTAGCATCCAAACTCATTTCCTTGGTCTACTTCCAACTCAAGAGACTGCCCTTTCCAGCCACACATACTTATATTGCCATATGGGATAAGGATTTGAGTGCCTAAACATTATTAAAAAAAAAAAAACACAACTGTAAGCATGGTCCACAATCCCATCCTGCTCCAATAATGTTACTTCATTGGACTCAGTTTACAAGGTACTTGCCAGATAGTATCTGGTACCTCCAAGATTGGCCCATGTTTCCCGAACATTTAGTCCTATGTTTCGGAGGATGCCAGGCTACTGGCGATGTCCTCCATATATGGTGGAGCTGCCCAACGCTAAACTGCTTCTGGTCTTAAGTTTTTATCCTTCTCCATACGCTATTGGGGATCCGCCTTTCTAGAGACCCCTGGCTAGCATTATTGCATTTCAAACCTCCTCATGTTACTAAGACAGTTCAAATGTATTTATTTTGTCCTTTTAGCTTCTAAAATGACCATAGCCAGACATGGAAAAAAAAAGTTGAATCCCAAATGGATATTTTTTTCGTGAACGGACAGTTATACAGCATCTTCGCTAATAACCAAGCCAAATTTTGCGAAATCTGTGACCCCTGGATCGCATACCGACCTCAAAATCAAGCGGTCTAATCCGGGCCCTTGTTGTTCCAGTCATCAATAATATACAATACTCCCCCACATCGTGCCGCCCCACCCCTCCCTACATCATCTTTCTTTTTCATTTCTTCCCTCTCCTCCCCCTCACCACCTTTCCACTCTATCCAATCTTGCTTTTTTTTCCTCTTCTTTTTTATTTCTCCTAGCCATATCCAACTTAATCTGCTAGTCGCAAATGTGCCTTAACTTGCATGGTCTTCCCTGTTGAGAACCAGATAGATGCCTTTCTCTGATTCTAGGTTTGAAAATGTTTTGAATGATGACAGGACACTTGATGGATATTCTATCGTTTACTGTACTTAGGTGTTATGTACTGACACATCTGTCTAATGTACTGTCCTTAAACCTTGAAAAACTCAATAAAACACAACGTCACCTGAAATTCCATAAAAGTTTTTGAGTACCAGTCCTGCCTGTCAAGGTGAAACACTGTAGAGATATACAGTGTATAGCCCGACATAATGGAGATTCAGGTAGGAATCCTCAGCAGTTCCTAGATGACAGCCTAAGAGCTATTTGCATTGAAAATGTGACATCTATAAAAGTAAAAGATGATTTTCATTATATCTTCTATGCGCTCCCTTGTCACTCTCAGTATTCTATGGATACTCCAAGTCAGATAAAAATCACACGTGTGTCAGTTTTATTCAACTTCCACATTGGATAAATAAAGCTGGCAGACAAATTTCCTCCTCCAGCGTCAATGTGATTGCTTCCTACCTTGCATCATAGTCATTTCGGATGAGTAGGAGATGCTGCAGGATAGAGAGGAACATCTGTTCTGCGGAGGAGTCTTTCACTGTGTTCATAAGAATCTGGAAGACTTCTTGAATATCAGTAAAACCAAATGTTAAGGGAAAAAGCAAGCTCAGTAATAGATTACATTTGTTATCTCAGCATTTATCAAAAAAAAAAAAAAAAAACACTGTCTGGTTAGGGGTTTGGGGGAGGAGATCATAGAACACCGTTTTTGAATTCTCGCTCTGAAAATACTAGTGGTCTAGCTGCAATACTCCTCTTCTTGCTTCAATACTTTGTCACTAGCCCCTAACAAGTACTGTATAAGGATGATGCCTTTTGACTTTTC
The DNA here is from genome assembly GCA_028564925.1 of Lithobates sylvaticus. Classification (NCBI taxonomy): domain Eukaryota; kingdom Metazoa; phylum Chordata; class Amphibia; order Anura; family Ranidae; genus Lithobates; species Lithobates sylvaticus. The sequence goes on along the minus strand of CM053029.1, from coordinate 226,050,799 downwards.
TAATATACAGACTTGTTCCAGGCAAGCAACTCCAGTACTGAAGCAGACAGTCAGGAAAGCTAGCATTTCTAGAAGGGGTTCAGCCACAGCAAATATTTTTGTTCAAAAACTTTAATTGCAAGAACAAAAACTAAAACCATCATCCCACAGGGGTTACTAATCTGTCAGAGCACTAGTTTCCCATCTGCTCTGGCACTGAACAGATGAGGCCATCGGCAGCTGTGCTTGGCTGAAAATGGCTGAACTGGGCACCACTTATGTCTACTGGCACATTTACTCAAGGGAATTGTTACCATTCATTTTGTTATGTGAACTGTAAACAGATGGATTGCTTGTTGGAGATGGACCCATTAAACCAGGGGTCTTCAAACTATGGCCCTCCAGTTGTTCAGGAACTACAATTCCCATCATGCCTAGTCATGTCTGTGAATGTCAGTTTTACAATGCCTCATGGGATGTGTAGTTCCACAACAGCTGGAGGGCCGTAGTTTGAAGATCTCTGCATTAAACACTCAACATATCAAGCAACCCTGCATGCAGACTGCTCATTCAAGTGAACACCTAACCAATGATGAATGAGAAAGGAAGTGGTGCAGCTACAGTATATGGTCAAAGGTTAGTGGACATTCCTCCAAACTACTGCGTTTAGGTGTTTCCAGTGAATGGCACCGTTATTGCTACAGTATACAAAGACATTTTAGACAAATGTGCAATTCCAACCTTGTGGCAACAGTTTGGGAAAGGCCCTTCTTTGTTCCAGCATGACTATGCCCCTATGTACAAGTTCAGCTTCATATATGACTTGACAAGTGTGGTGCGGAGGAATTTGAGTGGCTGAACAGACCTCTAATCTCAAACCCCCTGCACACTTTGGGGGTGAATTAGAATGTTGACAAGGAGCCAGAACTTCAAATACAAATAGCTGACCTCCCAATCTTTTTTGGTTGTTAGGCCAAAATCCAACACACTCTTTAATCTAGTGAAAATCTTTCCCACAATGGTGAAAAAAAAAATGGATTCAATTCCATATTACTGTCCATGATTTTGGAGAAGGGCTTCCAAAAATGATATACAAGTGTGGTGGTAAGAATGGTCAAAATTTTGGATTTTGTGTTTAAAGTAGAACTATAGGCAAGCCTTTTATTATTTCATTTTGGATAGAGTAAGGGTGGGTTATAACCTCTGTCAATTTTTTTTTCCCTTGACATCTGTGTCCCATTGCAGAGATTTTGCTTCACTTCCTGCCCCATAGCCAAAACAGGAAGTGACATGAAATCCCTGCAAATTAAGGGAATTCCTTGGGGAGCTGCAGGTCACCAGAACTAGTGTCCACATTGGAAGATCTCCCCTCTATTACTTTTCTGGGGACAACCCAAAATGTGTGACTTTCTTTTACTTTCAACGATAATGGTAAACAGGGCAAATTGAGAGGGCAAATTTCCTTAAAGGCAAGGTATTTATTTATTTATTTTTTAAAATAACAAACATGTTATACTTACTTGCTCTGAGCAGCCGTTTTGCACAGAGCAACTTGGATCCTCTTCTTCTCGGGTCCCCTGCCGACGCTCTTGGCCCCTCCCTCCTGCCAAGTGCCCCCCAGAGTAAACGACTTGCTGTGGGGGCACCAGAGCATGCTAGCTCCCGAGCTGCTGCTCTGCATGTCCAGTCACACACAGCCGCTGCTTGGTCCTGCCCCCCGCTCTCTTCTCATTGGCTCACTGACTGACAGCAGCAGGAGCGAATGGAGGGAGAGTCCCAAGAGAGCCGAGGCTCTCGTGCACATCGCTGAATCGCAATGGGGGTCAGATAAGTATTAGGGGAGCTGCTGCACACAGAAGCTTTTTTTTCCTTTTCTGCATAAAATGCGAGAAGGTAAAAAAACCTTGAGCATTAAGAATCTCTTTAAACTGGGACACAGACAGCAATACAAACTGAAATGCGTTCTAGTCCAAAAACTCAAAAAAAAAAAAAAAGTTTTGCCTTTAGTTATAATTTGAAGTCATCTACACATACTTTCTTTGTACAACTGCATAAAGGACAAATCTATATGTGTAACAGAGTAATCTATGAGCCAGAAAATGTTATCTAGGTATGTACTGCCACTCTGTGGTAAATGCTACAAGCTGAACTGTGAAAAACACTAGACCTTAGATCTTGCCTAAATGGCTCCCCATTAGTTAATACCCCTATACTCAATTTATTGTAAATGTTCCATTTCTGTTTTAACGTTATTAACCACCTGATTACTGTGCACTTAACCCCCCTCGTGACCAGACCAATTTTCAGCTTTTGGCGCTGACGTACTTTGAATGACAATTGCGCGGTCATACAACACTGTACCCAAATGAAATTTTTATCATTTTTTTCCCCACAAATAGAGCTTTCTTTTGGTGGCATTTAATCACAGCTGGGGTTTTTAATTTTTTGCTAAACAAACAAAAAAAGATGGAAAATAAAAAAAAAAAAAAAAAAAAAAATCATGTTTAATAGTTTGTTATAAAATTTTGAAAACAGGTAATTTTTCTGCTTCATTGATATGCGCTGATGAGGCGGCACAGGTGGGCACTGATAGGCTGCACTGGTAGGGGACGGCACTGATGGGCACTGGTAGGGGACGGCACTGATGGGCACTGGTAGGTGAAACTGATGTGCAGCACTGGCACTGTGGGCACTGACAGATGGCACTGTTGGCACTGACCGATGGCACTGTGGGCACTGACCGATGGCACTGGTAGGCAGCACTTTAATTAGGCAATAGTGGGCACCATGTATTGGGCACATTGCAGTGAGAGGGACTGATGTCCCTCTCACTGCCGCCGGTGATCGGCTTTTTTTTTTTCTCCTTGCGCTGTCAGCGCGAGGAGGAAAAAAAGCCGATTACCGGCTCTGTTATTGTCACATGATCAGCTGTCATTGGCTGACAGCTGATCACGTGGTAAGGGGTCGGGATCGACCCCTTACTCGGATCGGTGATCCAGTGAGTCTCACAGACTCGCTGATCACAGAGCGCGCCGCGCGCGCCGTTCAAGGGGCGCCCAGGCAGCTCGTGGTCGGTCGTCATCTTAGATCAGCGCTGTAGCCGTCATTCGGCTATAGCGCTGATCTCAGATAGTTAAAATATAGATCCAACGAGTGTGCCATAGTGAATATACTACAGTATTTCTTCCACTTGATCCAACTGTGTTGGATAAATTTTAAATATTTGTTTTACATTAGCGATTTTGTGTGATGATAAAGCTGTTTATATATGCTTGATTTGATAAAGACCTGAATGAACATCATTTGTTCATGCTTATTTAGTATTTTCATTAGCAATCTGTTCTGTTTTGTATTTGTGCGCTCGTTTCTTCTAAATAAATAAATCTAAATCATATATATATATATATATATATATATATATATATATATATATATATATATATATATATATATATATATATATATATATATATATATATATATATATATATATATATATATATATTTTTTTTTTTTTTTTTAATGGTGCAAGTTATGCAAAAGCAAAATACTGAAAAAGTTCTGTGTGATGCACATATCCAGTTGTTATCTAAGGTTGCAAATTAAAGGATAGATTTACCCCAAAAGATTTATGAAGAGTCTGGAAGACTGAATCAGCCCATGGCTTGTTACATGTTTTTGAATAATCCACAGTAAAGTCTTCCTATCATATTTTATATGCAATTCCTGTCCACCTGGAAGCTCTGAGCATTCTGCAAGATTGTTGGCTACTTTAGCATCTTTGGTTGAATTCTCCATAATGTAAAAATAGATCAATATGTGAAGCAGTACGATCTCTTAAAGGCTGCAGCAGGTGTGCAGACCCACAATGCAAGCACAGACATCTGACCGATAAAAGCTTTGTGTTGATTGATCTCTAGATAAACGAATATTGGGAAAATATGGACCAAGGTCTTTTTTCTGAATCCCCAGTGATCAACTCATCAGGATAACATTCACATAATAAAAGGCATGCCAGTGGTAAGAAAGGATGAAAAAAAGAACTCCGTATTACTAAATTATAGAAGTCAAAAGATTACTATACTATGCAACAGCACTCAGTGGTAAAGGTCTTAAAAGGATAAGTTCACCTTTCATATTAGTATGCAGCAGCCCGTGCAGATCGTGAAACTCATTCACAGGGGTTGATTTACTAAAACTGGAAAGTGCAAAATCTGGTGTAGCTGTGCATGGTAGCCAATCCGTTGCCAACGTCTGCTTGTTCAATTAAGCTTTGACAACAAAAAAAAAATGGAAACGGATTGTTTTTTATGCTGAGCTGCATCAGCTTTTGCACTCTCCAGTTTTAATAAATCAATCCCAGAAAGTTCTGTGAATGTGAAAACTTGTAGTTCTCAATGAATTACCAGTGCACTGTTGAATGCTCTAGTAGTTCATTGAGCCTTCCTGTCAGAATGTAACTGCCTGCACCTATCAGGAGGTATGGGCAGACCGCTACACAGATATGCTAATTGTGGGTGCAATGCTTTACAGGTTGCTAACAAAAATTAATAAATGCATGTTTTTTTATACCTGCGAAAAAAAAAAAAAGTAAAGATAAAAAAAATTCACCTAAACAAAGTCCCTCTTTAACATTCCCAAAAGACCCCTGTCCCTGGCGGAGATATCACCTTCCCCTATTGTTTACTGGAGGATTGTATAACTGTTCTCTTTAGTTTTTAAAACGGCATCCTAATCTTTTGAATGTATGGCAAAAAGGATATTCCATCTCCACTTTAATGTCATCTAAACGCCCACGCAAGTCGTCAGCATCATATTCAGCGTGCTCCATGAATACACCAAGTTGTACCTTCAGTTCATCGTTCTCTATAGTTTCCAGATCCTTAACAAAAAATTAATTTAAAAAATGCTTGATTAGTAGTCAGAAAAAGCTTTCGCACATCGCATTTCCACAAGAAACATAAAACTCACAAATATTTGTTAGATTTTATATTCAATGACATCCAGGACAATACAAAGGCAACATGTTCAATGGCTTCTATCAGTTCATGATCACAGCAGGAAGGGCAACAGTAGAGCCCCACTCACACTGGTAGCTTTTTGCAAGTAGATATGGGAGACCCAGCAGGGGTTCCCGGTGATGAACCGTTGAAGAAAGCACCACTGAAAGCAATGGGAAACCGACAGCTCTATTGGATTATATTGGAAAATAAAATCCAAATATAAATTTAGATTATATTTGCACTGCACAAGACAACAAACTGGTTTCTTCTATAAAACTAGCACCTGTTGCCAGCAGAAGGTAAACAGCTCAGAAACCCAACAAATTCAAACCTGGCATACACAATAGTTTTGAAGAAACTGTTTAAAAAACCTATCAGAATTTATTTTTTCGCTACCTGTCTTGGAGATGCAAGAAGTACAAAGGAAATCTCAAAATGAGAGGAATTCCAGTCTTAGTCACTAGTCCACACCTGCATTAGGGACTCAGACCACACTTGGCAGAAGAGCTAACCCTTCCCTACGTTATTCAAAACTAAAAAAAAATAAAATAATGTTTTGCCTTTACATACACTAAAGGCCTGGATACTTTACTAAATGTACATAATATAACTGGGTACTAACATTTATAGGTAAAGTTGATCCAGGGAAAATCCGATTGCTTCTAGGGGGAACAGGAAGGGATTTATTTTTCCCCTGCTGCAGCAGATTGGAGCATGCTCTTCTGGGGGGGGGGGGGGGGTTGCCTTCCTCTGGATCAACTGTGGGTATAGTGGGCTATATTGGATTGTGCGATATTTTATTTTTTTTTTTTATTTTTTTTATGGTTGAATCACGTAAAACCGCACATTAAAGTTATCAGTAGATCCAGAGATATAGGCAGCTAAAAATTATAAGCAAATCCTAAATTTTCCTTTACTGAAAAGGTCAACCTAACGCTTAGTGAGGCCAATAATCAGGGGGTCAATGTCAACAATTGCTGGAAATGTGTAAAACTTCAGCTGCCTTTAGCTCCACACAACTGACAATTTTGATATGTGGATGTCACTGAGGGCATTTCTTCCTCATTCACTTGATCATTTAGAATTGCCCAAGCTCATGTCAAGATTAGATTATGTTGAACTTCAGCTGTGCAGAGGATTGCGTGAAGAGAACAAGGATAGATTTCAGTTACTAGCTGCATTTTAAAACATTCAATATACATTACTGAACTAAATTATGTATTTTCATATTTGCACGCAGTGTCACTTAAACTGCGGCTTCTCTGGACAGAAGCGTGAATCAGAATAAAGCAGGAACTAAGAGCCACTAAAAGTACTGAAGTTTGCCTAAAGAAGCAAGGTGGTTATTAGACCTGACTGTGTTTAATATGCACAAGACACACGTAAACATTAATCTGTAAAAAATGTACCATTACTATTCAAAATGCCATATCTAATATACCAAGAAAACCGTGAAAGCATTTTCATACCTTTAACAAGTTACTGAGTCCTGAACGCATCAATTCACTGCGTATGTGGACACGAAAATCCAGCTCATCACCTTGGATGATCATGGCATTGATTAGCAGCATACAGCTCACCTAGGGAATAAAAAAATTAACATGTGATGGATGGATGTTTTTTTTTTTACTGGTAACCACTTTAAGTCTACAGGATAAATAAATGTTTTAGGAAATATGAGGTTTTGATTGCACAGAATGCAGGAAAAACAACTAATAAAATCCAGAGGTAAGTGGAACTTGCCTTTGAAGGAACACTCAAATTTTTAGTTTAACCAAAACAAGGAAGAGAGGAACTTTAAAAAATCAAAAACAATCCAAATACTATGTAAAAAGGGTACAACTACACCCTTAGCCCCCGTTCACACCTATGCGAATTAGATGCGGCTTACCACGCAGCGAATTCGCAGGACATTTCAAAATACATTCATTTTAATAAAGGGCTGGTTCACATATCTGCGGTGCATTCGCACTGCGCATTGCAGAAAAAACGCGTGCGTTTGTTGGGCAGTGCAGTCCGGCTCAGGTGCGAATTCGGGCCCATTATCTTCTATGGGCACGCATCTGATTCGCAGCTGTGTTGCGATGTGAACAAAAAAAACAAATCTAATTAGACTTCAATCCGACTTCTAGGCGACTTGTACCCATTGATTTTAATGGAAGTGGCCTCCAAGTCGGATCTCCATCTATATTGATGCGACAGTGTCGCCTTGAGGGGAAACTCCACGACAAAATTTTAAATAAAAAAAACGGCATGGGTTCCCCCTCCAGGAGCATACCAGGCCCTTAGGTCTGGTATGGATTTTAAGGGGAACCCCCCTACGCCGAAAAAACGGCGTGGGGATCCCCCCAAAATCCATACCAGACCCGTATCCGAGCACGCAGCCTGGCAGGTAAGGAAAGGGGGTGGGGACGAGCGAGCGCCCCCCCCCCCCCTCCTGAACCGTATCAGGCCGCATGCCCTCAACATAGGGGGTGGGTGCTTTGGGGAAGGGGGCACCCTGCGGCCCCCCCACCCCAAAGCACCTTGTCCCCATGTTGATGAGGACAAGGGCCTCTTCCCGACAACCCTGGCCATTGGTTGTCGGGGTCTGCGGGCGGGGTGCTTATCGGAATCCGGGAGCCCCCTTTAATAAGGGGGCCCCAGATCCCGGCCCCCCACCCTATGTGAATGTGTATGGGGTACATCGTACCCCTACCCATTCACCTGGGGAAAGAAAGCATCAATAAAAAAAAAAAAACACAACACTGGTTTTTAAAGTAATTTATTAATCAGCTCCGGGGGTCTTCTTCCGACTTTTCCGCTCTGTTCGGCCTCTTCTCCCGCTCCTCCGCTATCTTCTTGCAGCTCATTTACCAGCATGGGAGACGGTCCTTCCCTCTTCTCTCTTCTTTCTTCTTCCAATGTTGACACGACGCTCTCTCTCGCTGTAATGCCATGTGAGCGCTGCGCGATGACTTATATAGGAATGGGGCAGGGTCACCGGGTGATGTCACACGGTTGCCCCGCCCCTTATGACGTCGGGTCCCGAGGCATGCTGGGACTGTCACGTCATAGAGGGCGGGGCCACTGTGTGACATCACACGGTGACCCAGCCCCATTCCTATATAAGTCATCACGCAGCGCTCACACGCCATTACAGCGGGAGAGAGCGTCGTGTCAACATCGGAAGAAAGAAAGAAGAGGGAAGAGGGAAGAAGTAACCAACTCCCCTGCTGGTAAAAGAGCTGCAAGAAGATAGCGGAGGAGCCGGAGAAGACGCCGGAGAGCGGGAGAAGAGGCCGGACACTGGGAGAAGAGGCCGAACAGAGCGGAGAAGTCGGAAGAAGGCCCCCGAAGTCGGAAGAAGACCCCCCAGAGCTGATTTATAAAATTACTTTAAAAACCTGTGTTGTGTTTTTTTATTGACGCTTTCTTTCCCCAGGTGAATTGGTAGGGGTACGATGTACCCCATACGCATTCACATAGGGAGGGGGGCCGGGATCTGGGGCCCCCTTAATATTTCCGATAAGCCCCCCGCCCGCAGACCCCGACAACCAACGGCCAGGGTTGTCGAGAAGAGGCCCTTGTCCTCATCAACATGGAGACAAGGTGCTTTGGGGTGGGGGGGCCGCAGGGCGCCCCCTTCCCCAAAGCACCCACCCCCCCATGTTGAGGGCATGCGGCCTGGTGCGGTTCAGGAGGGGGGGATAAGGGTCTGGTATGGAGTTTGGGGGGACCCCCATGCCATTTTTTCGGCATAAAATCCATACCAGACCTAAGGGCCTGGGTATGCTCCTGGAGGGGGAACCCATACCGTTTTTTTTTTTTTTATTTAAAATTTGGCGTGGAGTTCCCCCTTGAGAGCTGATTATTCTCTGATTGGCCACGGCCAAAGTCGCCTGGCCTGGGGCGACTTAAAGTTGTGTTGTAAGTCGCCCCAAGTCGCGTTAATTATACTCAAGTCGTGTCCAAGTTGCCTCCAAAAGTCACGCTGGAAGTCGTGTTGCCCCAGTGTGAACCTTCTCTCAGGGGTTACTAATGAATTTGCAGCTGATTCGCACCTAAAACGCTGAACAACTGACATTTTAGTGCGCAGTTAGGCCGGACATTCAATTCGCAACGCACTGGTGTGAACCCAGGCTCAAAGTTAACAAAACAAAACCTCTCCAAAGAAGAAAAGTAATATATATATATATATATATATATATATATATATATATATATATAGCAAGCCTTTTTCTGCTCATTTCCCTACACCTGACTACACCCCTCATTCTTTTAAATTGTCCCCTTTTACACTTGTGCATTCAGTCGCTCTATGTTCTACACACTATGCTCAAAAAGTAAAGGGGTCTTTTTGAGCATATTCAGATGTGTTGGGCCCCACAGACTTGTAAACCGCCTGTAAATGTGCATTTTATACCTGAAGAACTCCTGTTATCCTAAAGAACTGCTATCCTCCCCTTGCCCAGCCCTGGAAACAAACGTCTGAAGCTTGAGAGACATGCAAAAATGCTTGTAATAACCCGATAAAGTGCCTGTGTAAAATTGTAATGGTCACTGGCTGGAAATAGGGAATGTTTCCTCATCACTACCCCTGTCTTTTACAATTTGAGCCCATTATAAAAAAAATATAAGCAGCCAAAAGAAGGCTCAACGATTTGCAGACATGACAAACTTTCAGTTGATGCAGCCAGAGGAGATAAGTGACACAGGTAGCTGCTAACCTGGGAAGAGAACACCTTCACTTATGACAAAGTGAATAACCCAATACAAGCTTCGCAATCAGTCTTCCCCCACTGATGATGATGAAATCTATGCAGTCTTCTCACATTGATAGGCTGCTTTAACTGCCTTTGGAGACAGACTGTACGTGACAATGAAATAAAACTTGCTTCAAAAAGATCTCCATTTCTGGTACAGACAGCATAGCAAATTAGGGTTTGCAGTGGAGATAAGAAAAGCAAACTTGTGTGTAAACACTATGTTACATATATTATTTAATGCAACAAAGGTTTCCTTTGGCATGTGGGCAAGACATGTAAATAAACAGTTGGGGGGGGGGGTTGGTTTTGTGGGGCAGATGGAGCTGATCTACTGAAAGAATAACCTGGGCAACTTTAGTGCCTCTGCTATAAACTTTCAGTGGCCCTTTAAGTAGGTCATAAAGCTGGGAGGCAGAGGTAGTATCCCGATCATGTGACTACTGTCATTGGACTCCCACCAGTCACATTATCAGGATCCCGTCTCACAGACCTCTGATGACAGAGACAGACTGTCAATCACAGCTTGGTCAGTGTGCATGGATCGTGCAGTGAGCACATTCCCAACACACAACCTTAGATCACCAAAGATGCATATATGAAATGGATGGGTATTGGGCATTACGGCCCATGCATACATGTGTTACGGTGCCAGGAAGAGGTTATATAAAACATTAAACTTAAAAAAAAAAGTGTATTTTTGATGCGATAAATCCTGTCGTTCATTTTCTGGGTTGAATGACAGGAGCTTTCTAAACACAGGCTGGCATGGGCACACCCCCTGGGGGTATGAGATCAATGCAGCCTGGGTTCATTCTACTATTGCCTTAACCGCTTGCCGACCGGCGATATACGTCGACAGAATGGCACGGACAGGCATAAGGGCGTACATCCCTTACTTTGCTTTACGTTAGTGCATTATTTTTTGCACATAGCTCTGTCCATTACCAATCACATCATTTTGGAATGTGATTTCAACAATCGTCAAGTTTCTCACCTGATCACCCAGTTATTTTAAACTGTGCATACCTGCACCAGCACATCACGGATATATATATATATTTTTGCACAACCTGCTATGCACTTTAGATTTTATATTTAATATTATTCTTACCATATGTTCATTTATTTTATATGCATACTTTATTATGGGGTTTTATAAGTTATTATATGTAGGTGCTATTAGTTACTGCAACACTCTCGCACTTTAATCCATACACACACACACACACACACACACATATATATATAAATATATATATATATATAAAATATATATATATATATAAAATATATATATATATATATATATATATATATATATGTATAAAATATATATATATAAAATATATATATATAATATATATATAAAATATATATATATAAATATATATATATATATATATATATATATATATATATATATATATATATCTATATATATATCTCAGCAACTATTATTATATTTTTTGGTCACGTTATACTCCTCATTACAGTAAGGGAGTCATTTGCCTCTACGCATAGAGCTCAGATTTAATAGCCAGACCAGTTACCACTACTGTCTGTTACTATTGTTTACCTTAGGGGTCTACGTCTTTACCCCGATACTGCCACCTTGTGGTAGATCTAGTCACCCCCCTGGGGAACAGCGCAGCATCACCCCCAACTTTCACTTTATTACTTCCTGAGGACCTCTGACTGTCCCATGTTTAAAAGAACAGACAATCATTAGTCAATAGTATTCAAACCCACCTCCATAGGCATGAATTACCCTTGCCCCACACTGTCACACAAGTTTTCACTGAGAGGGGAAAGGGAAGCATAGTGTATCCAAGAAAAGTGCTTGAGTCTTCTGGGGGATGGCAGGGGAATGAATCACTTTTTAATGCCTGTGCTTGCCTACAAATCATGGTTTGTAAAAAACTTTATTTCAAGAGCCGTAACGCTTTAAAGAGAAACTTTGTTCCAAACATCTTTTTCCAATCCTGTACTTTTATTTTACCAATATAAAAACCATTTAAACACTATCTCCACTTACAGAACCACAGGCAAGATTTCCATTTTCAAGTGTGGTATTAAGCAATGAAGATAAAACCAAAAAGGAAGAGGCAATAATACCTTGAGTGCTACAGGTGTTCCGCTTTTAAGCCCCTCCAGAAGAGGTTTAAATCGTTCCATCTCATCCGCCTCTGCTCTTACTGTGAGTGCTTCAAGGACACGTTCATGCCTAAAAGCAGAGCAATCATTATCAGAAAAATAAAGTAAAAACAGTCGACTAGAGCCACAGTATTAAAAGTTCAAAGAGCAATGAGAAATGAAGCAAAAACAGAGCAGCTAGTATATTATTTTAACCACTTGCCACCCAGGCCAATTCTGACATTTCTCTCCTACATGTAAAAATCATCATCATTTTTTTTGCTAGAAAATTACATAGAACCCCCAAACATATAAATATTTTTTTTTTGTTGAAATTTAAGCAAAGACCCTAGAGAATACAATGGCGGTCGTAGCAGCTTTTTATCTTGCACAGATTTGCGCAGCGATTTTTCGAACGCATTTTAATTTTTTTTGAAAAAACAAAACAGCTTTGGGTTTAAAAAAAAAAAAAAAAAGTAAAGTTAGCCCAATTTTTTTACATAATGTGAAAGATGAAGTTACGCCGAGTAAATAGATACCCAAAATGTCACGCTTCAAAATTGCACACACTTGTGGAATGGCGCCAAACTTCGGTACTTAAAAATCCCCAGTCGACACGGTAACATTTTTTACTGGTTACAAGTTTTGAGTTACAGAGGAGGTCTAGGGCTAGAATTATTGCTCTTACTCCAACGTTCGCAGCAATACCTCACATGTGTTTGAACACCGTTTTCATATGTGGGCGGAACTTATTTTTTATTGTTAATTTAAAAAAAAAAAATTTTAGTTTTGATCACTTTTATTCCCATTACAAGGAATTATAATAGGAATATGGCATGATCGGTCCTCTTTAAAATAAAAATAAATAAATAAAAAAAACTAGCTTGGATTCCCAGCCGAGGCGGCACCGCTTGAATGCAGAGGCCGGGCGTGACGTCATAACATCGCTCCCAGCCTCCGAACGATCAAAGAGAATCCGGCGACCATTTGGTCTGCCAGAAATCTCTATGGTAAACATCCAGGGCTGGCGGATCCAGTCTACGACTCACCGATGGAAGCGATGAGTCGGTAAAAGCACCAGAGGGCGGACGTCCCCTCTCGCCGCCCATAAGAACGATCAAGCGATGGAACAGCCACTATGATCATACTCATGGTGTAGGGATTCGCCGGCTGAAAAAGCTGATATCTGAATCATGCCTGAAGCTGCAGGCATCATTCGGATATACCCACACAAAGTCAAGGAAATGTCATTAAAAGGTGAGCAAACCCTTTAAAGTGCTGTTACATCACTAATCATTCTTCTAGGTCCCTTTAACTCAACTCTGCCGTCTTAGGCTGGGTTCACACTAGCTGCGGCCGCCGCTGACAGCAGAGGGTCCAGTTCATTGATGGACACAGCGCTCCATATTCAGAACCATAGGGTTATATAGCCCCCTACAGAAGTAGGACACCAAGCAGAAAAGAGACTTGGCTACGCCTATGGGCAGTCCTAGGTGGTATACATCCCCCTCGCTGCAATGGGCCTTTAGTTTAGTAACAAGCAGTGTCAGAAGAAGAATTAAAAACTCCAGGAGGGGTGTCCATCAATGAACTCAAATGGATTTTACGGCAAGTACAAAAATCCTATTTTCGCTTTCGTTCATTGATGGACACACAGCTCCATATTCAGAATTATAGGGACGTCCCTAAACAGTGCCAAACATAAGGGGTGGGACAACAAAAAATCCCAAGGCTAAACACAAAAGCCAACCAGGTAACAGGAGCTCAAAAAAAACAAAAAAACAACTGGAGCCCAACCTGAGCAACACACCCTTAAAGATGGAATAGACCCTCTAAAACAGCAGCCTGCAAAACCTTGCATCCAAAGGAAGCACTGCAGATGCCATCCACTTTGTATAATTTAGTGAAAGTGTGCACCGGTGACCAAGTGGCCCCTTGCAAACCTGCCCCACTGATGCCTGAAGACGGAAGGCTCAAAAAGCACTAAACGCCCAAGTAGAGTGCACGGTAACAGGGAAAGGAGGAACCTGACCCTTAACAGAATAGGCCTACGTCACCGTCTGTCTGATCTATCTGGAAATGGTCGCAGAAGAAGTGGACGGCCCTTTTCTTGGCCTGTCCGTGATGACAGTGAAACTGACCTCCGAAAAGACTCAGAAGCCGTCAAATGCACCTGAATCACAAACCAGGGCATGCAAAGCTAATTCCTTAGTAAGTTTGGGCCTGGGACACAGGTAAGGTAACACAAGGTCTTCATTCAAATGGAAAGCAGAGACTACCTTAGGGAGGAGCGATGAACATAGGTGAAGAATCACCTTATCTTTGTGGACCACCAAGTAGGGGGTATGACGAGAACGCTGCCAGTTCTGACACCCTGCGAGCAGAGGTGATAGCCACCAAAAAGGCCGCCTTCTGGGACAGCGTAAACAGGGGAGTCTACCAAATATTTGCAAAGGGAGGCTTCTGGAGAACTTGAAACACCAAGTTCAGATCCCACAGTGGCAGAGGAGACCGCACTGGGAGAAAGTCGGATGTCGAACCCCTTGAATAAAAAGTACGTACCAGGGAGTGCGTGGCCAGGGGACGCTGAAAGAAAACCGCCAAGGCCGACACCTGGCCCTTGATGGTACTCAAGGCCAATTTCTGCTCGACACCTTGTTGAAGGAAGGTCAAAATCCGAGCCACCAAAAAAATAAAATAAAAAATAAAATCGGGGGAGAAATCCAAATCGACTCACACCATGAAATGTACGCCTTCCACATACAACGGTAGATCTTCCGAGCAGTAGACTGCCTAGCCTTGATGATGGAACCACCAACCTCTATGCTTAAGCACCTGGCTCTCAACAGCCAGGCTGTCAAAGCCAGTGACTATAAAGCAGAATGGAAGCTCGGCCCTTGGGACAGTAGATCCTCCCCGAGAGGTAGTCACCAAGGGACGTCAATGACCAGGTCAGAAGACCAAGACCAGCGAGGCCAGTCTGGGGCCACAAGAATGACTGGAATTCCCTTGGCCCTAACCCTGAAAAAGGCCTCGAGAGGAGGAAAAGAGGCCCCACGGGCCACCAGAGCATCTGCGGCGGCCACCAGAGGATCCCATGACCGTGCCACAAACCTCTGTACCTTTCTGTTGACCCGGGACACCAACATATCTGATAAAAGATGTCCGGGTGAAGGGACCACTCCCCTTGGTCCAATGCCTGCTGACTGAGAAAGTCTGCCTGCCAGTTTTCCACTCCTGGAATGTGTACACCAGAGTGGGCCAGAACGAAGCGTTCTGCCCACTGGAGGATGCCAGCTACTTCCAGGGCTGCAATACACTTTGTTCTGCCCTGGTGATTGACATAGGCCACCGCTGTGGCATTGCCCGGCTGGATCCGTACCGGGAGCCCCCGGAGTCGATCCGTCCAGTAATCCAGGCACAACCGAATCGCCCGAAGTTTCAAGACATTGATCGGTAGTCTGGACTCTGCCAGCATCCAACACCCCGGAGCTCAATCCCAGGACACCTCCCCACCCAGACTGGTATCCATTGTGACCACTGTCCAATACAAGGGGAGAAAGGATTTGCCCTGCTGAAGAGCTGGAGAGTGAAGCCACCCAGACCAGGGACTCCTTGGTTTCCCGGCTCAGCCGAATTGGTTTGTCTAGAGACCTTGGACACTTCCTCAGGATCTCCTTTTGAAGGGACCTTGTATAGACCTGTGCAAACGGAACCACCTTGAAGGTAGATACCATCAGGCCCAGCACTTGCATTCAAGTCCCGAGGGAGGACCAGCTGCTGGACAGCAGTAGGATGAATCACAGCAAGCAACTTCTGGGAGTTTTTCCAGAGGAAGGAACACTGACTAGTGCTGAATCCAGAGACAGGCCCAGATAATCCAATTTTCTGGATGGGATCAGAGCAGACTTCTGGTAATTCATATGCCAACCAAATTCCTTCCTTCTGTATAGTGATCTCCAGTGTCCATCATAGCAGCAGAGGACTCCGCTCACAAGAGGCGGCCATCCAGGTAACCCAGTACCGCAATCCCCCCCTGACGTAGCAGCACCAGAACCTTAACTTTTGTGAAGACAGAAGGAGCGGAGGCGAGACCAAAGGGTAACAACACGAATGGATAGTGCTCCACTCCCACAGCAAAATGGAGGAAGCACTGGTGTCGGGCACATATTGGAATGTTCAGGTAAGCATCCTTGATGTCGATAAGAGCGAGAAAGTCCCCCTGATGCAGGGATGCCACCAAAGGGGTGGGAATGGATTCCATTTTTAACTTCTGTACCCACACAAAGCAGTTCAGGGCCTTGACGTCCAGGATCGGACATACCGTTCCCCTCCTTTTTTGGGCCTGTAAACCGGTTTGAATAAAAACCTTGAAACCATTCCAAAACCAGAACAATCCCCCCCTGAAGCAACAGGTCTTGCACTGCCCCAAACAGCTTGCAATCGGTCCAGGGACACTCATATTGGATGGGAAGAACCTTTCAGGAGGGCAAGAACTAAACTATCTTGTAACCAGACAGTATCACTTAGCGGACCCGTTTGTCATTTACCAAGGAGATCCACGAACCCAGAAACCAGTGAAGACAACCCCCACCCCAAGCACGGGTGAGGGCACACCTTCATGCTGAAGGAGCCTTGTCCGCGGGTCTAGAGAACCTCTTGGCTTGCCAGACCAGGGCCGCTTGGGACCTTAAAAGGTTTTATACCATTGTCAGTGGAGCCTGAGGGACGAAAAAGCTTTTTGTGAGCAGAGAATGATGGGCCACGTCTGCGACAAGGTTCTTTTCCCTTCCCAGACTGTGCAAGAAAGGTACTCTTCCCCACTTTGAGACTCTTAATGAGGTCATCCAGGGTAGCTCCAAACAGGTGATCTCCTTGAAAGGATAAATCAGTCAGAGCTTTTTTTTTTTTTTTTTTTTAAGAAGTCTGGTCCGCAGACCAACACTTAAGCCACAATACACGCCTAAGCACCACTGCCGAAACAAAAATCTTAGAGATCAGGGGAGCCGCATCCAGAGAGGCATTGCAGACTAACTGCAGCCCCTGGACCAACTGATCAATTCAGCATGCTCACCCCCTAGGTCACGGCACAAAAGTTTTGCCTACTTGGTTAGCGTTTGCGTCACCAGGGCAAAGGTCAGGACCGGCCTAAGCGGCGAGCCAGCAATAGTGAACATATTGCAGGCCACAGACTAGGTCTTCCTGTCAGCTGGATCTTTAAAAGCCAGAAATAACTCTACCGGAATTATGGTGGGCTTGTTCAGCCTGGAAACAGGGGGCTTCACCACTGGTGGGACAGTCTACTTCTTGAGAAGTGACTCCTCAAAGGGGTACCCAACAGCAAAGCGTTTAGGAACCACAAAGGGGCATTTTGGATGCTCCCAATCTTTATAGAGACTTATCAAAATAGGAGGAATAATATCTGACTAGAACTGAAAATACTAAATCTCTGCACTGACTGTTGTGGTCAGTTGCCTAATGGTGATAAAAGCATCTTAGAAAAGCCATTTGGCATTCACCTGATATACTTGGGGGTGGAAATTGATTACGTTTTACAATCATTATGCAGATCGGTTATTTCCTGGCAATATGATTTTTGTCTTGACTGACTTGATCTAAAAAAATAAATAAATAAATAAAAGAGGAATAAGGAAACACCTTTCCCCAAAGAGACGGCTTGTGGGTTCGAAAGGGCACAGGCACCTCTGCTGCAGACTCAGCTACAGCCTTAATTTTTAACATTTTCCTGCACAGATGTGACCAGTGCGTAAAGTAGCACCTTCTTGTGTGCAGCACCTGGCTGCAAAACCCACAGGGTGGGCAACTTCCATGGTAGCCGAGTCAGATTCAGGATCTGATAAGACAGATGAAGCAGGTGAAGGCTGGGGACACTTTTTGCTAGCCTACCGCCCAAAGGCCACCTCCACCCAGGAAACAAAGGACTCCAGGACCGTCACCAGTGCATTATTGGGTGGTCCTGCAGCCTCCGAGAGGGGTTCAGGTGGGTTCAGGTAGGGAAATACGATCCTGGAGACTACATAAGGAAAAAGTGTCTAGCACCGCTATGGGACACCCCCACTGCACCAGTAGCACTGGGACATCAGCAAACAGAGCATCACACAACCTGCAGAAGAGGGAGGGAGCCCACCAAAGTAGCACCAGTCTGCACCAGAGATAGCCAAGCTCCACGTGCACCGCCCAAGAAAAAAAAAAACAAAAAAAAACAGGAGTCAACACCAGGGGAAAAAGGGGGATCTTCCACAGCCAACATTGCTGGCCAGAAGGCTTCACTGTCATGGCTGCCACTTTACAAGCACACCAGACCAAAAAAACATTGCCACTGGACAACACAAAATATGGCCACCAGCCATTAGGAATACATAGGCCCCAAAGAAATGTCTCCGGTTCTGCCCACTGCCCATGAGGCTCCCAGTGACCCAGGAGGGAGCCCTGCCATCAGCCAAAGTGAAGGGGGGGGCCCGGGCATGGAACCACCATCAGCAGCCCCCCCCCCCCCCCAACTCTGAAGCCCATCTCCACCGGCAGGGTGCCCCGCCTCCCTCACGCATGCCACCAGTACAGTGCAGCACACCATCCCCTGCCACTTACCAACCCACCACAGGGTGGGGGGGGACGGCACACCAAGATGACCCGCAGGGGCCACCAAACCAAAAGGGGGGTCTGAGGGGAATCTGCATGTCTGACTGTTCCAGGGAGGGGCCCGCTTTCACACCAAACCCATCCAGGGAGAAAGGGGGGACAGCTACTCACCATACCAGGAACCAGGTGGGCAGCACTCCAGACCGAACCTACTCACCATTGAAATGGGGGGCTGTCAGCCAGAAGGAACACTGCGTTGTATGCGACCTCGTAAGACATTTAACTCGCAGGCCAGCCCCCATCCAGTGAGGTTATTTTGCAGCCCACCTAGTGCGAAGCTGTGGGCTGCGTGTGCTCGCTGGCCAGGCTGGGGGGACCACTGGATCTAGATATTCAGCCCATTACTCAGTCCGGCAGTTGATTGTAGATCTCACAGGGAAAAAAAAGCCATATAAAAATAAAAAAATTAAAAAAAAAGGAAAAAAAAATGCCAGGACCAGAGATCCTGGCAGGGAACTAGGTCCTTACTCCTGACTAGGCAGGAAAAAAAAAACTGAAGGCCTATAGCAGAGAGGGGGGATGTATACCACCCAGGACTGCCCATAGGTGTAGCCAAGTCTTTTTCCTGCCTAGTGTCCTACTCCTGTAGGGGGCGATATAACCATATGGTTCTGAATATGGAGCGCTGTGTCCGTCAATGAACAAAAGAGAAACCGAGATTAAGCCATGTATCCCATTCTCTATATTACTTATGAATACATTAAACATAATTTGTCCCAAGAAAGAGCCTTGAGGTACCCCACCTAACACTCCAGACCATTCTGAGAGTACACATTATTTATCACTACCCTTTGGATGCGCCCCTGTAACCAGTTTTCTACCCAAGAACAAACCTTATGGTGCATGCTTGCAGACCTCAGCTTATAGATTAAGCCTTTATGGGAGAACTGTATTGAATGCTTTTGCAAAACCCAGATACACCGTATCCACAGGCCTTCCACCTATTTAGATGGCAGCTCACTTCCTCATAGAATGTTAAGATTGGTCTGGCAAGAATGACTTTTTGTAAACCCATGCTGATGATTACTACTATTGATACTGTTTTCCTCAGTAGATTATTGGATATAGTTCCTTATCATCCCCTCCAATAATTTAACTACTAATGATGTTAGGCTGACTGGCCTGTAGTTTCCAGGACTATGTCTCTGCCCTTTTTTTTTTTTTTTTTTTTTAAGGCTTTTTTTTTTTTTTTTTTAAGGCTTTTCTCCAATCAGCTGTTAATTTTCGGTCAGTATGTTGTCAACAAATATTAGGAATAATGGTCTAGCTATAACCTGACAGTTCTTTGAGAACTCTCGGGTGCAAGCCATCTGGTTCTGGTGATTTATTTGCGTTAGGCTTATCTAGTCTTTCCTAGACTCTGGCCTTGTTTAGCCACAAGGGTACATCCTGTCATGATCGGTATTCCCCTCCTTTTCCTGTGTAAAAAACTGAAGATAAGAAAGCATTTAATACAGTTGCCTTCTCTGTCTCATCTGTAACCCTCCTCCCATTATCGTCTTATGTGGGAAATGTGTGCTGATCTCGCTTTTTAATTTACTGTTAATATATCCAAGCTATGTGTGTCTCAGTCTTTTTTTTAGCTGCCCTAATTTCATTCTTACACTTCTTATTGCATTCCTTGTAGTGTTGGATTGATGACAATGCCCCATCCTCTTTATAGTTTTTAAAGGACCTTCTTTTTCGCTTTGAGACTTTTTACATTATGGTTTAGTTTTTTTAAATTTTATGTTACGGTTTCCTTTTCAGAAAATCAAACATTACATTAAAGCTTGAAATATAATTTTTTGGGAGTATGTGATACTGGAGCATCAATCATCAGACCCTATATAAGGCATGTGTAAAGGCTCAGCCACCCTCCCACAGTAAGATTGGACCTAAAACGTGTGATTTTCTCAGAATAATCCAGATCCAGAGAATAAACATGCTTTTCTTTGAATCTGAAGTCTAAACTTTTAAACTTATAAATTTACCAAGCGTGCAAACATGCCTACTGAAGCCTGTGGCCATGCCTTTTTTTCTGAGAATATTGAAAGCTCATGCGTAGTAGCACTAATACATATAATTAGATCTGTCTGCTTTCCTTCTACATGTGAAAAAAAAAAAAAATTTCTGTGCTTGGGAACCACATCACAGATTCCACCAACTTTAAACAGCAACTACACCTTCAATATGAATAATGCATTTATTCCAGTTTCCAACAGGCTGGACTGACTTTTTTTTGGTAAATATTCTGCATTGCTGTGAACAAGCGGTTTATGCCCACCACTAGAAGGTGTTATAATAAGATAGCAGAACTGCTCTGCATTGGTCTGAATGAAGCCTAATTTCCATGTGCAAAAGTTTGTTAGGAACTACACCCAGTCCAAAGACAGCTTAGGTTATGCTACTGTAAATAGGACTTCAGAAAAGGGTAATTCATTTTATTGGCTTTTTTATGCAGGTACATAAAAAAGTATAGTCTAAAACAGAAAAAAATTGAGCTCAATTAGATTTACACTCACCAGATGGCCACGGCCCATTTAACTAAAAAGAGGGTAAAAAAAAAAAAAAAAAGAGTAAAGTAAGCTTTAGTTAAAGGGGTTACGGCCATCTGGTGAGTGTTCATCTAATTGAGCACGATCAGGTGAACAAGCATTAAGTTGGTAATGGTTTTTAACAACATACCATATTAAAGAACAGTTCCATCAAGCTAGAAGATTTTATGAACTGCGTTTATAAAGGACTTTCATTTACTGTCACATTTTTTTTTTTTTCAAAACTCTTTATTACAAAATCTTTTTCCTTACATAATAATTTACATTGTACATTTTATATCCTTTTATAATTCTTTATATAATACTAATTACATTTACGTTTTCTCCTCTCATTCATTCCACTCTCTCTCACCATCTATGGTCACCTTATACTACGTTTTCAGGTGTTCCTATGTCCACTGTTAACCATGATCTATTTCACTTTGCCCATATGTTTTCATATCTCCGCCCATTTCCCCTTTTGTTCATACATTATTTTTTCATAAGGTAGAACCTGGTTTACTGCTCTCACCCATTGAGTTACTGTCGGAGGATGTGGCTGAATCCATTTTTCTATTATTTTTCTATTTGTTTTCTTGCCAAAAATAGTAACTCCCTTAAAAAGATCTTATTATCTCTATTGTCTCTCTCTTCCCTCAGTATCCCCAGCAGACACAGTTCCATCGTAGCCATAAAAGGTTTATTCAGAACCTTTCAGCAACAGCTACCTGTTGCCAATATTTCCCCATTTTACCACAGTACCACATTACATGAAAAAATCTGCTCCCCCCTGCCCACATCTAGTACATCTTGGTTCAGCCATCGGGAGGAGATTTTATACAATCTATTTGGAGCTAAATACGTCTGACGTATTATATTTATCTGTATTATCTTGTTCATTGCAGGGGATACTTTCAAGTGGGAGGTGCAGACTTCGTCCCATTCATGATCGCTCATGTCTGGGATAGCCGCCTGCCATTTGTCCCTTATTTTCAATGGTTCACCTTCTATTTTCTTCTGTAGCAAATGTGTATAGATTTTGGATATTAATCCCTTTGGTCCCTGCGATCTCAAAATGCCTATAAGGGGATATTTAGATATTTTTAATTCCTCCCTTCTGAACTGTGCCTGTAGCACCTGTCTCAACTGAAGGTATCTATAAAACTGTTTACTCGGTAAATTATATTGTTTACATAGGTTTTCATAAGTTAATATTACATTTTTATCATAAAGCTGGCCAATAGTTAATATCTTATTCTGCTTCCAAAATGTACTGTCTTCAAATATTTCCAGGTGTTCAAACTTTGGGTTATTCCAAAGGGCAGTTTCTGTTGGGATATCAACAAATCCCGTCAATTTCTTAGCCTCCCTCCATACTATCCTTCCCACTTTCAGTAGGGGAATTTTTGCTCCCACTCTCCTCAGGTCTTTTATTTCTAATCCCATCATTAAATCATCTATTTGCATTTTACTCAGTAGGTATTCCTCTATCCTTTTTATTTTTTCCTGTCCTACCCATGATCTTGAATGTTTCAGTTGCCCTGCCAAATAATATAAATATAGGTCCGGGAGAGCCAGCCCAGCTTCTGTCTTAGGTCTTTGTAGTTTATTAAATTTTAGTTTGCATCTTCCATATGCCCAGATGAACCGAGTCATCTGTGAATTTAATTTTTTAAATATCTGTCTTGGTATTTTTACCGGGGAATGTGCAAATACATATAAACACTTGGGTAGTATAATAGATTTTATCAGCTGAATTCTACCTGCCATTGATATTGGTAGCTTTATCCAGATTTCCAATTTTCTCTTTACTTGCGCTACTAATGGGAGTATATTGGCTTCCATATTTTCTTCAGATTTCAGAGTAATATTTACTCCTAAATATTTGAACACTTCTACTATTTTTAATGGAGTCTGGACTCTCCTTTCATTACCTGTACCTAGCAGCATCAGTGCGGATTTCTGCCAATTTATTTTTTAACCCTGAGAACATTCCATACATTTCTTTCTATTCTCATTGCTTCCATCAGAGATGCTTGCGCATCTCCCATATATAATATGATATCGTCCACATATAGGCCTATATGTTCGTTTTTTTTCCCTACTTTAATCCCTTTGTATTTATCTGATTGTCTAAATCTATTTGCCAGTGCCTCAATTGCCAACTGTCACAATTTTTTAATGATTGAAATTCAGCACTTTAATTTTAAAATTGCTTTGTAGCATATGCATTTTGCACTTTTATTTGTCCCACAGCCTATGAAATTTGTATTTTATTTTGCGTCACAGCATATGAATTTTGCACTGTATTGGTATCTGGTTTACAGCATGATTAGAAGTGGTCTCTTAGAGCCTCACCATGCATATATGA
Source organism: Lithobates sylvaticus (assembly GCA_028564925.1). Classification (NCBI taxonomy): domain Eukaryota; kingdom Metazoa; phylum Chordata; class Amphibia; order Anura; family Ranidae; genus Lithobates; species Lithobates sylvaticus. Next base: position 226,027,389 of record CM053029.1, on the reverse strand, counting down.
TTCATAGTATAGGTATTACCTACACAATTGGGGAGCAGCTTGTTTTGCTGTCACTTTGGTTTTAGTTGCACTTTATATTTTATTTAAAACTAAAAAAAAAAAAAAAATGTATTTAAGTGGCGCACGGTACCCCAAACACTTAAACCCTAACTCAATGCAGTCATTTGGCTTCCACTGAAGCACAAGTACAACTGGGTGTAATTTTGAAGTTAACATTTCTGCTGTATTGCTTATTTAAATAACCAAGTCACTTGGATAATATTGACCCTACTGCATGAAATGAAAGCAGCTGGCACTGCTTGGAAGAAGCCCAAGAGAAAAAGGCAACAAGCTGTCCTAAGGCACCATCTAGTGTTAAAAAAGGGAAATGCAAAAATGTATTCTGAATCATAAGCTTACATGTCCTCAGGCTGGGGAAGAATGCACAAAGCAGACAGCAGTTTCAAAGCATCAACCATCATGGCAGGGACTGTGGGGTCCACGGCTTTTGCCAGAAGCAGGATCCCATCCTCTGTCTCCAGCACGGTTTTTATTCCAAACTATAAATGGGGATGAGACAAACTTGTTAAGAAATGCTAAAAGGACTATACAGTACAATAAAGCATTGTGTCAATTCACTCCAAACATACAGCATTTACTAAAAATGTGGGATTTATTTAAATTGTACTATTGTATTTTTGTCCATTCCTCAAAAGGTTTTACTGTAAGATTCATTGACTTTACCATAATCATGTTCTATTACACACTGTTTGTGGTATTCTATACAAAAAAAACAGTTTGCAAAGCTCATATGGATTTTGTTCTTGAAAAAAATGCTACCATCTGATTAGCAATTATTGTGTCATAAAGTGTGTTCTATTTAAGAAATAACACAAAAGATATCGGCTCCAGGTGGCCAAATAAAAAAGAACTTCATAAATGAATTAAGGTTAAATCAGAAGGCTATCAATAGTTAAACAGTCATGTAAAAATTAACTATGGCACATCTAAGAAATGCGGATGATAACTGAATTGATGTAAAAAGAATGATGGGATAAAACAAGCTCAAAAAGTAGCTCTGTCAGCTTAGTGACTTGAACCCTTACAGTATACAGTATGTATATACCCCCCAAATGTTGCCGCATTATGGTTCTGTGCGCAGAAATGCATTGGCAAAATTACTGTTACAATTTTTAGAAATAAAACTTTTCTATCTACTTTTAATTGCGCTATGTATTCTCTGCTGCGCTACACTTGTTTGGAAACTAGTTTAAGTGTAGTTTAGCAGCCAGAGGTGATGGGGGAAGAAAAACATGAGGGTTAAATCTCTGCCTTGCTACTCGTAAAAATTTAGATTACATGATAACGGTGCATTTGATGCATGAATCACTCAGTTACCCCTAACAATCAAATATCTGTTATTTATTTTCTATTTTGCCATATAAACCCAAGAATCATCTGTTTTAATATATTGAAATAGCTCTGTGGAATATGTATCGGGAGCATTTAAAACTTGTATAGTACTTTTGGTAAAATCCCCATTTTTAATGATATTTATCTGTCCTACCCAGGAAAGCAGTCTCATAGAAATGTTCCTTACTTCTTCCTTGATTTCATTTAATAAGGGGATGTACCGTATATACTCGAGTATAAGCTGAGTTTTTCAGCACATTTTTTTGTGCTGAAAGTGCCCCCCTCTGCTTATACTTGAGTCAAGTATTTTTCTGCAGCAGAGAATGACATTTTCTGAACCGATTTTGGGGCCCCGTATATCTGGGCCACTTGGTGCTAGGAACCCCAAATTTGGTGTGCAAACGCAGTGGATATCCAATATCCATATCTAGGTGGGGTTCCTAGCACCAAGTGGCCCCGAGATATTGGGCCCCAAAGTCGGTTCGGAAAATGTAATTTTCTGCTTCAGAAAAGTGCTTGACATTTTCCCGAACCGACTTGGAGGCCCTGTATCTCAGGGCCACTTAGTGCTAGGAATCCCATCTTGGATATGTTGTAGTGCTAGTTCCACTGGGTTTGCACACCAAATTTGGGGTTCCTAGCACCAAGTGGCCCCGAGATACGGGGGCCCCAAATTCGGTCAACTGTGCCCATCTGCAGCAAAATCATTTCGGGACCCTTTGGGTCCAGAGACGCCAAGTTTTGGCTGCAGCTAGGGGGTATCTAGGAACCCTTAACTACCAAGTTTGAAGTCTGGGGGACCTATGGCTGCAAATGGGCACAGTGAGGCATGCAAATGGGCATTGTTGACCCTCTTTTCCACTTACAGTAGCTGTGCATTTCTCACCCTAGGCTTATACTCGAGTCAATACGTTTCCCATTTTTTTTGTGGTAAAATTAGGTGCCTCGGCTTATATTGGGGCCGGCTTATACTCGAGTATATACGGTAATTAATTTCATATAAGTCTTTCCAGGTCGCTGTTGGATATACCCTTACATATTAAAACATTTTATGCCATTTAAATGGGAATTTTTTCTTGTAAAACGTTGTTCTTTCTTATCTATATTGATATTCAGGATTTATGACTTTGAAAGGTTTATTTTAAAATTTGACAACTCTCCGTAATCTTTCAGCGTTTTCATTATATTAGGTAACGTTCTCGGATTAGAGAAATAAAACAGGATATCACCCGCGTATGTTGCCACCTTATATTCATCATCTCCAATTTTCACTCCTTTTATATCCAATTTATTTCGAATTGTTGCAAGTAAAGGCTCCAATGTTAATATAAATGGTAAAAGGAGGAAGGGGGCAACCCTGTCTCGTTCCATTGCTCAGATCAAATTGAAAGGACAGGGTCCTGTTAACACTCACTGCTGCCGTTGGTTGTTTATAAAACACTTTGATCCATTGGATCATTCTTGGACCAATCCCTAACTCCTCTAATGTCGCTGACATGAATCCCCCCCCCAGTCTACTGTAAAATGCTTTTCAGCATCCATTTACAGAAATCCTGGGGGTCCATCCTTATTTATTTTTTGTAGAAGCAATGAGGATCTCACCTTCCTTCCCTTCCAGGGACGAATCCAACCTGATCCATATTTATCCATTCCGGCGTTAAAACCTTCAGTCCATTAGCTAGGACTTAAGCATATAACTTTATATCTTCATTCAGTAACGATATTGGTCTACGGCTAGAGCATTGAGCCATATCTTTACCTACCTTTGGTATTACTGTAATGTAGGCCAACAAGGATTCCTTTCTCATCCCCTTCCCCTCCTCTAATGAATTCAAAGCCAAGCCTAGTTTTGGAGCTAGGAGTTCTTAAAACTTTTTATAATATGAGAAAATATGAGAAGCCACCCGGACCTGGGCCCTTTCCTATCACCACACCTTTTCATTATGAGTTATGGGTCTTTCCAGATCTAACAATTTTCCTTCTTCCAATTTAGGTAATTTAGCTTCTTTTAGATACATTTTCATCTTTTCCTTTCTAAGTCTTTTATTCTCTTATTGCGTATAATGCTTTATAAAACTTTTAAAATACTTCTGCAATCTCTGATGTTGAATGTACTAAATTCCCTGAATAATTTAAATTTTTCCTATAAAAGTTTTAGATTTTTTTTCTTTCAGTACTCTTGCCAAGTATTTTCCCGTGTTTTTTTTTTTCCCCATTGATATCTTTCTTTACTTTAAAGGTTTGTCTTATTTCCCGTTTCATTAAACTATTCAATTCATCTTTCTTTAGCACTATTAGGTGCTTTGTCTCATTTTGCTTTCCCTTCTTATGTTTTTGTACTAATTCATATAGTTCTTTTAAGAGATGATTTATTTTTTTTTTGATCTTTCTTTGAGCCCTTATGGCTATCAAGATACCCCTTATGTAAGCCTTATGAGCTTCCCATATCGTGGTTTCAGCGACATCCTGGGTCTATTATAAAGTATTGTTCCATTTCTTTTGATCTCCAAATCCTGTATTAAGGCATCATTAAATCTCCAGGCATTTACTTTATTTTGTTCCTCCCCTCTCTTTATTTCTACTCTGTTACAGGTGCATGATCTGATGTTATTGTCGCTATAGATGCTTTACCTATATATAATCCAATCTTGAGTATGTCTTGTGTACAGCGGAATAAAACGTATAATCTTTCTCTAGTGTTGAATAGGTCTATGTCTATCAGCTGACTTTGAAAGTGTTTTTCTGATCAACTTCCGTTGATATTCCTCCTGTCTCCCTACACGGGACGATACATCAAGATATGGGTCTATAGCAAAGTTAAAATCTCCTGCCACAATTACTTTACCACCTTTAAATTCCATCAGTTTTCCTATGGTTTGCCCTAAATATAATATGGAGTTCTTATTATGGCAGTATATATTTGTCAACGTACATTCCATAACATGTAGTTCCCCTTTCAGAAAACGGGTACCTTTCATCCACTTTGCTTTCCCTTACATTGAAAGAATTGATGTTTTGAAGGCAAAGGCTAGCCACACCAAATATTGATTTGATTTGCATTTCTCTGTTTATTTTTATCAATTAACAAAATGGAAAGTAAACACTTCCATTTCTGAAAATATTCTTAATTTACAGCATTTTTTCACACCTGCCTAAAACTTTTGCACAATACTGTATATGACTGTGCTATTGTAATCTGAGTACATAGCCATTTATGTTAACGACAGGCTGTACATTGCACATGGGCTGCCAGGGTGGAGAAAATATGGCTACAGTTAGGCTGAATGGGCTCAGATGACCCATGTACAAGAGCCCCAAATGTGATTTAGGATGCCATTAATTATACTTACATTATTGTTCATAAAAGCCTTTAAACATCTGATGATTTCATGCTCACTTTTAGAGTCACGAGATCTACAATAAAAGGATAAAGAAATTAATTCTGATTTTAATAAGAAACACAAAACAAAATTGAATGGCTAATTTGTGTTTAGATTCTACTCTTCTGGCTGCTAAGTAAATTTAAGAGATTTGGTTAGCATTCAGTAATTAACACTTTACATACAGAAAACACAGAAGATTAGAAGAGTGACTGCAGTAAAAAAGGCAAAGTGGTCCATCAATTCTGCCTCCCATATATACAGGTGCATCTCAAAAAATTAGAATAGCAAACAGTTAATTTATTTCAGTACTTCAATTCAAAAAATGTGGGAAATGTTTCCCTAATGTGTCCTGGAAAAAGATGGTTTATCTTAACAGTATAGCCAGGTACACACTAAAAGTTTTTATTTTCGTATTAACACAAGTGATGTTAGTGCAGCGCTTGCATAACACACTGATCAGCGCTCGCAGTTATTGGCTGCCAGCATGGATCGGTTCTGTTTTTTGCAGCATACCCAGTCGTCAGAATCCGGTCGCGAGACCAGCTTCCTTAGAACAGACAGCTGTACACAAAGCCCGAACATTGACTGGTTTCTGCTAAACTGGCCAGTTTTTCACCCGTGTGTACAAGGCTTAAAAGAGAAGTAGGGGTTTAGGGGTTTAGGGGTTCCCCCCCCCCCCCCCCCATCATACTTACCTAGGTGGATGCAGCATCGGTCCCCCGGCACCTCTACACTGCGAACCGAGCGATGGAACATACTCGACGGCTCGGTTCTCACAGCTCCCAGAGCAGAGCTGCTGACTATCAATCAGCAGCTCTCCACTCTGCTTCTCCACGCTCACTGGAGCACTGAGTTGTGAAGGGGTGGGGAGCTGCTGTCTCGGGCTCTCAGCGGCTCGCTGAGAGGCTGAGACTGGCATCAGTCCAGGCACCTGGCAGATCCAGACTTTTGTTGCGATGACGTGGTGCCTGAACTGATTCTTGTGATGTCAGCAGAAAGCAGATTTCAGTACGGTCTCTGCTGAAAACGAGTTACAGGAGTGCAAAACGAATTGCACTCCTGTCCCCCATAGGAGATGCCCAGCAAAACGAACTTAGGCTGGACTTCTCCTTTAAATGTGGGAATGTCCTTAACCACTTCCGGCCCGCCAAATGACGGCTGGGATGTGCGGCTCTCGTTCTGGGTGAATGTTATTATGACAGCCCTCCAAGATGACCGCTCTCGCATGCCCATCGGCTTTTACTCACTCGCATCTGACAGACGTGAGTAGAGGAGAGCCAATCGGCTGCTCTCCTGACAGAGGGGGTCGGTGCTGATTGTTTATCAACGCAGCCCCCCCCCCCTCGAATGCCCACCCAGGACCACCAAGATGCCGCCAGGACCACCAGGGATTGCCACCACACTGGACCACCAGGTATGCCACCCTAGACAACAAGAGAAATGCCAATGAGTGCCCAGGCAGCTGCCAATCAGTGCCCATCCCCAATGCCTGCCAGTGCCATGTGTCAGTGCTGCCCAGTGCCCACCATGAGTGCCACCTATCAATGCCCATTAGTGCCGCCTACAAGTGGCCATCGTCAGTGCCCCCTCATTGGTGCCACCTTATCAGTGAAGGAGAAAAACTTGCTTATTTACAACATTTTATAACCGAAACAAAAGAAAACCTTTGTTTTTTTCAACATTTTCGGTCTTTATTTGTTTAGCAAAAAATTTAAAAACACAGGAGGTGAGCAAATACCACCAAAAGAAAGCTCCATTTGTGGGGAAAAAAATTATAAAAACTCTGTTTGGGTACAGTGTAGCATGACTGCGCAATTGTCATTTAAACATCAACAGCGCTGAAACCTGAAAATTGGCTTGGGCTGGAAGGAAACACTTCACAATAAAAATATGGAGACTGCAATTGCTCAAATCCTTCTGATAATACTAACTGCCTGGCTTTCTCTTCCACATTTTTTGAGTCACTTATTCAGAACAAGGAATCGGCAAGTGAAATCAGAACACCTGATTTGTAGACAGTGGTTCAGACAATATTGAAGCAAGGGCACGATTTTGGAGATCATATTAACATAAAAAGTTAGATGCAGTAATTGCACAAACAGCCTGGCTGTCTGGTATACAAGAACAATGAAGTCGGGAAATGAAGCTCTACCTACCCAATAAACCAGATCAGCTAGTTATACTTTAGTGTCTGAGTGGATTAGTAGTTTGATAACCAACTCATGAAAATTATACAATGGAGAGCATAAAGCCATCCACAAGTCCATACTTACAGTGACTTATCTTCTTGTAGCCTCCTGAGGATCTCTAATAGACAGGAAAGACCTTCTGCACCAAAATTCTGTACCCAGCTGTAACAAAAAAAAATAAAAAAAAGATAACTGGATAAATCAGAAATATTAAACTTAACATTTCACAATATTGGGTAAAAGGCAGGCCTACATGGCGAGTGCTTTCTCAAAATTAATATGACAATACTAGAAAATATATACATATGACCGTGATTACTAGGAATGGTTTATTTAAAAAAAAAAAAAATATATAGATCTGTTTTAATTTCTTATTTTGGGAAAGAGTTTTCGTTTAGCATCTTATCTGCAGAACCTCAAACCGCTAGCATTGTGCTTGAAATTCTAGTGTATTTGTGCCATCCTTAAAATAAACTTTTCTGACAAAAAATTGAAGGCTGCCATGTCTCATTCTGTAAATACTACCTACCTGGCAGTCACGCTAATACCCCAAGTCATCACAAAACAAACTTCAGGCTGGGGTTAATTTCCTAAAACTGAAGAGCGCAAAATCTTGTGCAGCTGTGCATAGAAATCAAGCAGCTTTTAAGATTTCTTTTTTGTCAAAGCTTAATTGAACAAGCTAGAAGCTGATTGGCTACCATGCAGAGCTGCACCAGATTTAGCACTCTCCAATTTTAGTAAATCAATCCCTTTGTGTTATCGACTAGATTCCCATTAACAACTACAACTGTGACTAAAGCCGGACCCATACACGGGTCGAATTCCGAAATAATTTTCTTTCAAAAATCCTAACTAAGAATTTTTATTCAAATTTTCGCATCATTAGTGGGCCACAGCAACGGCTGATTTTTGTGCGGCCAACTAATTTTAGTGATCAGGTATGAAAAACAAAATTACTTTCTAAATTGATGATGGGAGAATCATGCAAGAAATATAATTGAAAAAGAAATGTGAATGAGTGCAAAAAAGGAAAACTCCCGGACAGAAAAGCCACGAAAATTCTTTTTAGTAGCAACATGAGGTGAAATTAAAGGCTTGGTTGGTCGAATTTCTAAATCAAATGGTAACAGCATCAAAATGCACATTTCCGATTTCCAAAAGAAGATTTGCTCGGAATTCGATACATGTATGGTCGGCTTTATTTTGTGTAAAGTAAAATACTTGAAGAGTTTAGCAGCAAAAGCAAGATATAATTATCAGAATTGGTAATGCAGGTGACAAGATCTCATCAAATACAAAACTTCCTAGAAAAACTGGACTATAAATTTTGTGAGCATTTGGAATCAGCTTTTTGCTGCTTGACTGAACCAACAGTAAAGTAACAGTAACATTTTAGCCAAGAAAAGTCCTGCCCAAGAGAAGACACCACAACTATTATTGTCATTATTTAATCTTACTTTGTAACCAGGATCTAACTTTACCTAACCTAATTTCTACAATTCTAGGACAATGAATAGTGGAATGGCAGTTGATACAATTTAAATATAAAATCAGGGAGGAGTGCAGAAGAGGCTTTATTGGCTAAGTAATGGCTAAGCAGCGGGTGTTATATTATTTTGTGGTATCCTATATAAATTTGGGGGTTTCCTTCTTTACGACTTTAAGTTTTGAGCCCAGCTCCACCTTTGACATAAAACTCAAGTCTGTGGTCTTAGAAAGCATAAACATAAAAAAGCAGCTTCCACTGCAATAATCCCCTTATCTCCAGTGCTGCACCCCAAACAATTTTTTTTTTTTTTTTAAAGTTAAATTTGTATTGCGTACTTCAGCAAGGCAGTAAATACCCCAAACAAATTTACCAATCTGTCATTCACCATGGGTCCTCATTTGGTTTTATGACACCGATGGGAGATTCAGAGAAAGAAAAGGGAGAGGGGCAAGGGTCTTTGAAAACATGGAACTGAGTTTTAAAAAGGAGTTAACGCCATCTCTGAATATTAAGAGTACACTCTGTAAAAACTATTTAAAGCGGGTGTAAACCTCAGATATGAAATATGAACAAAGCATATCCCTCTATAGTGTGCACTTGTCTCAATTGCGAACACCAAGTGTCACTTTTGTCTGCGGTTTCGTTCATCTGCCATCAGCATAAAACGACGAGTTTTCTTGACACCAGGAACAAAAAAGGTGGAGGAGGCTGCTCCAGCTTATTGACAGCTCCGTTCCTGTGTGAAGGGGGTGTGCCCCTTTCCACCATTATTATGCACTTTTAAATGGATGTAGAGAAGACTGCAGATAAAAAATGTACAACTTATGTAGGACAACTTGTTTCATCTGTGTATTACCTGAGGCCAGTCACTTCACTGGGTATATATATGTAAGGGTCTACAAGCACTTGAAACTAAAAAGTCTAATTGTTTCTATTGCAAGGTTCTTACTTCCCTTCACAGAGCTGAGCTGCTTCACTGTTTTGAGCATTAAGCTATTTAGATATAGTGAACATTGCCAAGACTGAGGTTGATTGGCAGAAATTATGGAGGTTGTCTGTGTTTGAGTCCAAACTGATCTAATATAAAACATTTATCTTAAGAGATTCCACCCAACTTGATGGCGAATCTTCCTTGCATGGGATGATGAACTGCTGCACAAAATGAACATCTCCCAAGGCAACTTTAATTTGGGAAATCTGAGGAATTCAGTTGATCTATTCCACCACTGCTTACCTGACAGGATTGTTATTGAGGGACACTCTCAGAGATTCCAAACAAGCCAGAAGATTTGCATCATTAAGTCCAGATTTCAATTCCTGGATGTACATTTGTGCTGACCTGGTGCTTTCCTTCTTATTCATTCCCTGCGTTATAGGACACAGAAACAAGATGCATTAGTGGACGGAAAAGATGCAAGATCAGACATCCTTTATAGGGTTTACATTTGCAATCCACATATTAAGAGACATTATTTCCAACTACTATATGCTAAAAGCAAGAAAGCTTATATGCTACCTGGTTAGTGGAAAGTTTCAGAGGTTGGGAAATGAGGGAGAGCTCTGATGTAGTTGGCAGAGAGGAAGTGATAGTATTCAGGCTATTTAAACAAATGAGGGATTCAAGACAAATCATCAATGTTTTAAAAGGGCCCAGATTAGCTGGTTATCCTCAATCTACAGTTAATTCAATGTTCTTTGCCCTAATAAATACACTGATATTTTCTATTCCACAGAAATAACTTTGAAATGTCAGGAATGTTAAAGCGGTATTAAATCCAGGCTCAGAACTTTGGCCTATAATAAAATGTTGAAAATGTGCAACTTGTAAGTACCTTTGAAACCGGTGGCATTTAGGAGATTTAGGTGTTGGCTCTGATGACATCACTCACGCATGTGCAGTTCACTGCTTGTGCCGCGATTGTAGAAAGCCGCGTCGGGGTAGTGAATCTGTTGCACATGCATGGGAGTGAGGCCATCACAGTCCAGCTATTCAAGTGGCCGGAGAGCACGAACCTGGAAGGAAGACCTGGCAGAGATGAAAGCACCAGGAACAGTGACAGCTCAACACTGGAGGGCTTTGTTTCAAAGACCAGTCTGTCATAATCTGCTAACATGTGGTACACCCTAGCACATTATGGCATCAACCACCTGGGCCCATTTCAAAAAACAAAAAGTGGAGTTTAAAGTGATATTAAAGTCTTGCTTATTTTTGTTTAAATATAACAAACATGTTATACACACCTGCTCTGTGCAGTGGTTTTCCTCACAGCAGCCCAGATCCTCCTCTTCTTGGGTCCCTCACCGGCACTCCTGACCCCCTCCCTCCTCCCGAATGTCCCCACAGCAAGCAGTTTGCCATTAGGGGGCCCGAGCTGAGCCACTACTCTGTGCGTCTCTTCAGACACAGGGCCGTGGCTCTGCCCCGCCCCTCTCTCCCCTCATTTGCTTCCCGACTTTGGTGCCCACTGCTGTCTCAGCCAATGAGGAGGTAGAGTCCTGGATAGCCGGGGCTCTCGTGCAACATTGCTAGATGGAGGTGGGGCTCAGGTAAGCATTAGGGGAACTACTAATTTTTTTTTTTTTCCACCCTCGTGTTTTTTCACCTTAATGCATCCTATGCATTAAGGTGAAAAAACTTCTGTCACTGACCAGCCCCCCAGTTTCACTCACCTAAACTCGTTTGTTCCCACGTCGGAGACACGCTCTACCTCTCTGGCCGGGGTTTGCGGCTCTTGATTGGATAGATTGATAGCAGCGAAGCCATTGGCTCCCGCTGCGGTCAATCAAATCCAATGACGTGGGCGCTGGGGGGCAGGGCTTAGTCCGGCATTCTGTGTCTATGGATGCATATGCTGGACTCAGGAGCGCTTCTCCTAGGGGGTTTACTGATGCAGGGAGGAGCCGAGAGCACTGTTGGGGGACCCCTGAAGACGATGATTGGCAGGGCCGTTTTTTCCATTGGGCATGCTGGGCAGTTGCCCAGGGGCCCCACTTGTCTGGAGGGCCCCATCCAGGGCTGGTCCTCAGTGCTGCAACCAGCCTCGTTTTGGATTTTAGGTGTTTACATGTTTAAAACAGTTTTTTTTGCTAGAAAATGACTTAGAACCCCCAAACATTATATATTGTTTTTTTTCTAACACCCTAGAGAATAAAATGGCAGTCATTGCAATACTTTTTCTTACACCGTATTTGCGCAGCGGTCTTACAAGCGCACTTTTTTTGGAAAAAAGTCACTTTTTTGAATAAAAAAATAAGACAACAGTAAAATTAGCCCAATTTTTTTTGAATTGTGAAAGATAATGTTACGCCGAGTAAATTGATACCCAACATGTCCTGCTTCAAAATTGCGCCCGCTCGTGGAATGGCGTCAAACTTTTACCCTCAAAAATCTCCATAAGCGACATTTAAAAAATTCTACAGGTTGCATTTTTTGAGTTACAGAGGAGGTCTATGGCTAGAATTATTGCTCTCGCTCTACCGATCGCGGTGATACATCACATGTGTGGTTTGACTACCGTTTTCATATGCGGGAGCTGCTCGCGTATGCGTTCATTCTGCGCGCGAACTCGTCGGGACGGGGTGTTTTGAAAATTTTTTGGGGGGTTTTTATTATTTTATTTTACTTAATTTTATTATTTTTTACACTGTTTTAAAAAAAAAAATGGATCACTTTTATTCCTATTACAAGGAATGTCAACATCCCTTGTAATAGAAAAAAGCATGACAGGTCCTCTTAAATATGAGATCTGGGGTCAAAAAGTCCTCAGATCTCATATTTGGACTTGAATGCAAAAAAAAAATGTCATTTGGAAATTCCCTTTTAAGACATATGGGCGGAAGTGACGTTTTGACGTCGCTTCTGCCCTCCTATGGTATAGAGATGGGTGGGGGCCATCTTAGCCTCACTCATCTCTATGCACAGGCAGGGAAAGGACCCGATCGCCTCCGCCGCTGCCGACGGCTGCGGCGAACCCGCCACAGAGACCACCATTATCGGAAACAGAACCGCTCACTGTGAAGAGGGATACCTCGGTTGTGGCAGCAGCTGCTGTCGTTACCGAGATATCCCTCTTCAAAAAAATGACATATATATAGTGAGTGATCGGTAAGTGGTTAAATTGACTGACTACACTGGTTGCTCACTTCGCCGGCCGGCATCTAGCTAGCAAACAGTGACGTCAATCAGAGGCCGCGACCGCCCCAGCATTCATAGTGCACCGCGGCTGCCCCAGTGGCTAGTGAACAGGCTCCGCCCACCACTGCCATGCCTTGATAGCTGGCGCTGCCTTTCTGCTGTGAGTGACACACTGTACTGCACCAGGCCGGTGGCCTCAAGTAAGTCTAACAATGTCTACTTAAATAAGTTCAAGTTGTGCATCAAACACAGCCACTGTCTGTGCCCCTCAAAAGAGGCCACTTTGCCCATCAAACAGCCACTGTGCCCATCGAAGCTGCCACTGTGCCCATGAAACACAGCCACTGTGCCCATCAAAAGCTGCCACTGTGCCGATCAAAAGCTGCCACCGTGCCCATCAAAAGCTGCCACCGTGCCCATCAAACGCTGCCACCGTGCCCATCAAACGCTGCCACTGTGCCCATTAAACTCAGCCACTATGTCCATCAAACGCTGCCACTGTGCCCATCAAACGCTGCCACTGTGCCCATCAAACTCGTGTTATATTGTTGTGTTAATTTTTAAACACTGATTTTGTTGGAGGTACCAATAAATACAGCCTTATTGATAATTTGCATTTTTATTCTCGTGCGTGATCGTGTAGACAGGGCCCCAGTGCAATGTATTGCCCGGGGGCCTATAACGCTCTTAAGATGGCCCTGATGATTGGTGCCACTCTGTGCAAAACAAACTGCACAGTGGAGGCCAGTATTTATTTTTTTAAATAACATACATAAAAGGGTTTACAACCCCTTTAATGCATAGAATGCAGTAAAGTGATTTTTTTTATTTTTATTTTTTACAAAAAAAAAAAAAAAAAAGATGGAGACTTTACAAAGATGTTATACTTACCTGCTCTGTATAGTGGATTTGCACAGGGCAGCATGGATCCTCCTGTTCTTAGGTCCCTCTTTGCTGCTACTGGCCCCTCCCTTCTGTTGAGTGCCCCTACAGCAAGCAGCTTGGGCACCTGAGCCGAGCTGCAGCTTTATGTGTCCATTCGGACGTGGAGCTGCGGCTCAGCCCTACCCCCACTCACCTGGTTGGCTGACTTTGATTGACAGCAGCAGGAGCCACTGCTGTATCTCAGCCAATAAGGAGGGAGAGTCCCGGATGGCCGAGGGACTCGTGGACATTGCTGGATAGAGATGGGGCTCCGGTAAGTATTAGGGGGGCTGCTACACCCAGGAGGCTTTTTATCTTAATGCACAGAATGCTTTAAGAAAAAAAAAAAAAAAACAACCTTCTGCCTTTAAAACCACTTTAATATGGTAAGTTTACAAACCAATGAATAGCCAAAAAATCTATTGCACAGTGCATGGAAGAATATAAACACTTAGGTGTCATATTGAGAGAGCATGCCCTGTTTATTGCAATAACATAAAACATACACAAGCCAGTCAAGCCCAAGTCAGTATCTAACTACATGGAGTAAGAGTGGAGCAATTAGCTAGACATCCTCAGAACCTATGATTTGTCTGTACTCAAAGACCTGGTATGTAAACATTAAAAAGAAATGACCTATTCATATCTAGGTTGCATTACATATGCGTAAACTATAAACATGAGAACTTCTAAAGCCCCATACACACGGTAGGATTTTCCGATGGATTCTGTCCTATCGGACAATGTTGTCGGAAAATCAGACCGTGTGTAGGCACCATCGGACAATTTCCATCAGATTGTCTGACGGACAAAGTCCTATCTCCTGCTGGATAGATTTTTTGACAACAAAGTCCGATCACACCAAATCCGATCGTGTGTAGCGAATTCCGACCGGACAAAGTGCTACGCATGCTCAGATGACACTACAAGACCCAAGCTATTGGCTACTAGCCTCTACGTAGTCCCGTCGTAGGCAACAAACGTCACCACGTTCTGAATGATCGGATTTTCCAACAACTTTGTCCGACCGTGTGTACGCAAAACCAACATCAGACAAAGTATGACGGACATGGTCTGACGGACCTGGTCCTCGGATAATCCGCGCGTGTGTATGGGGCTTTACAGTTGAACCCCAGACACTAAATGTAATATTTGGACCGTAGCCTAACTGGCACATATTCATCCTAGATTGCTGCATACCCGGCATATATCCATCTTAGATTTCAGCATATCTGGCACACATCTATCCTAGATTTCTGCATACTTGGCACATGTTCATGCTTTATTGCATCTCATGGGGCCTTACACTTCACTGCTCCATAAAAAGGTAGCCTGTCTAGCATCATCTTCAATTCCTCTGGTTGAGTTCAGTCACTGCTGCCTGCTTTCTATGAGAAAGGTAATCAGTCCCCTAACTGCCACTTGTTTGTTCTATTGAGGCAGTGACGACATTGCCACATCTGCAATCCTCAGAAGGCAGAGATCAAGAGTGCAAGTGTTTTCAGGCAATCTCTGCCCAGCACCAACCTGCTCTGCACAAATGCACCAAAATTGTCTCCTTGCCCATAGATCATTACTCCTGGCTGCAGCAGCTGTGGGATCATTTAAGTCTCTGTAATGACTAAAAGGGGCCAAAAATACCAACACAATGCTAGATCAAGAGGACACAACACAGGGGAAGAGGTAGGTTTGGGGTCTATTTTAGCTGCTGTCTGGAATTGGGCTTAAGGTAAAAAAGGACAACTTACAGCTTTGGATGTATGTAGATATTGGGAGACCATCTCTCTTTTTATCATCATATCCTTTGCCCGTAAAGGCTGTTGCTTTTCCTCATTGAGATTCATGTCGTTCTAGAATTTATAAAAAAGAAAAATATCAAAGTTTGTACATTGTCACAATTTGTAACAAATAAATCATGGATAAAATATGAAGACTTAAAAGTAGTATTTTCACTGCTCTAGAATGCAAATGATTATTCACTTTGGTGCCATCCTGTAAAGGCCTGTACACACGATATGAAAATCGGATGGAAAAATTAATACGACGAGCTGTCGGACGATTTTTGGACCGTTAGTATGGTGCTTTCGTCAGACAAAAGCTGGATGTGCAGACTATAACATTTTTGTTGGATGTGAACTCAACGTCCGATTTTCGTTTCATTACTACTGTTTTCGTACGAAAACGAAGAGCAAGACTTAAGCAGGCTCAGAAATGAAAACTATTCAACACATTATGTCACTTCTGAAGTTGTATTCTGTCATACGAAAATTTTCATATTGTGAGTAACCTCTTCACTTTTGACATGAGACTAGTATGCCACAAAAAACAGACATTGGGTCGTCCGAAAATCTAAGCGTGTGTACGAGGCTTTAACCAGGCCATTTTGTTATAAAGAAAAAAAAAAAAGCTGCCTCTGAAGGTTTCATAAACAGTCTTAATAGGCAAATTCAGGCATTTACAATGCATTATAGAAATGTTTTTTAAAGTGTATATCCAGTCAAAAAAGGTTTTATTTTACATTTTTGGGTCTTAAATGTTTTTTTGTTTTTTTTTTACTGTACTCTATGGTCCGGTTATGGAGAATTTCCCTACCTTCCTTTCGTGGGGACAATATGCCACCAAGACAGACAGGATAAGACATTTCCAAGAAGGACACAGATGCATAGATGCGATTAAAACACTGTAACCCCCCCCCCCCCCCTCGGAGAGGACGCAAACAAGTGGAGCTTACCCTTTTACATGGCAAGAAAACGCCACAACTGCGGAGTCAATTGTTTGTTTGTTTAGTGGTAAACTCTGCAGCCCGTGTTAAAATTGCGGCCACCGCAAAGCAAAGTCTGACAGCTGCGGCACATGAACAACCCTGTCAGGCTGTCTGTCTGAAAGAACCCACTGTTGTAGCTTTTTCCTCACTTTCTGCCCGAGTGACAATGTTGTTACCAGGGCAGATCTCTCATTTGAGTCTTCAGTTCAGACTGCAACAAACTAGGAAAGGTGCATACAATTCCCTACTTTACTCACAAACTGGCTGGAGTTACACTGGTAGCAGCACCATGAAAACTGAGGCAAACATTTGCTTGAATACAAGGTTATGAAAAATGTTTTATGCAAGTGGTGTTAAACTAAGAAAAAAAAAAAAGAACGTTCTCTATAAAATTGTGAACTACCTACCAACCAATTCAAGTACTTGGTTTATTTTTCCAGAGAAAAAGAAAGATGAAACTGGATTTTATGCAAACATTTTTATATACAAGTCGTAAAGATGCTAAATGGTAAAGGCTCGTTCACACCATACCTGCATGAAAAATTATGTAAAAAATTGTGCAGACAAATCAGTTTACATGCGCGTTTCAGTCAGGTTTTTATGCATGTTGACATCAGTTATGTGCCCCATTTACACCAATGTTAATGTCATGTCATTTTTTTTTCCTGTGCAGAAAACTGCATTCACTGCAGATTCCTGGGCAGAAAAAAATCTGCATGTTGTGGTGTGAACAGGGCTCATAGAGAACCTTTTTATTTTCTTTTTGTGCCCTTGCAAAACATGTGCAGAAAAACTGAAGTCTCTGCACCGTGGTGTGAATGAGTCCTTAAGGTGGCCCAAGCCACTGGCTGGAGATCACAGCTATACAATACTGGGCCAACTGTCCATTAATTCTAGGTTAAACCACCAGGTTTCTTGAAAAGCTCCCAGTCTACTTTTATATTGGTACCTCCATGATCACAGGTTATAGGAATTGTATAAGGAAAATGATGGTTCAAAATTTGGCTGGTTCAGCAGGAATTCCATCTATGAGGCAGGCTGGTTGTACAGAAGACCATCTCCCAATTGACTTCTGTACAACCAGCCTGTTGGAAAACTTTTGCTCGATCAGCATTGCCCGCTATAGCCAGCAGTGCTGATGAGAAGCCTTGGTCTCCCAACTGTCCTAATACAACAGCTCTACAGGAGAATTTCCCCCATTCACATCAAATGTGTGGATGAGGCAACCTGCTGGTTGAACCAAAGAAAATTAATCAAGTACGGCCTGCTTTAGATTGGTGTTAAAAAAAAAAAATAAATAAAAAAGGTAAACTTTTTAAAAGCTTTTTCTTGTCCTGAAGCAGGTAAATAATAGAGTATCATGAGCATTAGATCAGAGTACAAAATGTGGGTGCGAAACCTACCAACATCTGTTCAAACAATTCCAGCACAGTTTCATCATTGAGTTCCTGCAGCGTCTGTAGGGGATTGTCAGAGTAGTTGGCAGAATTCCTGTGTGACATATACGGCTTGTCCTTCTCCTTCTTAATTCTCATACTTGTAAACCTTTCCAGCTGTAAGGGAAACAGACCAACTTTTTATTAACAGTCACAAACTGCTGACAAATCGCTCACCATTTTAAAATGCTGCCACCCAAATAATGATCATTACCATTACTATTGTATGGATTACTTTTCTATTTAAAGTATCTGTTCTAAACAGTTAAAACTTGCAGACTTGACCCAGACATAAACACATCTGGAAAAAACATTTCCAGTTCTGTCTTTCAATGTGACTATTCAAGAGCTAAGAACATTTAAAAAAAAAAAAATGCATTTAAAAAGAAAGAATTTACAGAAAAAAAAAAAAAAAAAAAAAAAAAGGAGGAGAACAGGACATTCCAGCATGCTCTTTTCTTTGGGGGAATAACCCATCGTCTCCCGACAGTCGGCCTGTGTGTACCCGGCTTAAACCTACTCTACCACATTCCAAGCCTAAACTACCTATCCCTGTAAAGAAGAGATCGCTATACTTAAACCTTTTCTTCAGCTGCTCCGGTCCGGTCCCACACTGAGCTGTCAACAGTGGCTTCGGCGTGTGAGTGTGCAGGAGAGGCAGCCGACAACGGAAGACACATAGTTACTCTACGGGTGACATCACTTTTCAGGCACTTACCATCCGTTGTCGGCCATATCTCTCTCTTTATCTACACAGCAGCCACCGCTGTAGACTAGACTAAACCAGATCGGCTTCAGAAAAAGGCAAGTATGGTGATTTTTTCTTCACTGGGTTAGATAGATTAGGTTTAGAATCTGGCTGAGAGTAGGTTTAGCGTTAGATCAAAATTTACAGAGAAAAGCAGCAGGTTCACTGAATTAAAGCGGTCTAAAAAGGCAGAAGGTTTTTTACCCTAATGCATTCTTTGCATTAAGTTAAAAAAACCTGTGCACAGCTCCCTACCCAGGCCCCATCACAATCCAGCGATGTGCATAAGAGCATCAGCTCTCATGGGTCTCTCTGCTCATTGGCTCACACAGCAGGTGCCATTGGCTCCTGCTGCTGTCAATCACAGCCAGTGAGCCAATGAGAAGAGAGTAGGGGCTGGGGCCAAGCCATGCTCTGTGTGTGAATGGACCATGGCTTGGGAGCCAGGACTGCTGGCGGGGGACCCACAGAGCAGGCAAGTATAACATGTTTGTTACTGAAAGAAGGAAAAAAATAAAATAAAAACAACAACAACAACAACAACAGAATCGCTTTAATGCCCCATATCCCTATCAACATATACTCACCTTACCTTCGGTCCCAACTGCTCCGTTTACAATTGGGAGCGACAAAAGGAAGCTCTGTGTAAGCTTTGAGATGCTCTAGTTGGAGGTTCATGTGGCTGAGGATGTCTATATGACAGCTCTGGGCCAGTCTTCAAACAGCAGCACTGTCACACAAGAGGGCGCGAGTAACATGCTTCTTTATACCCATAATTAAAAAAAGGCATTTTCTTCATTCCAAGTGGTGGACTGCCCTAAATGCAATGTGCAGAAACTTGCAAAGACATGCATGAGTTCTGCTGCACGCTCACAGGTGTGAACAGCCTTACACACTTGTCAATGAACTCTGAACGATCTCGGAAGCTTGTTAAACTGATCTCAAATGCAAGGTGAGTACACTTGAAAACAATATGCCTTGGCTTATTGACACAAACACTTAGAGCCGGTTCACACCAGGGCAACTCAGGATCCGACTTCAGGTCGCCCGAGACGCCCCAAGTCGCGCTGTAATGTTAGTCTATGGAGCTGTCTTAATGTACACTACAGCAGGCCTCGACAAACCCTGGTCGCCCGGGCGCAATTGCGCCTAGAATTGGGGTCCTGGCGCCTGGGGCGACACAGCTGCGGTACTGTGTCAACCTGTGGACACCGACCCCCGCCGCGCGATCGCATCGGGCCGCGCCGGCCAGAAATTTAGGCCGCGGCTTTGCGGCCTTCTGAAATCCTTCTATGGCGCCATCTTGTGGTGGCTGTTGGTATTGCAACACATCTAACAATGCTAATGCAATGTTAACCACTGGGCACTTTTCAGCTTTCAGTGCTCTGACACTTTGAATGACAATTTCTCAGTCATGCAACACTGTACCCAAATGATTTTTTTGTCCTTTTCTTTTGGTGGTATTTAATCGCCGCTGGGTTTTTTATTTTTTGCACTATAAATCAAAAAATACTGAAAATTCAGTAAAAAAAAAAAAAATTCTTTGTTTCTATTAAAATGTATTGTCAGAGTATTGCACAGTGCTGGCAGAGTATTGCACAGTGCTGGCAGTGTAGCTGTCACTGACCAGCGCTGTGGGCACTACACATTCAGCCCACAGCGCTGGTCCCATCTCTCCCCCTCAGCTTCTCCCCTCTCACTGTACTGATCGATACAGAGAGGGGAGGGAGGAACCAGCGTCATGACGTGACGCCGGTTTGTGTACATGTAATCGCACCGTCATTTGACAGAGCGATCACGTGGTAAACGGCCGCTATCGGCGTCCGTTTACCGCAATGCGCCGGGTCCTCGGGACCTGGCGGTCACGGATGTTCCCGAGTGCGCGCCCCAGGGGGCACGCAGGAGCAAGGTTCTGGGAGGACGTCCTACGGTGCCCAGTGCCACCTGTCAGTCGTTGTTAAAAAAAAAAAAAACCTGGCTCCTAACTTTTTTTAGCTGGCTCCTAGATTCCAAGCAAATTTGTCAAGCCCTGCACTACAGAAGTCGCTCCGACTTCAAAAAAGGTTCCTTTACTACTTCAAAACGACTTCTAGGCGACTTGTACCTATTGATTTCAATGGAGGTCGCCTCCAAGTAGGATCGCCATCTATATTGACGCTACAGTGTCGCCTTGGGAATGCCACGCCAAATTTTAAATAAAAAACAAGCATGGGTTCCCCCTCCAGGAGCATACCAGGCCCTTAGGTCTGGTATGGATTTTAAGGGGAACCCCCTACGCTGAAAAAACTGCGTTTGGGTCACCCCCAAAATCCATACCAGACCATTATCCGAGCACACAGCCTGGTCGGTCAGGAAAGGGGGTGGGGACGAGCGAGCGCCCCCCCCCCCTCCCGAACCGTACCAGGCTACGTACCCTCAACATGGGGGGTGGGTGCTTTGGGGAAGGGGGGCACCCTGCGGCCCCCCCACCCCAAAGCACCTTGTCCCCATGTTGATGAGGACAAGGGCCTCTTCCCGACAACCCTGGCCGTTGGTTGTCAGGGTCTGCGGGCGGGGGGCTTATCGGAATCCGGGTGCCCCCTTTAATAAGGGGCCCCCAGATCCCGGCCCCCCACCCTATGTGAATGAGTATGGGGTACATCGTACCGTCCCCACCCCCTTTCATGACCGGCCAGGCTGCATGCTTGGATAAGGGTCTGGTATGGATTTTGGGGGGACCCCCACACTGTTTTTCCGGCGTAGGGGGGATCCCCTTAAAATCCATACCAGACCTAAGGGCCTGGTATGCTCCTGGAGGGGGAACCCATGCCATTCTTTTTATTTAAAATTTGGCGTGGAGTTCCCCCTTGAGAGCCGATTATTCTCAGATTGGCCACGGCCAAAGTCGCCTGGCCTGGGGCGACTTAAAGTCGTGTTGTAAGTCGCTCCAAGTCGCGTTGTTATTCATACTCAAGTCGTGTCCAAGTTGCCTCCAAAAGTCGCGCTGGAAGTCGTGTTGCCCCTGTGTGAAACGGCTCTAAGGATGATCTTATACAAATTTATATACTCTGAAGCAACATGACCCTTTGTAGCATTGTATTAATATGTGCCACCTATTAGAGACCTTCAGATAATGACATTTAGCTGTAGGATCTGCAATTTAATGGCTAAAAATAAAATTTAAAGGTTTCTGAATTTCAAATAAAACATACTTTTGATATATAAACAGAATTCCTATTTGGGCTCATCATTGGCATGACAAGTCAGACCCTATTGTCGGCAATGGAACTGTTCAAATCTGTGCGACTGACAGTGCCGCACTGATCTGAAAAAAAGTTCCTGCACTATTATTTGCGATTTCAGGTGCGACTTGCATAGACATCTGCGCACACGGTCACACAGATGTCAGATAAGTCACACCTGAAATCGCACTGACCTGCAGCTTTGAAATCGTGCTACTTTAAAGTATCACAATTTCAAAGTTGCATTCAGTGTGAATGGGGGCTTAAAAGAGTTGTCGCAGGAATGTTTGTCCCCATTGAGGGCTTTTCATTTACCCCTTGCTCTGGTAACTCCTAATTTTTGAACTTCCGTCTCAGTGAAAACGGTCACTGAAAAAATAGAGGGTCAATATGTTTTCAAAAAGGGGCAGGCTCTGGGACTCTCATTGTGATTCTGATTTAGCATGAAGGCAAAGAAGTTTGGACTGCCATCCTCTATGCCCATTCCAGGTCAATGGAGGCAGGATGACCCTGACAGCTCTGAGGACTGGTTCACACCACATGAAGTCCAGTGCATTTTTTTCTGTGCATCAAAAATGCATAGACAGTAGGTTGCATGGATTTCAAAGGCAAACTTCACACCATTGCAGTGCATTCCAGTGCAGTCAATAAAAGTAGAACGTGCTGTATTTTTTTGTAAGGCACTGGAACTCAGTAAACTGCATCAAAAATACACCGCAATGCAAATAATTTTGGACAGCCTAAATCAGAGGTGTCCAAACTTTTGACCTTCCTGCACCACATTGGAAGAAAAGGAACAGTCTTGGGCCACATTTGATCAGGCATAGCTGATGTGCCTGCATTTCATGCAGGAAAAAAGTTTCTGCATCATTTGTGAACCACAGCGGTCGGGAAATGAGGGGGGGAGCAGCCTGGCCCAGCACCACCCGATACAGCCATGCAATATTTTACTAGGCTGATGCTATGTGGAGTCCAGGCATTGGCTGTTGCTTTTACAAAAACTGCACCCCCGGCATCCCCTTCAGCTGAGCCTGATCCTGTATTCTCTGTGCTGGCCGATGCAGCCTATATGCAGATACAGCATCCCGTGTCCCTCCATACGCGCCTGTGCTGGCTTGTCCCTTCCTGTCGCAGTGGCTTTTATTCTTGCACTACGTTCCTCCAGGTGAGTAATGGAACCAGGTATGCTGGGGAATGGACTTTTCCAAAGGGTGCTAGCCTGGGCTCGCCGCCCGTGCAATTTGGATAACAAAAGGAATGAATGGATGGATGGCTGCACACCGCGGTAGTGATGAATCTCTTTATTGTAAAACCCGTAACATGAATAACACCACAGGACAGGCAAACAGGTACAGGTAGACGCGTTTCACACAGCGATGCTGCACTTATTCATTACCCTGAAATGTTCCACTGACATCCCTTAAATAGGGCTCCCCCCTCGTGTAAAACACAGGTGAGGACGACATCAGCGGAACATCTAAAAAATCACTCTCAGCTGTACACCTTGTTAGAACAATAGAATGACATGAAGTCAATCAGAACTTTGGCTACTGCATGCTGAGAGCAGCAACGATAGACATACACAGACATCATAGCATTTCAAAAGAAAAGGGGAACGTGCGAGGGACCAAAAGAAAAAACAATGTCTAAATAAACATCCCATCTAACGTTCCCGTCTGGCCCTATAAACACTCTATATGAATTACAGAAATAAAAAAAAGGACACACATATGATAAAATGCAAACAATTATTGAATAAAATGCTAAATGCATAGAATTAAATCATATTGTTGAAAACCACCCAAACCAAATGTGTCAACATAAAATTGTTATAAAAGAAAAAACGAAATAGATTTGTGGACAAAGAAACAAAAATAGAAAAAACGCACACACATAGTATGTCTCAATTACTAAATTATTATAAAATTAATTTGTAATCTATGCGTGTACTGAAACAAACCTTGCCTGAATGGACAAGTGAACATGTCAAAATATGAAAATAAATGTTGATTTAATATAAAATTTAATTTGAGAACTGGATAGAAACAGAGCTACTATGAAACATGATGTCTACATAGAAGCATGTATAAGGGTAGGAATATGGACCAATATATATATATATACACAAAACGTGTGAAAACACATAGTGGATGTATGAAGCTGCATGGGAAATGCATGAAAAATTTCATAAAAATAATTGCATAGTTAAAAAATAAAAAATCATAGCATTAAAACACTATATGATGAAAAAGGTACCGTATATACTCGAATATAAGCCGAGATTTTCAGACCCTTTTTTAGGTCTGAAAGTCTACCCCTCGGCTTATATTCGAGTCACCGCCGTCTGCCTACATGAACAGCTTGTCATGCAGACAGACGGCGGTGTTTAAAAGCCGCGCCGCCTCCTCCCGCCCGTCCGTGATAGGCGGACACTAATTTTCCCTGCAGTACAGTGTTCCGCCTATCACGGATGGCCTGTCATTCTCATCTCATGGACGAGGATGAGAGACGGTCCGTGATAGGCGGAACACTGCGCACTGATTGCTGGGAAAAAAGTGTTCCTCCTATCACGGACGAGAAGGAGGAAGAGGCGCGGCTTTTAAATTGTAATGGCGCCGCACGCCGTACACGCTGTGGAGGGGGACAGAGCGGGGACACAGCGGGACCACATCGGCTGCACGGACCCCGGACACAGGACCCCGGACCCACGGATCGGCACAGGTAGGCTGCAATGGGGACACGGGGGTCTGTACAGGGGACATGCAGGTGGGCATTGCTGACCCTTTTTCCACTTACAGTAGCTGCTGCATTTTTGCCCCTCGGCCTATACACGGGTCAATACTGTTTCCCCATTTTTTTGTGGTGATTTAGGGGCCTCGGCTTATACTCGGGACGGCCTATACTCGAGTATATACGGTAGATGTCCACAGAAAGTATAATGAACAAGTCAACATGTGTGCACTGCATTTATTATTAGGTAGGTGATGTGTACACCAGTCAGGTAAGAGAGAGGCATAGCGGACAATCAATTGTTTATTCATAAAAGTGACTTGCATCCCACTCAAAGTTCATACCTTTGGGGATGCGAGATCTTGTCTATAATTTGGACTTTTAAACTTGACTTTTTACCTCCATGGAAAAGATTCAAGAGCTTCCCAACATTTGTGGTTTTGTTCTTATCAATGCTGTACACATCTGTCTTGTAAACGTCTTGTGGTTCTCCCCACGTACTGCAAGTGGCAAGAACTGCATGTCATAATGTACACCACATAACTGGTATTGCAATTGTAAAAGGAGTCTATGATGCACTCCTTTCCAGTGACCTCAGTGGAATGCATTGCCTCCAAGAACATATGGACAGCAAGGGCATTCAGTAGCACTGCACTAATATAGTTACCTTTACATTGCAACCAAGTGAGGGATCTCACGGGTTTGTTAAAAAAGGTTGAAGGCAAATATCTGCCCAGACTGGGTGCCCGAAGAGAAACTATGGTGACCCCTGTTTTTAAAAAGGTCAGCACAGGCATCATCCACATACAGAATCGTTAAATACTTAATTTTTTTTAATGGAATCTAATTCTGTACTGTATGGAGTAGTGATAGTTAATTTGTTGTCCCATGTGGCTTTCTTAAAATATATATGAGGACTACTGGTGTTGGCAAGCAGATCATTTCTCTGTTTATTCCTAGCAATATTCCAAGCCCGTTCAAGCATCCATCCATGGTAGCCCCTATCCAAAAAACATCTATAGAGGGACAATGCCTCCTGTTCAAAGGTTATATCGCTACTACATATTTGTCTGACTCTTAGGAATTGAACCACCAGGATTCCTATGATGGTGTGCCATCAAGGATGTCCAGATTGGGCAAGGAGCAGTGTATTTCCCGACAGGGGTTGCATGCTTCTATGTAGACATCATGTTTCATGGTATCTCTGTTTCTATCCAGTTCTCAAATCAAATAAAATTTAATTATATAAACATTTATTTTCATATTTTAATATGTACACTTGTCCAGACAAGGTTTCAATGCACACATAGGTTACAAATTTATGATAATTTACCCGAAATGAAGACCAAGGAACTCTCCAAACAAGTAAGGGACAGTGTTGTTGAGAAGTACAAGTCAGGGTTAGGTTATAAAAAAAAATCCAAATCTTTGATGATCCTTAGGAGCACCATCAAATCGATCATAACCAAATGGAAAGAACATGGCACAACAGCAAACCTGCCAAGAGACAGACGCACACCAAAACTCACAGACTGGGCAAGGAGGGCATTAATCAGAGAGGCAGCACAGAGACCCAAGGTAACCTTGGAGGAGCTGCAGAGTTCAATAGCAGAGACTGGAGTATTTGTAAATAGGATGACAATAAGCCCTACGCTCCATAGAGTTGGGCTTTATGGCAGAGGGCCAGAAGAAAGCCATTACTTTCAGCAAAAAACAAAATGTCACATTTTGATTTTGCGAAAAGGCATGTGGGAGACTCCCAAAATGTATGGAGGGAGGTACTCTGGTCTGATGAGACAAAAATTTTACTTTTTGGCCATTAAAGAAAACGCTATGTCTGGCGCAAACCCAACACATCACCCAAAGAACACCATCCCCACAGTGAAACATTGAGGTGGCAGCATCATGCTGTGGAAATGTTTTTCAGTAGTTGGGACTGAGAAACTGGTCAGAGTTGAGGGAAAGATGGATGGTACTAAATACAGGGATATTCTTAAGCAAAACCTGTACCACTCTGTGTGTGATTTGAGGCTAGGACGGAGGATCACCATCCAGCAGGACAATGATCCCAAACACACTGCTAAAGAAACACTACAAGCAATAGAAAATCTGTGGTCAGACTTAAAGATTGATGTTCACAAGCACAAACCATCCAACTTGAAGGAGCTGGAGCAGTTTTGGCAAAGAGGAATGGGCAAAAATCCCAGTGGTAAGATGTGTGTCATGGAAAATTTTATTAATGTATGTTGTCAGATGCCCCCCAGTGTCGGTTTTGCTGTAATGCGCTCATCTGTGCGCATTCGCACATAAAGACGTTGGCGGAAGACCATTGGCTGCGTAAACCTTCCTATGGACACTACAGACGTGTTTGCTGGTTTAAGGAAGTTAATTTGTGCCTCACCGGGAGACTGGCCACTTCCCAGTGACGGCATTGATAGCTTCAAGCAAACATCTCTGTGTACACTGGAACTTTAGCATAACGGTATAAATATTGTGGCCCACGGAGCCATAGTTTTATATTGTTCGTTGTCATTGAAAGCAGTTTAGACGGTTTGTACATCACTGTTTAGTCTGTTTGAATGTATACATCTGTGATTGGTTCTTTTGAAGGAAAACAATTGTCCCTGTATTGTAGTCCCTGTATTGTATTTCCTTATATGGTCATTCACATCCTGGGTGAATGAGATGAGGCCACATCCTTTGTGGGAGGGGTTTAGCTGTTGGAGGCAAACCCCTGAGGGTGTGGCTTGGAATGTTTTCTAAATAAAGGAGTTCACTGAGCTGGGACAGGGGAATGATGCTGACCGAGGCTGAGATGAACATGTAAGAATACTTGCTGTTGATGGCTGTTTACTGGGCAATGGGAAGCCAGGGGCTTAGATGGGAAGCAGCCAGACTGAGGTGGTGATGGATGGAATGCTTGGCTGGTGAGGTTTGGATGCTGATGATGAGAGGATGACGTGAAGCTGCTGGTAATGTCTGTTTTTGGGAGCTGGGGATCCAGGGAGGCATACGATCAGAGGGTGCATTATATCATAAGATTGAAAGGCGCTTATTAGCGCAAGAGTGTGGCGAAATATCCACTACAGTTAAGATGGCGGGCCAGGTGTTTAAGGGGCAAACAGGGCTTTCCCTCTACACAGGCAGAGAGGGGGAGAGAACAGAGCACAGTCCAATACACGTTTGTTGTCTTGAGACAAATGGGGTGCGTTTTCTCTGCCTCATGCGTTGGGAAAGTTTAGCTTTGCAAAAAGAACAAATGTTTTGTCTTTTGGTATAATGCCGCAATTTTGATCGTATGTGTGTATGTATGTGTGTGTGATCGTGTGTATGTGTGTGAATGTATGTGTGTGTGTGTGTGATCGTGTGTATGTGTGTGAATGTATGTGTGTGTGTGTGTGATCGTGTGTATGTGTGTGATCGTGTGTATGTGTGTGAATGTGTGTGAATGTGTGTGTGAGTGTGTGAGTGTGTGTGTGTGTGTGTGTGTGTGTGTGTGTGTGTGTGTGTGTGTGTGTGTGTGTGTGTGTGTGTGTGGGGAGAAGGATTGGCTTGTTATGGAAGTTGATGCCACAGTGAGTAACTTTAGGTGTTTAACAAGAAGTGTATGTTTTAAGTTGTGCTTTTTCATGTAACTAACACTTTTAAATGTGAGTTAGCCTAAAGTGTTTGTCTATGCGTTAAATGTGATGTCCCATTTGTGTCCGATTGTGTGGGGAGAAGGGTTGGCTAGTAGGGAAGCTTGTGCTAGTTTTGGCGGGAACAACTGCTTTGCATGCGTTAACGACGCCATTTTGTACCCTGGCTTTCATCTGCCATTTCCTTCTGTTGTTGTTTCATTGGATAGCATATGTTACTAAGTGTGCATTCTCAATTGTGCGGTGAGATACTTTTTAGTGGAACTGTTCCTAAAGTGTATGTTTTAAGTTGTGCTGGGCCTTCCTATAGGGGAAGGGGCAAACATCATTCCTTTGTGTGTGAAACCATGTGCTAGTTTCGGCGGGAAAAAAATCCCTCATGTTGTAGCCTAGCCTTTGTCTATTATAGGCTAGCTGTTTTCGTTTGGCGGGAAAAACTCCATCTTGCTGAAGTCTGGCCTTTGTTGATATGTTTTTTTTTTTCATCGGCCATCTTGTTGTATCTGCTGTGTTCAGCCTTTGGTGCAGATTTTCCTTTTTAAGTGAATTCAATTTTTTTGTACTTTTTACATATTTTTAAGTAAAGCTTTTGCGTTTTCTGTATTGAATTTTGATTTCCATTTGAATCTAGACTGGGTTTGTGTATAGTGAAACTAGCTTTGCAAGTGTATGGGAGTGTCTCAGATGGTTATTCATTGTTCTTTTTAGGCTTGTATTGTTTAAGCCTGCACTTGAAAATCTAGCCTCCCTCCCTCTTTCCTCTTCTTTGATATTTAAATTAACCAGTTTGATGAGTTTTGATGTATCCACAGGAGGGGAGGGGCTTTTGATTGTTTGTGGCCTGCAATGGAAGGGAAAGGCTTTGATTGCACTGTTGTGTGGTATTCTGTCTCAAAACTTGTGGTTTGATTTCCCAGGGGATATGAGTCAAGGGGGATTTTAACATGGGGGTTAATTCCACCCACTCCAGGAAAAAAGGTTTTTTTATTTGCTGATGCTAGCCATAGATTTTTCTAATGTCTTGATAGACAAAATATGATGCTATTCAAGACTCCCCCTCCCCCTCCCTCTTCCTGTTCAGGTGTGCAACAGGAAGTTGATGAGAGGGGCCTGGGGTCTTTTGAATTAGGACAAAATCTTTTTGATTTTTAAAGTAAATTAAGGTTTATATTGTAATACAGTTTTGGGGAGGCATTAAAGTTATTGTAATATCAAGGTACAGAGAGAAGCCATAATATTTGTTTTGAATAGAGGAGGATTTCATGGTGTTTTGTAGTTTGTCTGACAACACATTTATGGGGCTGCCGATAACCGGTAGTAGAGCATGTAAATGTGAGGATTAGTACGCTAGCATACCAGGAGGCCGTGTATAATAATCGGAAAACGCTGGGTGCCAGTACTGTAAAAATGAGGCGCTAAGCAGTACTGATCCGAAAATTAGTGCAAGGTGCCCTGGACGCAGGGACACTTCATAAGCGATTCGAATCGTCATGGGTAATGTTGGCCATCCATGCGTTGGAGATAAAAAAAATAAGGCTCCACACCAGTCAGACAGCTGCCTTACACATGAGATCTGGGTTTGGGGCTCCGGACATGAGACCCCTTAAAGTGTGACATGTATGGTCAGAGGGTACAGTAAGGTGTATTCCTTTGGAAGGTATTTTTGATGTCTGGTGGTACGAGACCCCAGAATAAAAAAAATATTTTGGAAGTAGTTCAGTTGTGGCTTCAGAAATCTGTAATGATGAGTGGGATGATGGATGTGTAGTACATGCTTTTGTGATTCTCAGAGGAGGAACTGTGCTTAAAATCCAGAGGCCCATTCCAGAAATTTGTGTGGCTGGTCCATACAATATTCTGAGATGTTCTCATGTCTGTCCCATTGTATGTAGTTTTTTTTTTTTTGCTAAGAGTGAAGGCAGAATTCCATCTGGTTGGTTTTAATTTTAATTTTTGATTTAGGAACTATGAAATATCTCCCCCACATTTGTATCAAAATGTTTGTCTAAAGTTTTAGTTGTGTCATGTTCTATGTGGTAACAAGAATAAGTCTGAACCTACCGCAACAGTCGTGTTGTGGGTGTTGTATTTTAGTAAAAACGTGAAAGTAAGGGTTGTAGAGGGTTTAGCTATTATCGGTTTCGACGAATGCCATTGACAATTTACCAATGGACACGAATGTTGTATTGTTTATGATTGACAGATTAATAACTTGTGTGTATAAGTATCTTTTCAGGTCCAAGGAGTTTCTGAGGCTCTGCACCATTCTAAACCCTGAATGTTTTCCTCCACTTTGTAAAGATGAGGAAAAGGGGGGAAGAGGATGGGCTGAGTGACAATTTTTTTTAAACCAATGATACTAACCACTCTAATTCTAGCCAAGTTTGTGACAGGTGACAAGTGGCAGGTGACTGGGTCGTTGCAGAGAAGATTGATGAACAAGACAACAAGGATGAGAAGTATCTTTATTTATATATTTTTTTAAAGTGTATTTCCTAACTAGCTA
The DNA here is from genome assembly GCA_028564925.1 of Lithobates sylvaticus. Taxonomy (NCBI): domain Eukaryota; kingdom Metazoa; phylum Chordata; class Amphibia; order Anura; family Ranidae; genus Lithobates; species Lithobates sylvaticus. Next base: position 225,996,831 of record CM053029.1, on the reverse strand, counting down.
AGAAAGTGAACAGGACACATGGTTGGGTCTACTCTGAGTCTCCACGGAGCTCTGGTGCCCCAGTGATGACAGCGATGTATGATATATAGATATATTGGTGTGAGGAGTTGTGACAAACTAGTAAAGACTCCAAACAGACATTTCTAAATGGAATTTTTCGATACATTTCTAGAGGGTAAAATTAATTATAAATTTTGACAATAGGTCTGGTTCTCACCAGCTTTGGTATCGGGATAACTAGATAGCCCACAGTTTATAAAGTAAAGCTTCAGATCTACGGTTTATAAAGTAATTCCCCTAATGGAAGAGATTCATGTGTGCTGGTGAATCTCGTCCCAGCATCTTATGTCGCGGCCGATCGCGAGGATCTGATGGCGCGAGGGAAGGTAAGAATGACAGGGACACCTAGAAGGGAATTGCTTGTACACGGTGGGGGCTTGAGCTTATGAAACGATTGAAAAGTGCATCATCCATTGAGGATGGGATGTTTTCATGTAACTGTTGAAGCTACAAGGAAGTTCCCACAATCCAAAGGGGGGTCCTGGGAATTCATAAGTAAAGATTGTTATACCTGAATCGGGGATACTAGTGACAAAGTTCAGGCCCATATGGATGGGGCTTGGATCCCTGAGAGGCAAAGCCAGAGCTGTAGCTAGTGAAGAATGGAATTCTCTAAAGTCTGGGAATCTGTGGTGATTTCATTTTTATTTTTGCAGCGGATCATAGTTGAAGGAAGTAGGGGTATATTTACTCATGCTGTGTTTGTTTCTATTCCTTATATATATCGTGATGAGGTGCTCCTGCTGCCTGATTTGGACGCGTGACCAGAGCCCGAGCAGATGACCACATTTTTCTCAACAAGATGCCCGACCTGCAAACAAGACAGAGGATCCCAGACCGACCAGCGACTACAACAGCTCACCATGTCATCTCTACTGAAGAACAGAGTCTCCATGTCAAGCCGTGTTTTCCTTTTTATGGACTGTAAGGCCAGGTGTAAGAAGATCGAAATTCATCAAGAGACACATGGGAGGATATGACAAAAACGAGGGACTGTCATGGAAAATTTTATTAATGTATGTTGTCAGATGCCCCCCAGTGTCGGTTTTGCTGTAATGCGCTCATCTGTGCGCATTCGCACATAAAGACGTTGGCGGAAGACCATTGGCTGCGTAAACCTTCCTATGGACACTACAGACGTGTTTGCTGGTTTAAGGAAGTTAATTTGTGCCTCACCGGGAGACTGGCCACTTCCCAGTGACGGCATTGATAGCTTCAAGCAAACATCTCTGTGTACACTGGAACTTTAGCATAACGGTATAAATATTGTGGCCCACGGAGCCATAGTTTTATATTGTTCGTTGTCATTGAAAGCAGTTTAGACGGTTTGTACATCACTGTTTAGTCTGTTTGAATGTATACATCTGTGATTGGTTCTTTTGAAGGAAAACAATTGTCCCTGTATTGTAGTCCCTGTATTGTATTTCCTTATATGGTCATTCACATCCTGGGTGAATGAGATGAGGCCACATCCTTTGTGGGAGGGGTTTAGCTGTTGGAGGCAAACCCCTGAGGGTGTGGCTTGGAATGTTTTCTAAATAAAGGAGTTCACTGAGCTGGGACAGGGGAATGATGCTGACCGAGGCTGAGATGAACATGTAAGAATACTTGCTGTTGATGGCTGTTTACTGGGCAATGGGAAGCCAGGGGCTTAGATGGGAAGCAGCCAGACTGAGGTGGTGATGGATGGAATGCTTGGCTGGTGAGGTTTGGATGCTGATGATGAGAGGATGACGTGAAGCTGCTGGTAATGTCTGTTTTTGGGAGCTGGGGATCCAGGGAGGCATACGATCAGAGGGTGCATTATATCATAAGATTGAAAGGCGCTTATTAGCGCAAGAGTGTGGCGAAATATCCACTACATGTGGCAAACTCAAAAGGAGACTTATCCAAAGCGAGTTGGAGTTGTGATAGCTGCAAAAGGTGGCTCTACAAAAAGTATTGACTTTAGGGGGGTGAATAGTTGACATTGACTTTTTCTGTTGTTATTTTGTCCTATTTGTTGTTTGCTTCACAATAAAAAAAAAATCTTCAAAGTTGTGGGCATGTTCTGTAAATTAAATGATGCAAATCCTCAAACAATCCATGTTAATTTTTAGGTTTTGAGGCAACAAAACACAAAAAATGCCAAGGGGGATGAATACTTTTGCAAGGCACTGTAGTTCTGCACTCCTATGACTAGTATTCAGCCGACAACAGGCTAAAGTCCATGTTGGTTGACATTACTCAGCTGGTTCAGACTCTCCCAATGTTATTGTCGAGGTCCACCCAGATGCCTGACTGACAGCAGGCTTAACCTCTCAGAGCGCTGGTCCCATCCGCTCCACAGCCCGGCATTCCAGTGCAGCACTGGAGGAGCAGAGCAGAGGGCCAGTGACAAACATGGAGCTCCTCCCGAGCACCTTAGTGTGTGTACCAGGCTTAAGTTTCCTTTCCCCAGACTGACAATTATGCTGTCCAAAAGGTCCCCCTGTGTTTTTTCATCCAGAGGGGGACACCAATACACAAGGTATGATACTGGCCAGATAAGCAGGTGCAACCTGGGGGAGGGAGCCTAAACAAAAGAAAACCAATGCAGCCACCACATGGAATGCTGCAATATATTACATATTTGGTTTTGAGTTTAACCACTTCAATACCAGGCACTTTCGCCCCTTCCAGCCCAGGACAATTTTCTTCTTTCAGCGCTGTCGCACTTTGAATGACAATTGCACGGTCATGTAACACTGTACCCAACCAAAACTTTTATTATTTTCTTCCCACAAATAGAGCTTTCTTTTGGTGTTATTTGATCACCTCTGGGGTTTTTATTTTTTGATAAACAAAACTAAAAAAAGACCAAAATTTGGGGGGGGGGGGGTTCTTAGTTTGTCATAAAATTTGGTTTTCCCCTTCACTGACGGGCACTAATGAGGCGGCACTGATATGTCGAATTGATGGGCACTGACAGGCGGCTGTGATGGGCACTGATGTGTTGTTGCTGACAGATGTTACTGCTGGGCACTGATTGGCACTGTGGTGGGCACTTGAAGGCTTTTTTTATTGGGGGAATGCTGGGCACTGATTGGTAGCTTTTTTGCACATCTGAGGGGGCTGTGCTGATAATCAATGTGCCGATTATCAGCACAGACCCCCCCCCCCTCTGACAGGGAGAGCCGCCGATCAGCTCCGATCTGATCTCCCCGTCAGCGCGAACATTGATTGGTCACAGCTGATCACGTGGTAAGAAGCCTCTGACAGAGGCTTCTTATGATCGGAGATGCGGGGTGTCAGACTGACCCAGGACCCATATGACTTCTGGACGTCATGACGCCCAGTCAGGATAACAGAATTACTTCCCGGCTGTTATTCTGCTATAGGCCGGGCGGGAAGTGGTTAATATGGCTTCAAGTCCTGTAATTTGTGAGGTGGGGCCTCCAAGGATCTGAATTTTTCCAGCACATCCCACAGATGCCCGACTGAATTGTGGTCTGGTGAATTTGGAGGCCTAGTCAACACCTCAAACTTGATGTGTTTCTCAAACCATTTTTTAAGTCATCAGAACAGGCCACCTTCTTCCATTGCTCCATGGTTCTGGCGCTTTTGGCTGTAGACACGTGATCGGACTACATGGGCCTGCCTTTGATCCCCATGTGCATAAATGAGCCTTGGTCACCCATGACCACGTTGCTTTTTTTCCTTCCTTGGGTCAATTTGGGTAGGTCCTGACCAAAGCAGACCAAGAACATCCCACAAGAGCTGCAGTTTTGGAGGTGCTCTGACAATTTGGTCCATGCCAAAGTTGCTCAAATCCTTACGCTTGCACGTTTTTTTTCCGGTTTCAAACACTTTAGGGACAATATTATAACTTGCTGCCTAATACATCCCACCCACTTTCAGATGCCATTAGAATGAGATAATCAATAAGATAAGTGGCCATAATGTTACTAAACGGCATACATACACAAAATAAATAAAATTATATATATATATATATATATATATATATATATATATATGTATATATAAAAAATGTTCCCTGGTATGTGTGTACATGCATGAGTTTTAAAGAGATGTTACACTGTAAAGAACTCCAGAGGTGAAAGAATGTGTAAACGTACTTGATCTGGGCAGATACCTTCATGTCGGTTTAGAAAGGTCATGTTAAAAGTTCTATGTTTATCAGTGGTGACATTAGAAAAAGTTATTCCTGGCTGTAGTGGGGAGGAGTCCTGTGGTCTATCCACCCCATAACACGCCAACCTATTCTGGCAGACATGTAAATTAGCAGAGAGGATCACCCTAAGAGCTCCTCACAATTTAAAGTGGAACTTTACCCATAACAACTTGATAAAAAATAATGTTCTTTAGCAAGGAACACACATTAATAATTATGCTACCAAAATTTGTGTACACTGTAAATTGCCTCCAGCATTGCTCCTGTTTCTTCTTGGAGGCTGCCATTTTGCTGAAGCCAAAAAGCCCCAGCAGTCAAAGTGGAACTAAACCAATAGATTTATCATTTTCAAAAAACAGTTACATTCTTGGAATGTTGGAAATGCAAACTGCCACATTTAATTGTGTCCTCAAGAAAACGGTCAAACCATCAAATGGCTGGTGTCATAACTGAGCACATGTGCAACAAACATGGCAGCTGCCGATCAAACAGAAGCAGCTTCCTTGGCTGTAAAGGCTAGGAGGGTAAGTTTGCTTTAAAGCTGTTAGCACTCTGGCCTCTACAAACTCAATAGTGCCTAAAAATAGAGAGCAACTGAGCATGTGCAGAACAGAGTAAAACCCAGTGTACAGGACGCCAAGGTTGGGTCCTAGACGGGTGCTATATAGCACCAGTATTTGGGCTGTGGTCCCTTTAAAGGAGTCGCAGCGTTGCTCAGGGGGTCACACAAAATGGGTGAGGGGTTCCGGGAGTAGCCAAGCAGGAGAGGACTGACTCGCAGTCCTCTCTATGTTTAATAGTAAGTTATTTGGGACCCGGAATTTGGGAGGCTCTGAAGAGATATTCGGGTGGGAAAGAGCCTCCCTCCCTGACCACAGGGATTCAGCGCACAGGGGGTTAAGGGCCTCCAGGAAGACAGCTCATAAGACAGGAAGTAGGGAAGAGTTGTTGGTGAGGAGGAGTAGGTGATTACACCTGTCGGTTGAGCTGTGTGGATGTCTGGAGGCTGCTAAAGAACCTGCTGAAAAACTGTATGTGTTTTCCTTAACTTTGTTTTTGTGCTGAAGATAAGCAGACTTTGTTTTTGTATTTTGCCTGTGCGCTGAAGAAAGCCTTATTTTTGATTTTTTCTTACAAATAAATGTCTTTTATTATAAATCTGACGGTTTATGCACTTAATCCCGTGGAGCTATTGTCTCCAAAGTTCACAACTGGTGGAGAATGCGGGCAAAAGTGCATTTGCAGCCGCAAAAAACGTTTAAAACTAAACTGACATTTAACGAGACAGTGTACAAATGGCATGTCGTGGGTGAAGTCAGCTCAGACGCTGCAAGCAGCAGGTAAAGACATGGAGGAGGTCATCAGGGCTTTGGCGCAAGCCACTGTGACCCAGCAGCAAGCTTCAGCAGATGCAAACCGTCGCCATGAGGAAGCGATGGCTCAGCAGCAGCAGGCCCTGGCACAGGCTATAGCTGCACAGCAGGAAAACACACGGTTGCTAGCAGCCCAGTTTACTGCTCAGCAGGAGTCCACTCAAGCACAGGTGACTGCCTTACAGGAGGCAGTGCAGCGGCTGGCTCAGGGACGAGAACAAGCGGTCGTTGCCGTTGGCAACCAAGTGTCTGAGAGCCAGCCATTTCTTACAAAAACTGACACCCAGCGATGACGTAGAGGCCTTTCTCACCACCTTTGAGAGGATAGCAGAGAGAGAGAGAGAGAGAGAGAGAGAGAGAGAGAGAGAGAGAGAGAGAGAGAGAGAGAGAGAGAGAGAGAGAGAGAGAGAGAGAGAGAGAGAGAGAGAGAGAGAGAGAGAGAGAGAGAGAGAGAGAGAGAGAGAGAGAGAGAGAGAGAGAGAGAGAGAGAGAGAGAGAGAGGTGGCCCCGTGACCAATGGGCCGGCATTATCTCTCCTTTTCTCACCGGTGACCCGCAAAAGGCCTACTTTGAACTCCCAGCTGAACATATCAGCAACTATGAGCGTCTGAAGGCAGAGATCCTGGCCCGCCTAGGAGTGACCATGGCTGTCCGGGCTCAGAGGGTGCATCGCTGGCGGTATAAACCTGACCGACCACCCAGGTCCCAAATGCATGAACTGATACAGCTGGTTAAAAAATGGCTGCAGCCAGAAAAACTGTCAGGCCCACAAATGGTGGAACGGGTGGTGATGGACTGGTACCTGCGGTCCCTGCCAGATGACCTACAGCGCTGGGTAAGCCATGGAGACCCTGCAACCGCTGACCAGCTGGTTGAGTTGGTTGAAAGGTACACCGTGGTGGAGGACCTGCTTGGGCCTGCCAAACTTCGGGAACCCACACCAAGGGCAACAAGACCGGCCACAGCACCTAGGTGAGAAGCCCTGCCAGACATTGCAACCTGCAACCCTGCACCATCTTCTGCAGAACCTCAAAGGTTGGTTCCTGTCCCTAGAATGGGAGGCCTACAGTGTTGGCGATGTCGGTCCTGGGGGCATACCCGGGCACAATGCCCACTTCAGGAGGAGCCGATGGATTGCGGAACTGGTCGGAGAAGCTCCTTCTATGTGCAAAGAGCGTGTACCACTCATCTTGATCTGGCTGAAGGACGGTTCGAGTGTGAAGTGTGGGTGAACCACCTTCCTGCCAGGGCCCTACTAGACTCCGGGAGCATGGTAACACTGGTACATGCCAGGGTGATTGGGAGACTTGGCCCTGTAAATAAAACTCTGTGCGTAGTGTGTATCCATGGGGATACCAGGGAGTACCCCCTGGTTCCTGTGACGGTTTCTTATGGACGTACCTCAGTGACACAAGAGGTTGGGGTAGTAAATAGTTTAATACATGATATTATAGTGGGGCGGGACTGTCCGCTATTTCTCGAACTGTGGAACCAGGCACAGATGGGGCTGCCAGGAGAACTGGGGACACTGGGCCTGGAAGAGATGGAGTCTGAGGGGTCTAGGCCTGAAACCCCCACAACACACCCCTCTAAAACAGAGATACCTGTCACTGATAAGGATATTGCAGAGAATGTTAATTTGAATGACAATGTTTCTGTTTCAGGCCTCAATACCGAGTTGACCTCTGAGGGGGGGGGAAGTCTTCCCATTACAGGTTATGCTGGGGGAGGATGATGAGGAGCTCTCCCAGTTGAGGAGGGTGAAGGGGAAACATCCTCAAGGTCAGTGCATCCAGACCTGGGCGTACCCAGGGGTGCGTTTGGCACCACCCAGTTGCAGGATCCTACCTTGGTCAATGCTCGAGAGCAGGTTTCTGTTGTTGATTGGGTCCCACAAATACCAGGGGCAGATCAAAGGTTTCCTCATTTTGCATTAAAGGCGGGATTTGGTTTATCGGGTGGTTTAAGAGCCGAGAGGAAACTGTAGAGCAGTTACTGGTTCCCCAACCATATAGGCGGATGCTACTTGACTTAGCCCACAATGACGCACTGGGAGGACACTTGGGGGCAGAGAAAACGGAGGCCAGGATAACCGACCGGTTTTACTGGCCAGGGGTGAAGGCCGAGGTTAAAAGATATTGTGCATCTTGTCCCATTTGCCAGTTAACTGCCCCAGGGCCACACTATAGAAGCCCTCTGGTACCCTTGCCGATTATTGAGGTTCCATTTGAGCGGATCGCCATGGATCTCGTGGGACCCCTGGTAAAGTCGGCAAGGGGGCACCAATATATATTAGTCATCCTAGACTACGCAACCAGGTATCCAGAAGCAGTTCCTTTGAGGAAAGCTTCCTCTAAGGCCATTGCCAAGGAATTATTCCAAATGTTTTCACGAACTGGATTCCCCAGGGAGATACTTACGGACCAGGGCACCCCTTTTATGTCAAAGGTGATGGTGGACTTGTGCAGACTATTTCAGATTAAGCAGTTGCGGACGTCCGTCTATCACCCGCAGACCGATGGCCTAGTTGAGAGGTTTAATAAAACTCTAAAGTCCATGTTAAAAAGAGTGGTCCAGAAAGACGGGAAGGATTGGGATATGTTACTCCCTGCCCTCTTGTTTGCCATCCGGGAGGTTCCACAAGCGTCCACGGGCTTCTCACCGTTTAAGTTAGTGTATGGACGAAGGCCCCGGGGGTTGCTTGACCTAGTAAAAGAAACATGGGAAAGTGAATCCTCACCGCACAAGACTGTGGTAGAGCATATCTCTCAAATGCGAGAGAGGGTGGCTAAGGTGATGCCGCTGGTGAGGGAGCACATGCAGAAGGCTTAGGATGCCCAAAGAAGGGTGTATAACAGATCGGCTAAAATTAGACAGTTTCAAGTAGGAGACCGGGTGGCTGTCCTAATACCCACAGTGGAGAGCAAGTTCTTGGCCAGGTGGCAAGGCCCGTTTGAGGTAGTGGAAAAAGTGGGTGAGGTGAACTACAAGGTACACCAGCCAGGGAAAAGAAAACCATACCAGATCTATCACGTAAATCTGTTGAAACCCTGGAGAGACAGAGAACAGGTATCCGCTGTGGTGGCGGTACAGTCAGGGGACCATGCAGGAATCGACCTGGTGCAGGTGGCTGCTACCCTAACTAGGCCCCAAACCCAGAAAGCAAAAAGGAGTTTCTGCAAAGAAATAGGGACATGGTTTTCAGGGTTGCCGGGTCTCACCAACGTCGTCATTGAGCATGACATTGTGACGGAACCCTGTGTAAAAATACGGTTAAAGCCTTACCGTATCCCAGAAGCTCAGAGTGGCAGTGTCTGAAGAGGTCAAGAGAATGCTCGAGCTTGGAGTCATTGAAGAGTCGCAGAGCGAGTGGTCGAGTCCAATCGTGTTGGTACCCAAACCCAACGGCACCCTCCGCTTCTGCAACGACTTTAGAAAACTTAATGAAATCTCCAAGTTTGATGCTTATCCAATGCCACGGGTAGATGAGCTAATTGAGAGGTTAGGTCCAGCCAGGTATATAACCACGCTAGACCTCACAAAAGGGTATTGGCAGATTCCCCTGACCAAGAAAGCCAGGGAGAAAACAGCTTTCTCTACCCCGGAAAGCCACTTCCAGTACAAAAGAATGCCATTTGGTCTACACTCTGCCCCCGCTACATTCCAAAGGGCCATGGACAAAACTTTGCGTCCACATCAACAGTATGCTTCCGTTTACCTAGATGACATAGTCATTTTCAGCACTGATTGGGAGTCCCATCTTCCCCGAGTTCAGGCAGTCGTAGACTCCTTGAGAAGAGCAGGATTCACCATCAATCCGGAGAAGTGCGCGATTGGGGTAGAGGAAGCCAAGTACCTAGGGTACATTGTGGGTAGAGGGCTGGTGAAGCCCCAAATGAGTAAGGTAGAAGCCATACAGAACTGGCCCCGTCCCCTAACCAAGAAGCAGGTCAGAGCGTTTTTGGGCATAGTTGGCTACTACCGGAGGTTTGTCCCCAACTTTGCCACCGTTGCTGCACCATTGACGGACTTGACCAAAGGCAGAAAGTCAGTGATGGTACAGTGGAATGACGATGCCGAAAAAGCTTTCCAGAAGCTTAAGACGGCATTGTGCCGGGATCCGGTGCTCGTGGCTCCAGATTTTTCTAAGGATTTTGTAGTACAGACAGATGCTTCAAGTGAAGGGTTAGAAGCAGTCCTGTCTCAAGTGATCAATGGGGAAGAGCACCCCATAGTTTTTCTAAGTAGGAAGCTGACGGCAGCGGAGAAAAACTATGCGGTGGTGGAGCGGGAGTGTCTTGCCATCAAGTGGGCTTTAGACTCTTTACGGTATTTCCTCCTAGGTAGAAGATTCCGCCTAGTGTCCAACCATGCTCCACTGACCTGGATGAGACAAAACAAAAACACCAATGCCAGGGTGACAAGGTGGTTCCTTTCTCTCCAGGAGTTCAGTTTTGTGGTAGAGCACAGACCAGGGAGACAGCATCAGAACGCCGATGCCCTCTCCCGGGTCCATTGTATGATGTCGAGCGGTGCCTCCAACACCTCCGCGTTGAGGCAGAGGGGGGGGGGGGATATGTACAGGATGCCAAGGTTGGGTCCTGGACGGGTGCTATATAGCACCAGTATTTGGGCTGTGGTCCCTTTAAAAGGAGTCGCAGCATTGCTCAGGGGGTCACCCAAAATGGGTGACCGGTTCCGGGAGTAGCCAAGCAGGAGAGGACTGACTCGCAGTCCTCTGTATGTTTAATAGTAAGTTATTTGGGACCCGGAATTTGGGAGGCTCTGAAGAGATATTCGGGTGGGAAAGAGCCTCCCTCCCTGACCACAGGGATTCAGCGCACAGGGGGTTAAGGGCCTCCAGGAAGACAGCTCATAAGACAGGAAGTAGGGAAGAGTTGTTGGTGAGGAGGAGTAGGTGATTACACCTGTCGGTTGAACTGTGTGGATGTCTGGAGGCTGATAAAGAACCTGCTGAAAAACTGTATGTGTTTTCCTTAACTTTGTTTTTGTGCTGAAGATAAGCAGACTTTGTTTTTGTATTTTGCCTGTGCGCTGAAGAAAGCCTTATTTTTGATTTTTTCTTACAAATAAATGTCTTTTATTATAAATCTGACGGTTTATGCACTTAATCCCGTGGAGCTATTGTCCCCAAAGTTCACACCAGTAATACACTGTCTCAAACAGAAAAGACTCTTATTTTTAAGAACTTGACGCCCGCCATATAGCAGAATGACTGCGGCAAAGTGGTTTCAAAATCCTGACCGGGCGTCATATGACGTCCTCAGGATATTGAGACACTGCGCACCCCCCAGCGATCATTGTTGCGGGGTGTCAGTCTGACATCCCGCAACTACGATCTCGGTAAAAAGAGTCTCTGGCGGAGACTCTTTACCACGTGATCAGCCGTGTCCAATCACGGCTGATCACAGTGTAAATAGTAAGAGCCGTTGATCAGCTTTTCCTCACCTCGCGTCTGTCAGACGCGAGTAGAGGAGAGCCGATCGGCTGCTCCTCTGACAGGGGGGGGTCTGTGCCCACACTGGACCACCAGGGACACCAAACATGCCACCCTAGATCACCAGGGATGCCAGTCAGTGCCCACAATGGATGCCAATCAGTGCCCACAATGGGCATCACTGATAGGCGGCATTGTATTGTACTGATGGATGCCAATCAGTGCCCATCCGTGTGGCCTATCAGTGCCGCTTATCAGTGCCCATCAATGCCACCTCATCAGTGCCATTTCATTGGTGCCACCTCAGCGGTGCCCATCAGTGAAGGAGAAAACTTTATTTACAAAGTTTTGAAACTGAAACAAAAAAAAAAAAAAACTCTCAAAATTTTTGGTATTTTTTTATTTGTTTAGCAAAAAATAAAAAAACGTAGAGGTAACCAAATACCACCAAAAGAAAGCTCTATTTGTGGGCACAAATGATAAAAATGTCATTTGGGTACAGTGTAGCATGACCACGCAATTGTCATTCAAAGTGCGACAGCGCTGAAAGATGAAAATTGGTCTGGGCAGGAAGGTGTTTAAGTGCCCAGTATTGAAGTGGTTAATGTTTTACATAGCTATACCTGCAAAAGGGCCCAACCCCTCCCGTCAGGTTTCTCCCCCCCCCCCCCCCATTTGTCTCCCAGGGGGGTGATTTTACTTCACTTCACTTCCTGTCACACATTTAAAAAAGAGGAAGTGAGGGAATTCCTGTGTCAACAGAACTAGTCTTTGAAAGATTTCCTCTCTATTACCGTTCTTGTGTTAACCCAAAATGTGAGATTTTCTTTATCTTTTACTTTCGATAAACAGGACCAATAGAGAGCTTGAGTCTCCCTAAAGGAGTCACAATCAACATAAAAACTTTATCACTCTTATCCCAAACTTAAAAAAGTTTTGCCTTTAGTTACACTTTAATGCATTAACCACTTCCGGACCGCTGCACGCCGAAATGCGTCCTAACTTTGAAGAGAAATATCGTTGTTATGGCAGCAGCTGCCCAGTTTCCGATAATAGTGTCCTCTGCGGTGGATTCGCCACAAGATCACTTTTATCGGCGGCGGGAGAGGGCCCCCCCCCTCCCGCCACGCTCCGGTGGCCCCAGCCGCTTACCGGAGCCGTTGGCAGTGGCGGAGGTGATCGGATGCAGTCCCTTGTGTGACATGGAGACGAGCGAGGGAAATGACACATGTGAGGCATCACCGCGATCGGTAGAGCAAGAGCAATAATTCTAGCCCTAGAACTCCTCTGTAAGTGAAAACATGCAACCTGTAGAATTTTTTAATCATCGCCTATGGAGATTAAGGGTAAATGTTTGTCTCCATTCCACGAGCGGGCGCAATTTTGAAGCATGACATATTGGGTATAAATTTACTTGGCGTAACATTATCTTTCACAATATAAAAAAATGAAAAATTGGGCTAACTTTACTGCTGTCTTATTTTTTTAATTCCAAAAAAGTGTATTTTTTCCAAAAAAAGTGCGCTTGTAAGACCGCTGCACAAATACGGTATGACAGAAAGTATTGCAACGACTGCCATTTTATTCTCTAGGGTGTTAGAAAACAAAATTGTATAATGTTTGGGGGTTCTAAGTAATTTTCTAGCAAAAAAAATAAAAAAATAAAAACAGTTTTTAACTTGTAAAACAACAAATCTCAAAAAGAGGCTCGGTCATTAATGTGAAGAGCATGGAAGGTGCTATACAATATCAAAGCAAACCGTTCCAGTGCCCAGGCACTGCAGCTTTTACCTGGATCTGGTATTGAAGTCACAAAGATTAGAAAAAAGGTGAATGTTGGAAAAACTGTATGCATGGATAAAATAAAATACTGAGTTTTTTGTTTGTTTTTTTTTATTTATAGAAGTGGCGGAACTGCCAGGGTCGCACTTGCAAATGGGCCCTGGTGTTCTGCCACTTTGGGGGGGTGCGCTGACTTCACCTTTAGTTAGGCTCGGGTCAGGACAATCGTTGCACACACAGCACACCGGAACATTCCACAGTCTCTCCGCTGGTTCTGCCCATTCAATTTGCAAGGCAGATGATGGGGCAGCTGTCTGGGAGCAGAGACCAAGTCATCAGACCCAGTACAGTAAAAGGGGAGGAGCTGGAGCAGATCACAGCCGCTGTGTGAGGAGACCCATTTCCTAACAGGTGTCAGCAGAGAGAGCCAAGGAGCATTGCAGGGGAACCGAGTGTACACTGGCAACAAGTGCCGCTTGATCTACTTATTAAACGTTAGTGAAACACAAAAAAAACAACCTCCTAAAATTTTTCTTCAGTGCAGGATAACAATTAATCCCTAGACACTGGAAAACTACCTCCCCATCCCTTATAGAATGGGTAGGCAAGATGAATCATATTATGCTTATGGAAGAGATGCAAGCCAAAGCCTTATGCCCCGTACACACGAGTGGATTTTCCGTCAGAAAAAGCGTGGATGATTTTTCTGACGGAATTCCGCTCAAGCTTGGCTTGCATACACACGGTCACACAAAAGTTCTATGAACTTTCGACCGTCAAGAACGCGGTGACGTACATTACGACGAGGCGAGAAAATTAGGTTCAATGCTTCCGAGCATGAGTAGGAATTTTGCACGTCGGAATTTGTACAGACTATCAGAATTTCGGATCGTAACTTTTTCCGAACGAAAAATAAAGAACATGCTCTCAATCTTTTGCTGGCTGGAATTCCACCAGCAAAAGCCAGATGGAGCATACACGCGGTCGGAATTTCCGACCAAAAGCTCTCATCGGACTTTTGCTGGCGGAATTTCCGATCGTGTGTATGGGGCATTAGACAAACACGCAAAATCTTCCTTCATCTGGAGTATTTGGAGGTATTACTCCACTTCAGATAAACTAAAGCACAGACGCTCAACGGTGAGTACCCCCTGAGAGACTAAATAACCCCATAATAACAAGCTCATACCCTGGAATGTAAAATCCCCAACCCCACATCACCCCCCCGCATTCCCCTACACCTTTTACTATTGTTTCCATCCTTTTTTTTTCGGCTATGTATAGCCACTCCATGAAACCACTTGTATTCTGATCTCCCAGTCATTCAGGAGACTTGTAAACACATAACCACTTTGGTTCTGATAATTCCCAATGTTCAACTTAAACACATTGATTTCCTCAGTCTCTGGACGCAGCAGGCTCCCATTGGGGCGTCAGGAATGACAGAAATTGCACTTACACGAATGTCAGCACTAGGTTTGAAACTTTACCTCAAAGACACAAACCCAAATTACCTACCACATATGCAATAGAATGCACTATATTTTTTATATATGTAATCCGAATTTATTGGCCCAGAATGCCTGGTGTCAGGCTCCTGGTCCCTCTCTTGTTCCTTTCTGTTTAAAAATGTGTTAAATGAAAACTTATTGAACCTAAATGCGAGTGTTCCCAATTTTAATAAATTCTAAGTTTTTATGGATTTACACCATGTGGAGCATTTTCTTTTTTGGTTTTACCATTCTGAATATATGAGATGACCTGGTCCAATATGCTGGCTGCTCCTGAGGACTGCATCTCTGAGTCATTCCCAGAACAAATGGACCATCTTCTATCCTGATCTGGCATAGGATCAAAAAGGTCCTATACATTGGTGTTTACACCACAAGCCCTGCTGACTCATTGAGCGTATGCCCATTTGAGTCCCTACACTCCGGTAAGCCTTCACACAACCGGAGGTGGTTTTATTGTCTTTTTTATTTTTTTTTCATTTCAACACTGACGGTATGTACAATACCTTTTCCTGCTTTAGTTTTTTTCACTGTCTATGGATCGTTGTATTCACGTTTTATCAACCTCTATATGACAATTTTTTGATTATTTCTTGTTTTTATTGCTGTGGTTATTACACACTATACATTGGTTCTTATATAGTACATGAATTTGTAGCAATACAAATTTCTAAGCACTGCACATCATTTTACCTTTACATTAAATTTTACCCTCCAGCATTAACACCCCCCCCCCCCCCCCCAGCACTGCCACTGACCCCCCCCCCAGCACTGCCACTGATCTCACCCCCCCCCCCCCACTGATCTCATCCCCCCCCCCCCAGCACTGCCACTGTACTCACCATCCCCCCCCAGCATTGCCACTGATTTTTAACTATCCCAGAGTGCAGCTTCTGACAGCTTTATATTACCAAATACAATAAAATTAAGGAATACCATCTTAGTTAATAAAATAACTAATAACCACTGTGGCGTCTTTGAAGAGGAAAATGCTGTAAAAAGAAAAAAGTACTGATTCATTTACAATAATGATCTGTTTTGAGAAAATATACAGAAATAATGGAGGTCCATCAATCATATGTAATCTACTTACACGGCACTTAGAGGATAACTACCTTAAATTGAATGTACAATTAGGAAAGAACAATAGCGGTTCATAATTCTGGCAGGACACTAAACAAAAACTGTTCTGCTGTTAATGGTTATTAAGGTGTTTAAATGTAATAAAACCATAACGACAGATTTTACATCATAGTGTATAATAATTCTGTCAAGATCACTGAAAAACACACACAAAAAAAAAAAAAAAAAGAACACTTCCAAAAGTGGCAAGCAGCAGATGTTATGAACTACAAAGTAGTTCATAACCAATGCATCTTGTGTAAAGCAGTATGTGAGACTTCGAGGACAAAAGTTCCTATGTAGAGATTGGTAATTCCTGAAATCTTTTCCCAAGTAGGAAAGGAGGCAGCAGTCGCTAAGAATTAGGGGCGGTTCACATAAAATGTACAGATGCCAAGGAGGTAAACCGCTGCCATTTCCTCTCTGGCAGCTGCGATAGGGGGAAGTGGTGTGCGATTCAGTGCGCACATGGCTTCTCCCCCCACCCCACTTAAAATGATACTAGACACACACTTAAATTTACACTGTCCCTTCTATTTCTGTATATGAATATTGGCACTAATTATTTTAATAAAAACAAAAAACATCTAAGTAACTTTTCTCCTAATCAATATACAGCCGTCACATGACCCAGCTCTTTCCCAGCCTGTCTGCAGGGAAACATCAGAAGGAGGAGCTTCTAGTCCTCTGCGACTGGTCACATGTTCAAAAAAAGTCTTTGGAATACAGAGTAAAAATAAATATCAAAACAGTTTTACATAGGTAAACCTATGACAACTGTTGGCATAGGAATACATATTTTAAAGTGTAAGTAAAGTCAAAATTTTGACTTTCACCTACAGGTAAGCCTATAATGAGGCTTACCTGTAGGTAAAAAAAATATCTCCTAAACCTGTACGGTTTAGGAGATATTCCCCGTGCAATGCGCCGCTGACTGCAGCGGCGCATGCGCACGGGGGATTCTCGGCTGAAGGGCCGGCAGAATCCGAAGCCTGCCGGGAAGAAGTCTCCCGTGCGCATGCGCGGGAGTGACGACATCGCGGCTCCAGCCACTCACAGCGCTGGAGTCGCGATACCCGGAAGACACGCCGAGGCAACATGTCAGCGACCTCGGCGTGGACCAGGTGAGTTACCGACGCCTCGTTCTAAGGTAAGTATTTCATAATAAGCTAGTATGCGGTGCATACTAGCTCATTATGCCTTTTCCCTTACAGGTGTATAACAAAAAAAAATGTCAGCGGGTTTACTACCGCTTTAACTCTAATTTTTAGTATTTTTTGGCAATATCATGGTGTGGGCGGAATTCTACCAGTCACAGGCTGTGTCACGTCTCTCCAGCATGTGTGTCTTAGAATAAGAGGGAGGTGAAGCCTCCATCAATCTACATGTAATACACCCCCCCCCCCATTGTGTTTAGCTGGTTAGTGGCCATGGAAGAGGGAGGGTGTGGGCTGTCATTTACCCACTGTGTTTACGCCTACATGTATTTTTTTTCTATGCTTGGCATAGAAACTCAAAGAAAACTGAGCATGGACAGAAGGTGGAGATAGAGAGCAGCAGGATCAACCAGATTTTTTGCAGAATACAGAAAATGGATCTCATAATGACTGAGTGAGTATGAACAGCATGTAATACAGCATTCATTGATGGGTTTTTTTTTTTTATGATGTGGGCTTAGTGACACTAACTTTTTTTGAAGTGTACAAAAGTACACGTCATTCATGTCACTGTACAGCAGTACATCATACTGCTGTACAGTGCGCTGCAATAAAATGTAGCATGTTTGCATTTTATCACAACCGGCTGCAGCACAGACCCGGAGGGAAGGAGAGGGCAGCAACAAAGAATAATTGTGCATATTCTGTAAAAGTTAAAGAGGGATAAGATTTATTTAAGTTGCCGTAAATGTCAGTAGTCTACCCCCTATCACTGCCATAAGAGGGGGCAAGCCTTTAGTATGAAGAAGAACACAGTTACAGTGGGCTTAGAGAGGGAAGGCTTGCCACAAAAGGATGGACCCACAGTAGATAATTGCACGTGAGAAGGGCGAACAGTTGAAATATGTACAGTTGGAGATATATATATACAGCATACATAGTGTACAGCAAAATTGCAAAGCTGCATATTAGGGCTAAACCCCTCAATCAGTAGCTGCCTCAATCTATTCAAGACACTTGCTAAAGAGAAGCCCGCTATAAAAAGGGCATGATGAGCAAAGGGCATCTTTCCCACACCTAAAGTTGCCAGGGCTTTAAGCCAGGGGCAGGCAACCTCAGCACTCCAGCTGTGGTTAAACTACAAATCCCATCATGCCTCTGAGTCATGCCTGTCATTGTCAGGGTTTTGCAACGTCTCATGGGACTTGTAGTTTCACCACAGCTAGAGGGCCAAGGTTGCCTACCTCTGCTTTAAGCCATTGGATTCTACGCATATGCAATGAAAGTAAAAACATTCTGGAGATCAGCCATATCAGGTTCTTCATGGCATCTACACAGAATATATTAGGGTCAAAAGGTAAAAGATATAACCGAGTAATTAGGATTGTCTACTTCAGGAGAAAGTTCATCATGAATTTCCCCAGCCCAGTTGGCCATAGTCTAGGTCACGTGTCAAACAGGCCGAACCCAGCCCGCCAGGCTATTTCACGTGGCCCTGGCACCCAGGGCTTTTTTTCCACCAAAAAAGGTGTCAGAACTCTGTTCCATAACCTCCAGCTCTCACCCTCTGCTTCCCGCTCACCACTGTTACAACTTTCCTCTCGGCACTCACAGCAAGTACAAGGGAGATACAGTCACAGTGTGGTCATACAGTACCTTGAAAAAGTATTCATACCCCTTGAAATTTCCGACATTTTGTCATGTTACAACCAAAAATGTAAATGTTTTTAATTAGGGTTTTATGTGATAGACCAACACAAAGTGGCACATAATTGTGAAGTGTCAAGATTTTTTTTACAAATAAACATCTGAAAAAAAAGTGTGGCGTGCATGTGCATCGCTGTAGGGCAGGGGCCGCAAATGCAAAGGTGTTTTTTTTTTTTTTTTTTTTTTTTTTAGAAGAATCTCTAAAATGCCTATCCCCTGAATATTTAAAGTGGATGTAAACCCGAAATTTTTTTATTTTTTTTTGTCTGGCACAATATAGAGTATGAGATTTCAGATCAGCTGTGCCCAGTCTTGCCACAAAGAGTTAATCCAGCTCTGAGCAATCCTCATATCTTTTTTCAGTGAAATAAAATGGACAAACTGAAAACGTTGTCCGTTCTTCCCCCTTGCTGTGATTAACAGGTGATTGGCATATCTCGTGCAATAGCCTAAGACATGCATTATTTTTTTAATTCCCACCCCCACTCCTTTATTCAGCAGCTCTGCAAGGATTGGCTGTTCAAAACCTCAGCATGATTTGGCATGCTGAAGTCATGTGGGGACTTTTCTGGGTTTTGACTGGATGTTTGAGATCATAGCAGAAGTTCAGTGTAAGAAATACACAGGAGAAAACCTGCAGTTTTTCGGGTCTCATAGCAGACAGGAGGGGAGACAAAAAAAAAAAAAAAAAAAAACGCATGTACATTCACAGCCTTTGTTCAATACTTGGTTGAAGCACCTTTGGCACCAATTACAGCCTCAAGTCTGAGTATGATGCTACAAGCTTGGCACACCTATTTTTGGGCAGATTCCCCATTCTTCTTTGCAGGACCTCTCAAGCTCAATCAGGTTTGATGGGGTGCGTCAGTTTGACGGGTAAAAGAAAACAACATTTTTAAAGTACTTTTAAAGGATATTGGTCAAGCCCTTAAATGTACTGATATATTTATGAACGAACGTTCATTTGAAAATCTACTAGTGTATAGTCAGCTTAAAGGTTAATGTAATATTTTAAATGTGGTCTCATTCCCCCCACTCTAATGCCCCATACACACGGTCGGATTTTCCAACGGAAAATGTCCTATCGGACAATGTTGTCGGAAATTCCGACCGTGTGTAGGCTCCATAGGACTTTTTCCGTCGGATTTTCCGACGGACAAAGTTTTATCTCCTGCTCTCAAATTTTCCGACCACAAAGTCCTATCGGACTTTTTTCCGATCGTGTGTAGCGAATTCCGACGGACAAAGTGCCACGCATGCTCAGATCACATTACAAGACCAAAGCTATTGGCTACTAGCCTCTACGTAGTTCCATCTTAGGCAACAAACGTCACCACTTTCAGAATGATCGGATTTTCCGACAACTTTGTCCGACCGTGTGTAGGAAACACCAGTGTCGGACAAAATCCGTCGGAAAAAATCCGATGGATTTTGTGGTTGGATTTTCCGACCGTGTGTACGGGGCATTAAACTAGAAAAAATGCTGGACTTTAACAACTATTGGCCATAACTGAAAAAAAATTCTAGAAAATGCTTTGTCCAGCCTAAAACCGAAACTGGGTGCAACAGATTACCAAAATTAAATTAGTTGAACACTCCATTTCTTCTAAAGCCACCTGCTGTAATGTACAAATCCTTCTTTATGCCACACATTTTCTTGTTTACATGAAGGTGAAAGTACAGCTCCATTGTACTTCCTGACCATTCAGGCTGTAAGCACTAGACACCAGCACTGTTTGCATATTTGCTCCTTACCATTCACAAAACACACACACCCCTGGGTTCTGCTTTGTGAACAGTCAGGGGATGGAGGTGAAGATATGACTGTAGTGCTAGGTTCTAGCACTTACTTCCTTGCCACTCCAGCTGTAAAAAGGGAAATTGTACTTCCACCTGCATGTACACAACTTGCGGGGGTGAAGAAGAAAGTGTACATTACAAACAGGTGGCTTGAAGAAAACAATTTTCAACTGATTTAAAACCAGTAAGCTTATCGTGGCTGGAGGTGATCCTTAGGTCTCATGCACACTGGACATTAAAATAACGTTCTAAAAGCGGCAGTAGCTTTGCAGTGAGTTAACTTTTTTGTAATAGTTTTTTTCCCTGTTAGCGTCTTTATTTTTTATTCAATGGATCAAAAACGTTAAATGCTGGTGAGCCACGTTTTTGAGTGTTTATCAGCATTTGACTGAGCGTTTTTACAGCTCCTCACAGAACCCACTAGGTTTTGGGGTTTTCTTTTAAGCCAAAAAACGCCCCCCAACCAAAAGTTGCTGATAACAGCCTATGTGTGCATGGACACATAGGATAACATAGCATGATGGGGAGTTTAGACTGTAGAAAAAGCGCCAAAAAACAGCTGCTGTAAAAACATCCAAAAACATCCAGTGTGCACGAGGGCTTAATGTTTAGAGAAAATGTAGTCATTACAGCAGTGAATGAGGTTGAGGACAAAGTTACTTTATCTAAAATGTTTGTAAACCTAACAAAAGTCTCTTTTTGGCCCCTTTTGGTCTGTTAAGGCCTCATATACACTGCTGCTGGTAAGTGGACGTTTTTCAGCTGCCCCTGAACTCTCCTCTACGGTATCTTATCAGTACATGTACACAGGGTCATTTATAGTCATCTCTAGGCAGTTGAGTTTAAAAGCATTTTTTGGAAAGCAAAAAAAAAATAAAATACAAAAAAAAAAGCGTTCAGGGTGGGATGTTCAGAGGCATTTGAATCCCCAAACGCCGCATTTTGTTTACAGGCGTTTTTTTTTATTTATTTTTTATTTGTCAAAAAAGAAAAAAAATGCTTCTAAAAAAAAACGCAGCTAAAACGTGGCATTTAAATGCGGCAAAACAGACGTTTTTAAACGTCAGTTACTATCTGTCAAGTTAAATCGTTCAGGAGAGGTTGTAAAAACATCCCGTGTACATCAAGCCTAAATCTACAACCCCAATTCCAAAAAAAAAATGGCACACCGTGTAAAATCTACATAAAAAGAGAGAATGAAGGGATTTACAATTACCATAAATCCATATTTTATTCACAATAGAAAACACATCAAATGTTTAAACTGAGAAAATTAACCATTTTAAGAAAAAAATAAGGTCATTTCTAAGTTGACGGCAGCACCGTTTAAAAAAGTTGAGACAGGGCCATGTTTACCATGGTGTAGCATTCATTCTTTGAATTAAACACTTTAAAATGTCTGGGAACTAAGGAGGAGACCAGCTGTTGGAGTTTTGAGAGAGGAAGTTTGTCTCATTTTTGTCCGATATAGGATTCTAACTGCTCAACAGTCTTGGGTTTTCTTTATATTTTTCGTTACAAGATGCGCCAAATATTTTCAGTTGGTGAAAGGTCTGGACTGCAGGCAAGCCAGTTAAGCACCCAGACTCTTCTACTACGAAGCATGCTGTTGCCATAAGTGCAGTATGCGGTTTAGCATTGTCCTGCTGAAATATGCAAGGTCTTCCCTGAAAAGGGCTCTGGATGGAGTAGATGCTGTGCTAAAACCTGGATATATATCTTTCAGAATTGATGAAGCCATTCCAGATGTGCAGGCTGCCCATTTCATATGCACTATCGGACCCCCATACCATCAGAGATGCAGGCTTTTGAACTGAGCACTGATAACAAGCGGGAAGGACCCCCTCTCCACTTTAGTATGGAGGACGCGGCACCCATGGTTGCCTAAAAACATAAAAATTTTGATTTGTCTGATCGCAGGTTTTCTACTTTGCTACAAACTATTTTAAATCAGCTTTGGCTCAGAGAAGACAGCGGCATGTCTGGATCATGTTCACATATGGCTTCTTCTTTGCATAATAGAACTTTACCTTAGATATTTTTTGGATTGCATGGCGAACGGTGTTCATAGACAGTGATTTTTGGAAGTATCCCTGAGTCCATGCAGTGATGGCCATCCCAGAATGATGCCTGTTTTTAATGCAGTGCTTTTTGAGGGCCCGAAGATCACGGGCATCCAATATTGCGTTTCAGCCTTGTGGACAGAGATTTCTCCAGATTCTCAGAGACTTTGGATATTATGTACCGTAAATGATGATATAGTTAAAGTCTGAAATTTTACAGTGAGGATTATTCTGAAATTGTCGACAACTTTTAGATGCAGCTCTTCAGATTGGTGAAGCTCAGCCCAGCTTTACTTGTGAAACCCTCTCAATCTTTTATACCCAACCATGGTACTGACCTGTTGCCAGTAAACCCAATTATTTGCAAAATGTTCTTCCAGCTCTTCAGTGTTAGTACCACTTACTTTGCCATATTTTGGTTGCCCTATTCCAGCTATTTTGAGGCATGTTGCGGACAATTTTTTTTTTTCTTAAACATTTGATATGATAGGTTTTCTATTGTTAATCAAATATATGTTTGTGAGATTTGCAGATCATTCTACACAGTGTCCCAACTTTTTTGGAATTGAGGTTGTACCATTAAAAGTGGTTTGATATATACTGCCGGAAATCTTGTGAGCTGATAATTTACTGTGCTGACTTATCAATTACATTGTTTTTCAAGGTCTATAGAACCCTCTAGGTCAGGGGTCTTCAAACTATGGCCCTCCAGTTCAGGAACTACAATTCCCATCATGCCTAGTCATGTCTGGGTATGTCAGAGTTTTATAATGCCTCATGTGACGTATAGTTCCGCAACAGCTGGAGGGCCGTAGTTTGGAGATCCCTGCTCTAGGTTATAGAAAAGGACAGAGTCTGGTTCCCATTGTCCCATCTTGCTTCTGCTGCCTTAAGACAGACAAATGAGTGTTGTCATCCTAGAAATGAAAGTATTACTGGTAGAATCCAGGTTAAAAAAAGAAAAATGAATGCACCTCCCCATATCGAAGGGCTGCAGAGCTACGATATTATATTTTTGTTTTTAGGTTTAGAGAAAACCTAAAGCGTTTGTTACCCAAAAAATTCATATTTCGCAATATGTACATGATACCATGTACGTGTATGAGAAATTATCCCGTTCTCTTTGCATGCTTCCTTTATGTAATGTTCCTGCTAGTCCCCTTGCTTTCCTATTAAAAACAGACGGCGGCGGTCTTTTTCGGCAGCACTCGCGCGGTCTTTCGGCGGCGGGAAATTTAAACGTGGGCAAGGCTGCAAATGACGCTTAAATGTAAGTTTTTTTTTTTTTCCCCTAAATTTCCCTCCTAAAACTTTTTTTCCTTAAAATGCCCTCCTAAACTTGGGGTGCGTGTTATACGCCGATAAATACGGTATACAAAAACATGTTTTGCCTTTAATTTCTATTTTAAACTAAATGGGTTTTTTACAGGGTGATCATTTACAATGACTTTAAATATATAAATGCACATATACACACAGACACACTATCAACACAAATTATTAGGTTCATTTGTGTCACCAATTTTGTGGTGGCTTTTTTATTTTTTATTTTTTTTTAAGACTTTAAAACCTATTTTTTGTCAAACATCTTAAAAAGTCAGAGTATGACATATCGGGTATATACTCAAGTCAATATACAGTGTACATAAGTATAAAAAAAAAGTGATTTAGGTTAGGTAAAAATCGTAGTTGTTAAAATGATTAGTAAAAGAAGCACAGCAATGTTATTGGGTTATTAAAGCGATGAGGAATGCGTTTACAAACCAATCTCTGAAGTGTAAGTTATATTGTTACTGGGTTCGTAGAATGTTACTGATCTCAGAAATGACAAAATGTAATATGTGGCTGATATCCTATTTATGAGCTCCCACATATTTTGCCATCTTACACAGCTTCTAATCTCTGATGCAGTTTTAGGGCCTGGGCCGATGAGCTGCCTCAATGAGTTTGTGTACAAAAAAAAAAAAGGACCAGGGACCACAATACGAGTTTGAATCGTTTGGCAAGGGAATGACAAGCGATTCTCTTCCTAATGCTGGCAGAACCTTAGCTCCATTTCCAAATGACTTAATATAAGTTTGCCTATTCAGGTTGGCCACAGACAGGCAAATGTCTAACCAGAAATAAAAAGGGAAATGGAACATCTACTAGACTTTGAAAATATCATTAAGTCACCAGCACCCTGGGGTATTTTCTCTGACTTAGTTGATGGGTGAATACGGCCCACATGGTGACACTTAGTGAAAAAAAATTAGCACTTCTTAAGGTAGTGCTCATCACTGCTCCCAAAGAAGCTCAAACTGGGCCCATCACTTGCAAGAAGCAAGTTTGGCCACCTTTGCCGAGTAATCATACTTGTGATAGTAGGATGTCATTTTTGTATCATCAATGCTATGGAAATGGGAAGCACTTTTAAAAAGAAAAAAGGAAAAAAAAGCACTTTAACCAAAAGCTTTGCATGCAACAGCATAGCCTCTGATGCAGGCCAAACAAGGGGAGGCAGCACAAAAGCACAGCACAAAAACACACTTACCTCATCTACCATAAGACGTTTAAATGTCTGGTGTAATCACAAAAATTAAAAGGAAAAGAAAAAAAAAAAACAAAAGACAGTCAGTCAGACAGAAAAAGTGACCCACAGATTTCACCATAAAATCAATTAACAAGAGAACATAAATTAACTGAACACCAACATTTAAATTGAAAAGCACCAACATTTAAACAGTAATTATAGGAAGAGAATATATATAAAACATTCAGACAACAAAAGGTGATATTGAAACATTTAAACTATTCAGTGCCTATACCAAAGCCAGGACATTAATTTTCCAGTAACCAAAATGAATGTGTGTGTGTGTGTGTGTGTGTGTGTGTGTGTGTGTGTGTGTGTGTGTGTGTGTGTGTGTGTGTGTGTGTGTGTGTGTGTGTGTGTGTGTGTGTGTGTGTGTGTGTGTGTGTGTGTGTGTGTGTGTGTAAACCAAACTAATAAATAAATTTAAAAAATGTAAAATATACTCATTAGCCAAAAAGGATATAAATCCACTTTGTGTGCACCAAAGGTCTTTTCAAACCCAGTAGCAGTGACATAATTGTGCCGTACATACCCTGCGCAGGGAGCAGAGCGGTCCAACCCACAACAAGCCACCTGCAGAGAACTACAGGAGGGGGAGGACACAAGACCGGTCACCCTGCACAAGTAGAGGGAGCAGCACTGACCGGTCATTATTACAGGAAGCTCCTGCACAGAAGCAAAGTTTCACAATGGATTACTGCACAAAAGCGCCAAGATTTTAGCAAAGAACACACATGCCTCGTGTTTAGACAATTTTTACCAATTCTGGAGTTCAGTTTTGATCTGCTGGGGTTGTCAGCGTTAGATTAAAGACACCGGAAACAGTGCTATTGCCAGATTTGCATTGCATGTGTGTGAACACCCATGCAATGTAATTCAGGTGTGGAAAGAAAAAAAAAAAAAAAAAGAATGTGGTGCGATTCCTGTGCGAACGTAACGAACGAATGTAAAAAGGGAAAAAAAAAAAAAAAGGAGTCCAAGTCCTGAATTTCCCAGCTAAAGTAGGAATTTACATAAAGAGTATTACATTTTGAAGGCTCCTGGGACAGAAAGAGGCAAATACCTTCATCCGTTACACAACTAAATTTAGGCCCCATGATAGTCAGGCTAATGACAGGTTTACTTTTAAGTAAATGTCAGGTCAAATATGAACCCCTCTCCATTATGTGCCGCATTTAAACTCAGTGAACCCTGAATACTAGAATTCACTGCAGTTATGTTGCATCAAGATCTCGTGTTTCCAGTAATGTTAGCAAAGGTGCTTTCTACTGAAGGTTGGTGGGTCCCCTCCAGCAAAGATCATATGACCGACGGCTGGGAGATCCCAGAGCAGTGGTTTCTGCAGCAATGGCCTTGGAGTTAAAATTTGAATCCAAATACCAATACTGTCAAGCAATTTGTCTTGTATGAACCAATAACAGTGATATCTACAGCACATGCCAAAACAACACATATACAGGCTATAGCCTCAGATTTAACCAGGATTTAACCAAAATGTCTTTCTTCAGCTCAAAAAAGAAAAGTAACCCAAGTGAAAATGCAGCATGAACAACATATATTCACAGGAAAATAAAACCACTTTTAATCACCATCCTTTCCTCCGCCAATTATTGCTAGTCTGCTGGAATTTCAACCTCGTAGTACACAAAATTAACCATAAGAGGGCACCAAACAATCAAACATTGCAAGCCATTTAGTTTCATACCATAGCGATACTGATTTGAGCTTTTTGGCATAAAAATACATAAAACACACCACAAGATGACTAAACAACATGACTTTATACCAACATTTGATCCCTTCCACAAAATGGCAATCCTCCAATTATTGTTTGCATTTACGAGTCACCTTAGTCTAGATGGAAACTTAAAGAGGAACTGCAGTTTGCTCACATCATTTGTAATGAAAACATATTTGCCATTCAGAAGCTTCCCTCCAACCACTTTGCATATTATTTTATATATACTGTGATTCTGTACTTGCAAAATATGCTGCAGAAATCTCCTTTACTGAGTCTGGCTGCATCCATTTTAACTGTGGGCAACTGAAGCTGCTGCCTGTTCACTTCCTGGATTTACACAGGAGGCACATCTCCAGCTCTGCAGCTCTCATTGGCCCTTGTATGACTCACCCCCCCACATCCCATCCTGGCAAACTCTCAGGAGAGTGAGAGAGAACTGTGCATGATGTCATAAGCCTAGGCTAAATGACCAGACAAGAAAAAAGAAGTGGGCTGTATAATGTATTTATTTACTTGCAGAAAAGCAATGTTTTACTAGCCAAAAGTTAAAACAAGGGCAGAGGATTTAATAGATGAAAAAATGACTGAAGCTCTGCTTTAAAGAGATTCTTCAGCGGTTCTTTAAAAAAACAAAGTCAGCAGGCACAAATACTGTAGCTGTTGACTTTTAATAATAGGAGGGAAGGGAGAGTGAACTTCCGCACAGATCACTGTGGTGTTCCAACAGGAAGTGGGAGTGGCTACCAGTCAAAAACAGGTACCTGCTCCCCCCCCCCCCCCCCCAAAAAAAAAAACTGTGCGAAAACTTGGGGTGGGGGGACAAGCTGAGCTTCCCCTTTTGGGTAGTCACTTCTGACAAGATTTTCATGACACCCAAAGAAAAATGGTGCCAGGGGAGGGAGCTCCAGCTGATTGACAGCCTCAGCTCTGTTACTGTGTGCTGTGTGAAGGGGGTGTGCCTCCCTCCAATTAGCTCTCAGAGCTCTCCTTACTGAGCTCTGAAGGGTGTCATTTCAACTACCGCCCTCATTTTTCTGACTGCTCAGACAAGATTTATAAATTGTGGCCTTTGAATAGATGTAGAGAAGACTACATATAAACAGGTACAATTGATGTGGGAGGATTTGATTCATCTCTGTGTATCCTCTGAGGCCAGTTACTTCACTGGGTACATATTAGGCCTTATGTACACTGCTGCTGGTAAACGGACGTTTAGGAGCAGTTGGGCATTTTTTTCAGCTGCCCCTGAACTCTCCTCTATGTTATCTTATCAGTGCATGTACACATGATTGTTTATAGACATTTCTAGGCAGTTGAGTTTAGAAGCATTTTTTTGGAAAGCAAAATAATGCATTCAGGACGGATGTTCAGAGGCATATAAAAGGCCAAATGCCTGTGACAGCTTTTAAACGTGGCAACTCGCGTTTAGTTTACAGGCGTTTTTAATAGAGATAAATTTTTGACTATTTGAAAAAAATTTAAAAAAAATTAAAAAAAAAACTCAAAACGTGTTTGCCAAGTTAAATCGTTGAGGAGAGGTTTCAAAATGCCCTGTGTACATTAAGCCTAAGGCCGCGTACACACGAAGGGACTATCCCGCGGGATTATCCTCTGAACCCAAGTCCAGCGGATAATCCCCTCGTGTGTGGGCGCCAGCGGACTTTTTGGCGCCAAAGTCCGGCGGACCAAAGTTTTAAGTTTGGTTTTAAAATTATCCACTGGACTTGGCAGTCCGGCGGACAATCCCGCTGTTAGTAGGCTAGTCCGCCGGACTTTTGAAATGAACGGACTTGCCGCTCGTCGGCAAGTCCGTTCATTTAGCACGTGACTTCAGGTTACGTAGCTAGCATAGGCAGTAAATGCCGCCGCGCTAGCTCCGTAAGCTGGCATGGATTTAAAGGGACTCCCCATGCCGAAAAAACGTCTTGGGGGTCTTCTCGCCGGACTCCTCCGCTCTCTTCTGCTCTTTTACCTAGCTCTTTCACGAGCGGAGAAGTCCGGCTACCTTCTTCGTCGTCGCCGTCGTTGTCTGGGGGTCTCGATCCGCCTTCGGGGGTCTTCCGGGGTCTCTTCTGTTCTTGCGACGGTCGTCGTCTTCCGCGCCGCCGGCGCCGCCTTCTTCTTCTTGTTCTTCTTCTTCTTCCGATGTTGACACGTCACTCCCTCTGGCCGGAATGCCAGAGCCGCGCTGTGCTGGCACTTATATAGGGACAAGGGGACAGGGTCACATGCTCATGTCACATGGTGACCCCGCCCCCTTGTGATGTCACAGTCCCAGCATCCTCCGGGACTGTGACATTGCAAGGGGGCGGGATCACCATGTGACATAAGCATGTGACCCTGTCCCCATGTCCCTATATAAGTCCCAGCGCAGCGGGGTTCTGGCATTCCGGGCAGAGGGAGCGACGTGTCAACATCGGAAGAAGAAGGACAAGAAGAAGGACAAGAAGAAGGACAAGAAGAAGGACAAGAAGAAGAAGGCGGCGCCGGCGGCGCGGAAGACGACGACCGCCGCAAGAACAGAAGAGACCCCCGAAGGCGGATCGAGACCCCCAGACGGCGGCGACGACGACGACGAAGAAGGTAGCCGGACTTCTCCGCTCGTGAAAGAGCTAGGTAAAAGAGCAGAATAGAGCGGAGTCCAGCGAGAAGACCCCCAAGACGGCAGAAGACCCCCGGAGCAGTGCAATAAAATATTTTTTTCAAAAGTGTGTGTGTTTTTGTACTTAACATTTTACACCTTAGGTGAATGAGTAGGGGTACATCGTACCCCATACTCATTCACATAGGGTGGGGGGGCCGGGATCTGAGGGCCCCCTTATTAAAGGGGGCTTCCAGATTCCGATAAGCCCCCACCCGCAGACCCCGACAACCAACGGCCAGGGTTGTTGGGAAGAGGCCCTTGTCCTCATCAACATGGAGACAAGGTGCTTTGGGGTGGGGGGGGCCGCACGGCCCCCCTTTCCCCAGGGCACCCCCCATGTTGAGGGCACGCGGCCTGGTACGGCTCAGGAGGGGGGGGGGCGCTCGTTCGTCCCCACCCCTTTCCTGGCCGTCCAGGCTGCGTGCTCGGATAAGGGTCTGACATGGATTTGGGGGGGACCCCCACGCCGTTTTTCGGCGTGGGGATTCCCTTTAAATCCATGCCAGGTGACGGAGCTAGCGCGCAGGCATTTACTGCCTACGCTAGCTACGTACCTGAAGTTACGTTCGAAATGAACGGACTGCTCCGTGTGTGGGCAAGTCCGTTCATTTTCAAAAGTCCCGCGGACTTTGTCCAGAGGATTGTCCGCCGGAGAAGTCCGGGCGTGTGTGGGCAAGTCACACGCTCGGAAGTCCGGCCGTGTGGGGAAGTCCCGCCGGACTAGGTCCAGCGGACAATCCGCCGGACTAGGTCCGGCGGACAAAGTCCGAACGTGTGTACGCGGCATAAGGGTTTACAACCACTTTAATCACTTAAATCATTGAAGTTTGAACATGCTAACTAATATTCATTTACATCTTTTATAAAAAATAATCCCTTGTGATCCTGACATGAAGCTCTTTGTTCAGGCACTCACTGTTATAGGGTGACAACACTGTCCCCATCTGCCAACTGTGCGCATCATGCCTGGTCACCTTATCACAGTGATGGCGAACTTTGGCACCCCAGATGTTTTGGAATTACATTTCCCATGATGCTCATGCACTCTGCAGTGTAGTTGAGTATCATGGGAAATGTAGTTCCAAAACATCTGGGGTGCCAAGGTTCATCATATGGGCCTCTGGCTGACACTACAAGAGTCTGTTTCAACACACATTTTGCAGGCATGATCTACTCTTGTCACCATTAGGAAGCCAAACCTGAGAAATGCCATCAAGTCATAAATGGAGTACATGCATGTAGACAAAAAGTCACAGGATGTAGGAGTACTGAGATACAACGAAGAATGAAAAAATGGTGAAAACTAGTATTTTCTTTAATATAAAAAAAATGCACTTTTAGAATACACAATACTTTAGCAAATTTAAAATGTCTGTCTTTCAGTTGGGGTTTACGTGTATTTAACTTAAAAAAAACAATAATTCTCAAAGTTTACATTTAATACACAGTTAAAAGTAAAAAAAAAAGGACGGAGATCATTTTGGTTTACTAGTCCAGGTGAATACTGAACATCTATAAAAGGTGAGCTGAAACCCAATATAAAAACTCTCAGGAAATTTACATACTAAAGAGTTAACCGTCTGTAGATCTTCCCAAGGATCTTCTTGCCCAGTTGCACAATTATGGTGCGTACACACAATCGCACATTCCAACAACAAAATCCATGTTTTTTTTTTTCCCAACGGATGTTGGATCAAACTTGTCTTGCATACACACGGTCACAGAAATCTTGATGGAAATTCCGAACGTTAAGAACGCGGTGACGTGCCGAGAAAAATTACGTTCAATAGCCAGTGCGGCTCTTCAGAATTTCCGACAACGGAATTTGTTGTTGGAAAATTTGAGATCCAGATATCAAATTTTGTTTGTCGGAAAATTCCAATGGAAAATGTCCGATGGAGCCTACACACAGTCGGAATTACTGACAACAAGCTCCCATCAAACATTTCCTGTTGGAAAATCCAACCGCATTAGATGTAGTATACTCACTGAGGAAAGCCTTCTTCCCTCTGCGTACTCCTCACAAGGCTTTGTACACTCGCACAGAGAAGCCCTTCAGCCCTCGTTCACACTGAATGGAGGTTTGAAGTTGCACAATTTCAAACCCGCATTTCAGTGCGAGTTCGGGAGCGATATGAATGACATTTGTGCAGGTTCATGCACAGAGGCCTATTGAAATTGCCCCTAAAGGCTGCGATTTAGCATGCGATTTGACAGGTCAAATCGTGCAGATGTGAAGGAGGGCAAAATCTGTATCTTTCAGTAGAGCTTGTTAATGCTTCTCTGGAAACCCTGACAAGGCATGATGTCCTGCAGAGAGGTTTGCCTCGTTTCAAACAGTGCTTACAGCTGTCAGGCTGTCTTTAAAGTTGAACTCCACACTTTTTTCCAGACTCCTTGAATGGTTTCCAAGGCCCCTGATTAAACCGTCAATCTCAGTGGAACAAGACATGGCGCAAATTGATCTAAGAGCCCTACTATGGGGATACCACGCTAAATTTCGTTCGCTCCCTGGTTTATCACCACTGACAACCGCAGCTCTAACCCTGTGGTACAACAGGGCCAGTAAACTTGCACTTACCACTGACCCAGGCCCTCTTTCCCCCTTATTTGATAGCGCAGCCCTTCTCACCTCCCTATCCAGGGAGAATTTAGGAACATACTGCCGAGAGCACTGGCCTACAGCCAATCAATTCGTCCACCCCTCTACAGGTCACTTCCGACCCACATCGGACTCCCCGAACCACACCAAAGTTGACTGGTTGTCTACACTCTCCCTGAATCACCTCAGCAGATCTCTACACCTCTCGGGCCAGGTCCATAGACAACTCACGAATTTCGAAACAATGTGTAATCTCTCTCTCCGACCCCCAGACATACTCTGTCTCTCATATATAAAGACATACAATCTCATCAATATGAAACCCTCCCGGCATACACCCACAAATGGGCCCATGACTTGGAGATAGAAATATCCCCTGCCCAGTGGCGCACGTCATTTATTCATACGCACCAAGCTTCCAGATCAGGATTCACACAGGAGAAGAACTTCAAGCTACTTTCAAGGTGGTACAGAGTTCCATCCTCGGTACACAAAATGTTCCCCACTACCACAGACACCTGCTGGAGATGTCACAGAGGACAGGGATCGTACATCCACGTTTGGTGGGACTGCATTAAAAGGTACACCCCTTTTGGGACAACATATTTAAAATTTACAACGATATGTACCAAACTGCACTAACCCCCTCCCCCATGATTGCGCTCTTATCCATCATCCCAGGGTCCCATCAAATCGCAAAAGCAATGCCTATTAAGATTTATTCTCTCAGAGGCGAGACATAATATATCTCTACACTGGAAGAAGGACTCCCCCCCCCCCCCCCCCCCCCCTAGCGGGATGGGTGAATATCCTTAATGATACCAAGCTAATGGAAGAAATGCAAGCCAAAACGGATGATAGATATGATCAATTCAACGCTTTATGGTCAATATGGCGCCACCACTCCACCTCGGTTGGGTTCCTAAACAATGTATAGCATTGGCAGATAACACAAAAAAATGACTAAGAGTGCAAGATATCCCATAACCTGTCTATTGAGAATGGTTGAGCACAGAGCCACTCCCAACTCCCTCCTCCCCTCATATTTCCATTTTCGCTTTTGCCTTCGTCAAGTACCTCTCTTCGCCACAATCAATACTCACCAGAAGGGTTTGAAATATCACAGTACTCAAGCCTTGGGCAGCGTCTGCTGAGAGATGACACTGCGTAGGGACAATCAAGCTCGTTATTTGACAAACCTTGTCCATAGGTACCCAGGTGAACTAGAACAGCGATAAGTTGTACAAGCACCCAGACGGGAGCGACTTATGATCCGTGTTTAGATGTGATTCTATTACCCCCTACCCTATTCTGCCCCCCCCAATGTTTTCCCTCACCCCCCCCAATCATAAGCCTTACTGTTTATGTTATGTAAACTTTGTTATATAGACAAAATTTATTGGATTTATGTACATATTGTTAATAAAATATATATTCATTAACCTTAAAGTTGAACTCTGGGCAGAAAAAGTTTAAATATATTCCTCTGTGTGCATGAAATGTCTCCACAACACAAATAACATGGTTATTACTTAAAAGTAGAAGTGACATCACTGTGCTGCCTGCCTATGCAGAGTACAGTTGTAGGAGGGGCCCAACAAGCCAACCCACAACAGGCTGCCAGCAGAAAACTAGAGGGGGCGGAGACTAGATCAATCACCCTGCACAAGGGGAGACCAGTCTTTATTACAAGAACCCCAGTACAGAGATGAAGTTTCACACTGGATTACTTCACAGGTCTGGTAGAAATTCACATATCACACCAAGATTCAAGTAAGAATACACATGACTCTTGTATTTGAGGATATTTACTTATTGTTTTAACTAAACACACTTGTTCAAAGCCAATATTGAATTAGTGATGCATTGTGGGAACTAGGCCAGTGCCAACAGAATGTTCTCTTTAACGCACCAATCCTGTATATGCAGATTAGTATTAATAGTTCTTAATCAGTCCAAATTATGAAAAGCTACAACAAATGAGAACTGCAGAAGCAACTATACAGCCAGAGAACACAATGTAATAAAAGTGTGTCAGTTTATACAGAAGTTCATGCGACAGGTCAGCTTTTACACCTCTAATCTGTCCGTTGCTCCTTTAGCTCAAGATCATTTTTTTTTTTTTTTTTTTTTTTTTTTTTTAGAAGTATTGTCTTTTGCATGGATTTACTATTTACTACTGTAATAAAGATTTTGAGTCCGAGTTCAACAGTTATGAAAGTTGAAGTTAAAATTATCACCCTGAAAAATAAAAAAGGTTTAAATACAGGCAGGTTCATACAGGATAATAACAGGGTGGCTGATGTATGGAAAACACATACAACATTCTCCAAATTAACTCCATAGTTACAATACTCCAAACTACCAACTGTATACAAGCACACCAACTTTGATCTGCCAAACAATAGTGTGTGTGTGTTAGGCAGCAGAACACACTAAATTTCTTTTGGACAGAAGTGACAAAAACAGACTTAGGAACTATGGAAGGATGGAGCTTCCAAGACCTAAGAAACCAGGGGCTCTTTTCTGTTAAAAAAAAAAGAAACCAGGGGCTAAAACAGGGGTGCCCAACCAGTGGCCCGCGGAGCCCTCTGATGTGGCCTGCAACCTCCTGTTTTGGGATGGTGGGACAGCAAACCCAGATGACGGGTTACCAATCCTGTATCCCAGAGCATCAGTGTTGTGAATGAAGCTGCAGATAGAGGAAGCAAGCGGTTGCGGAGGAAGCAGAGTCGCATAAGCTGTTGCTTCCTGTATAGCGCCGCCTCCTGTCACAGGCGGAGTTATACTAAATACACTATGCCTGGGATAGCAACAGCTGGCGATACCTGAATGGAAGACTGTTATTAAAGGCAAGTTTATTAAACTCACAATGTATATATGGCTTTATCTGTTCTGCTGGGCTGCTTTCAAACTGATCCACAGTGCACCCGTGGCTATCCTGCACTGTGCCATAGATTTCTGTTATTATCTGCAGGTTTGGTGCGCTTTCAGAAAGTTCACTACACCTGCAGTATATATTAGAAGTCTATGGCAAAGTGTAGCTAACCCGCAGGAAAGCCACAGATGCACTGCACCCTCAGTGTGGGTAAACCAAAGCACATCAGTCCAACCCAATAGGACCCTCCATTCACCTCCATGGAGCGGCAGATGTAAAAATGCACTGTTTACACCTGCCTACCTCCAATTCAATCCATTAAAAAAAAAAAACAAACAAACAGAAGGGGATCCGTCCCCTTCCGTCTAAGTGGAACAGATCAGAGGGCCCATAGATTAGAGTGGGCTGTGTCCGCGTTTGCTCTGCATATGCAGTGTGGACATAAGCCTGGCATCCTCCCGGTTCTGCTCCTTGTGGCCCTCCGACTGGATGCCAAGTCTCTTAAACAGCCCTCGCTCTTCAAAAGGTTGGGCACCCCTGGGCTAAAGCCTAGTACACACTATGAGAATATCAGGCGAACAATGGTCAGATTTTCCACGAGGGTACATATCATGATATAACTAGGAATGGTATTAAAGTGGAAGTCCATGCAAAAACTAAAATTCCTGCATCTATAGACACCAGGGATCTGTATGAGTACACATACCTTTTTGGAAGCGGATTTGACCCGATCCTACGCTGAGCTGTCAGCCACGGCTTCACTGTAGAGGCGGGTGCAGGAGACGGATGACAAAGGAATCCCCACAGCAACTCTATGGGTGACGTCACTTCCTATTAATTTCACAGTTGTCGGCCGTGTCCTCTGCAGAGCTTCCACCACTGGAGATCGAGTCGGGGGCGGGTCAGATCAGCTTCCAAAAAGGTATGTATACTATTTTTTTTCTTTACAGGGATAGAGAGGTTATTGTTAGATCCCTGGTGTCCATAGGTGCAGGGATTTTAGACTTCCACTTTAACTTTAACTAAAATTCACAAAACGACAAAGTCAAATGTAGCTACGTACTAGCTGGTTATTCTGGTTCGCTCTTTGCTTCTGACAATGCGTGGTATTTTTGTACGATTACTGTACACATTGAGCAAAAAATTGAACATTGTGTTCATGTACAATAAAAATATGTTCTATATATGTTCTGTCCGAAATTTCTGTATGGTTTTTGGAAAAGAAAAAAAAAAAAAAAAAATCCTCTTTTTTGGGTCCACTGCCAGCAGTCCTGGCCCCTCCCCACAGCTGAGTGCTCCCAATAGGAAGTGTCTTGCTATAGGGGCACTTGAACAGGCACGCTCCTGTGAATGGACATTGACCATTCACACACAGAGCGGCAACTCAGCCCCGCTACCGGCTCTCTCCTCATTGGCTGACTGGCTGTGAATGACAGCAGCGGGAGCCAATTGCTCCCACTGCTGTGTCTCAGCTAATGAGGAGAGAAAGACCCAGGAGAGCCACTGCTCTTGTGCACATCGTAGACAGAGCTGGGGCTCAGGTAAGTATAAAGGGGGGATTAAGGGCAAGTATAAAAGAATGCATAAGGGTAAAACAAAACTTCTGCCTTTAGTAGAACCACATTAAGTTAGCCACCCAGCCCCCACATATCCACTTAAAAACTAAAATCTCACTTTTAGGTGGCCTGGCTCTTTAAAACTACTGTTTTAAAGTGCAGAATGTATAATAATGCTATTTAAATATGACCAATGTAAAATAAAATAAACTACCCCAAAAAACAGAGTTCCTTGGAGTACAGGTATAATTTTAAAATTAAAAA
Source organism: Lithobates sylvaticus (assembly GCA_028564925.1). Lineage (NCBI taxonomy): Eukaryota > Metazoa > Chordata > Amphibia > Anura > Ranidae > Lithobates > Lithobates sylvaticus. Next base: position 225,960,385 of record CM053029.1, on the reverse strand, counting down.
CTTGTCTTTCCCACACCACTGAGGCTGCATTCACACTAGGGGAGTTGCATGAATGCGCACAAAATCGTGCAATTTTGTGAGTTAATGAAAAATAAAAATCAACAGTTGAGCTTGCAGTGGGCCATTTATGGCACATCAAAAACATCAGCAAAAGGCACTGTTAAAAAAAAAAAAAAGAAGATGCATGAACTATTTTGCCACGTTTGTCATGCATAGGGCAGCGCAATGAAAATGAACATGCCCCAGTACAGCCCTTTTCTTATAAGAGAACTATATCCACAGGGTAATAATGCTGCTGTGCCATTTCACTTCAAAATATATTAAAGGAATATAAAATAGGATATCAATAAAAGTAAGGCAATTGAGCAATAAAATGTCACATAGGAGGACTCTGTTGATGGTAGTGACAGGCTGCATCATGTATTGGCTTTGCCCATAGTTATGCTTTAACAGTGTGGAGGGTTCAGCACAGTCATCCTTTCCAGCTATCCGAGGCCACAATTCATTTCTGGCCTCTAATGAGAAAACAGGGTGTGAGTCTGAAAAGTGAAACAGGAAGTGCAAAGTCTGATTACTCATGTACAAGAAGTAATACAGTAATACAAGTCCGGAAACCACCAGTCATTGAGTAAATGTAAAACAAAGTACGCCAAGTCTTTTCTTGCTCTTCAATAAAGAACTTATATCTGTGAGCTGCTTTAAAAAAAAAAATAAAAAAAAAACTGGGAGCATAAATATTTTTTTTTTAAATAAAAAATAAATAAAAAAAATAAAAGAATTTTAGCAGACATGCACCCTTTTTATTTAAAGGGGATGTTTATCTTTATGTTTAGGTGTCCGCATTGCCTCCTCAGCTGCCCTTTACTTACCTGAGCCCTTACCGATCCATCGCCATGCACATCTGCAGCCCTTCTCTCACTTCTGGGTCTCGCTGGCTTTACTGGGGCACCAGGAGCCATTGGCTCCCAGTGATGTCAATCAAAGCTAGTGACGAGGAATCGGGGGTGGGGCTGAGTCCCGCTGTCTGTGTCAATGGACGTAGCAGAGAGCATGCACGAGTGCCCCCAGGAGGGGCCAGGAGCGCCGACGGGGGACCCGAAAAGGAGGTTCCTGCCTGCTCTGTGTGATTCCATTTGACATGTATAGATATGTTTGTTTTTTTAATTTACCTTTACAACCCCTTTAAATGTTCTACTCTCTTATAATCACCCCCCCCCCCCCCCCCCCCAGAGTTCAGGTCTGTAATTCTCACCTAGGTGAGGGGTGGGTCTCTCTCACTCGCTCTAATATAGGTATATTTTAAATGAGATAGAGAGAGAGAGAGAATTAAGCAAAAATCCAGAAAGAAAAACACATAAAACAAATGCAATAAAGTTGTGGTACAGTGAGTAAAATAAGTATTTTATCCCCAGGCATATACATTACTTAGTACTTGGTAGAGAACCCTTGTTGGCAAGCACGGAGGTAATACGTTTCTTGTAGTTGGTGACCAGGTTTGCACACATCTACGGAGGGATTTTGGTTCACTCGTCTTTACAGATCTTCTCTAATCCTTAAGGTTTCTTGGCAACTCGAAGTTTCAGCTCCCTTAATAAATTTTCTATAGAATTAACCACTTGCTTACTGGGCACTTAAACACCCTTCCTGCCCAGACCAATTTTCAGCTTTCGGTGCTCTCACACTTTGAATGACAATTACTCAGTCATGCAACACTGTACCCAAATGAATTTTTTGTCCTTTTTTTCCCACAAATAGAGCTTTCTTTTGGTGGTATTTGATCACCTCTGGGTTTTTTATTTTTTGCGCTATAAATGAAAAAAGACCGAAAATTTTGAAAAAAAACACATTTTTCTTTGTTTCTGTGATAAAATTTAGCAAATTATTAATTTTTCTTCATAAATTTTGGCCACAATTTATACTGCCACATATCTTTGGTAAAAATAACCCAAATTAGTGGATATTATTTGGTCTTTGTGAAAGTTACAGACTCTACAAACTGTGGTGCAAATCATACAAAATTGATCACACCTAATGTACTGGTGACCTATCTCATTTCTAGTGACCCGAACAAGCCAGGAAAGTACAAATACCCCCCAAATGACCCCTTTTTTGAAAGTAGACATTCCAAGGTATTTAGTAAGAGGCATGGTGAGCTTTTTGATGTTGTCATTTTTTTCCCACAATTCTTTGCAAAATGAATTATTTTTTTATTTTTTATTTTTTTCCACAAAATTGTCATTGTAATAGGTTATTTCTCTCACATGGAAGGTGTATACCACAAATGACACCCCAAAATAAATTTCGCTACTCCCCCTGAGTATTATGATACCACATGTGTGGGACTTTTACACAGCCTGGCCACTTAGAGAGGCCCAAAATGCAGGGAGCGCCATCACGTGTTCTAGGAGCATAAATTACACATCTAAATTGTTGAATACCCATTACACTTTTGAAGGCCCTGGAGCACCAGGACAATGACACGTGACACTGACGTGGCACTGATGACAGGTGGCACTGATACGTGGCACTGATGACACGTGACACTGATGTGGCACTGGTGACAGATGGCACTAGTATGGAGCACTGATGACACGTGACACTGATGACAGACGGCACTAATACGGGGCACTAATGACACATGACACTGACAGATGGCACTAATATGTGGCACTGGTGACAGATGGCACTAATACGTGGCACTGATGAGAGATGGCACTAATATGTGGCACTGATGACACGTGAGAGGTGGCACTGATGACACGTGACACTGATGACAGATGGCACTGATACGTGGCATTGATGACACGTGACATGATGACAGATGGCACTGATACGTGGCATTGATGACACGTGACACTGACAGGTGGCACTGATGACAGATGGCACTGATACGTGGCACTGATGACAGATGGCACTATGTGGCACTGATGACACGTGACACTGATATGGCACTGATGACAGATGGCACTAACGTGGCACTGATGACAGATGGCACTAACGTGGCACTGATGACAGATGGCACTTATACGTGGCACTGGGGACAGATGGCACTGGGGACACAGATGGGGACAGATGCATGGGGACACAGATGGATGGGGACACGGATGGGGACAGATGGATGGGGACAGATGGATGGGGTCACACGGATGGGGACACGCGGATGGGGTCACACGGATGGGGACACACGGATGGGGTCACACGGATGGGGTCACACGGAGGGGGGTCACACGGAGGGGGGTCACACGGATGGGGGTCACACGGATGGGGACACATGGATGGGGACATGGATGGGGACAATCATGGGGTCACATGGATGGGGACACATGGATGGGGACACATGGATGGGGACACATGGATGGGGTCACATGGATGGGGACATGGATGGGGTCACATGGATGGGGACACATGGATGGGGACATGGATGGGGTCACATGGATGGGGACACATGGATGGGGTCACATGGATGGGGACATGGATGGGGTCACATGGATGGGGACACATGGATGGGGACACATGGATGGGGACATGGCTGGGGTCACATGGAGGGGGACACATGGATGGGGACATGGATGGGGACATGGATGGGGACATGGATGGGGACACATGGATGGGGACATGGATGGGGACACATGTGGGGACAGATGGGGAGATCGATCGCACATTTAGTTTTTTTTTTTTTACTTACGGCTGCTGCAGCCGTTGATCTCTCTCTCCCCACACGCTGTCTGTGTGAGGAGAGAGAGCGGCGCTGACAGATGATCTCATATGTTTCCATATGAGATCATCTGTCATTGGACACGCCGATCTCGCTGTAAACGGCCGCTGTGATTGGCCGTTTACAGCGATCTGTGACCGGCCGTGTCCGACGGACACGGCCAGCACAGAACTTCCCCGATGCGCGCTCTCAGGAGCGCGCATTAGGGAAGTAAACAGGAGGACGTCCAGGGACGTCCTCCCAGCAGAGAGCGTCCGCGCTGCAGCCGTCTTTCGGCTATAGCGCGGGCGCGAAGAGGTTAAGGTCTGGAGACTGACCAGGCAACTCCATGGCCTTAATGCGCTTCCTCTTGAGCCACTATTTGTTGCCTAGGCGGTATGTTTTGGGTCATTGTCTTGCTAGAAGACCCATCTGGCTGAGGGAAGAAGGTTCTAATCTAAGATTTTACAATACTATTGGCCCCTCAATGTGGCAAAGTCGTCCTGTAACTTTAGCAGAGAAACAGCTCCAAAGCATCAAGTTTCCACCTCCATGCTTGACTGTAGGGATGGTGTTCTTAGAGTCATAGTCAGTATTTTTCTTCCTCCAAATACAGTGAGTCGAATTGATGCCAAAGAGCTCAATTTTGGTCTCATCTGACCACAGCACTTTTCCCCCTCAATTCTGGCATGACTGTATATGTGCCTTGAGGAGGGGGATTTGTTTTTTTTAGAGGAAGAAAAATATTTTTGGGGAATTTTGTACAAAGAAATTAAGGGCCTATCATTTTTACCATAGGTGCAAGTGGGCAAACTTACAAAATCTTCGGGGGGGGGGGGGGGGTAAAATAATTATTTCCCCCACTGTAAATTATTATATATATATATATATATATATATATATATATATATATATATATATATATATATATATATATATATATATATATATTTTTTTTTTTTAATACAGACGCACATGCTTTATTTTCTTTAAAACAAATTGAGTTTTCCTTGGCTTTGTGTTTTGTGTCTTGCTGAAATGTCCACCCTCATTTTATCTTCATCATCCTGGTAGATGGCAGCAGGTCTTGGTACATTTTTCCATTCATTCTTCCTTCAATGAAATTAAGGTTTCCAGTACCGTATGCTTAAAAAGCCCCACACCATGATGTTCCCGCCTCCAAAATTCATTGTTGGTATGGGGGGTGTTTTTGGGGTGATGCGCAGTGCCATTTTACCTCCAAACATGGTGTGTATTATAACATCCAAAAGAGTTCAATTTTGGTCTCATCTGACCATCTCCCAGTATTTCACAGGCTTGTCTAAACGTTGTGCAGCAAACTTTAAAAATTAGCTTCAACATGCTTTTTTTCTTCAGCAATGGAGTCTTGCATGGTGAGTATGCATACAGGCCATGGCGGGTGAGCGCATTACTTAGTTTTCTTTGAAACAATTGTACCTGCTAATTCCAGGCTTATCTGAAGCTCTCCACAAATAGTCCTTGGCTCTTGGACAACTCTTCTGATAATTATTTTCACTCCTGTCAGAAATTTTGTGAGGAGCATCTGGTCATGGCCGTTTATGGTAAAATTATGTTCTTTTCACTTCTGGATTATGACAACAGTAGGGCTGAAACAACTAATCGATTATGAGATTAATCGATTACTATTTTCATAATCGATTAATCGGCCAGTAACATAATGGGGTTTTAAAAAAACTAAAAATGAGCCCTTTATAGTACAAAAAGAGCAAATCATTGCTACTGTAAATATTGCTTTCACAGTTCTACACTAAAAAAATGAACCCCTACAGTAGTGATTATGCCGCCGCTGTTTGGAAAGGGTCTGGGACTTTTTTTTTTTTTTAACACAAAACTGTGCTTTTTTGGTTCAATATACGTCAATGGAGAAGCTGCAGAAAAGCATGTAATGTGTTTTTGCAGCAATTTGTGTTTTTTTAATCTGCCCAACAACTAATTGGCAAAAAAAAGTATATGTCTTCTATCTGTTATTCTCAGAGTGGATTAAATACTTTGCTCTCTAGTCATATAGTTGGTTATTTATATTTACCACCGCATATAGATATTTAAGAATAAATTGCCTTTTTTTTAAAAACTTTACATATTATCTAAATTATACACCATGCTTTTTTTTTTAAGGTTATTAACCGATTATTCGAAAAAATAATCGGCCAACTAATCGATTATGAAAATAATCATTAGTTGCAGCCCTAAACAGTGCTCACCGGAACATTCAGAAGTTTAGAAATCCTTCTGTAACCAATGCCATCAGTATGTTTTGCAACAATAAGGTTGCGAAGGTCTTCAGAGAGCTCTTTACTTTTACCCATCATGAGAGGTTTCTTGTGTGACACCTTGGTAACAAGGAGAAGAAATGAGCATAAAAGGAGCATCCGGTGATCAAAGAGGTAAGTAATTTGTATTTTATTAGAAGTTTCAGCAATAAAAAAAGAGGCCAGCGCGTTTCGGGGAGCTTCTGAGCACACAGCCAGCACTGAGAACGTCTAACAGTCCCGCCCTGATGAAGGGGGAGTCTTTAGTCCCCCGAAACACGTTGGCCTCTTATTATTGCTGAAACTTCAAATAAAATACAAATTACTTACCTTTCTAAGTACTGATAGATTTCCGCTGGTGTCTTGCATGCCTTTTTGCACCCTTTCTTCATGTGTTCAATACTTTTTCACATTTTATTACACATAACTTAATTTATGAACTATTTGTAGTGGTTTCTTTGTATGTATGAATTGCTGGGTTGTTACTGACATGTAGAATTGTAGACGGCCACTCACATTGGCTTGATGTTACTGACATGTGGTGAACATTTCATGTCAATAGCACCTGTCAGGGATGTACTGCCCGCTCCAGAAGGCGTGTGCCTATGCGCACGTGCGAATCACGGACTTTGCGCACGAATGCACGCGCTTTGGCGCCCAACGGCCTATAGAAGATGCTCCTGGAATGTTGCCCCTTGCAGTTTGATCTGATTCTGTTCCCCGTGTTCCTGATTCTGTGCCTGTATCCTGTTCTTGTTTTTTGATCCGAGTTCCTGACCTTGCTTCTGTCTCCAGTCCTGACCTCGGCTTGTTTGACCCTGCTTGGTTACCTGCCTGATTGCCTGTTGCCAAGACCCAGACTGGACTCGACTACTCTCTGCCTGCCGTTTATACTGTTACCCTGATGTGTATGACCCGGCTAGTATGACTCAGCTTCTGTCTGCTGACCTGCAGCTGCTGCTCTGCAAACCTTCACCTGCTGACCAGCATCCACTGCTCCCTGTACCAGCTTCCACTCAGCTACACTACTTTAAGCAGTGAGGACCGAACAGGCACCCTTACCACCATGGTCCCCACTCCAGTGGTCTTCCTCCATATATCAGGCTCACACCTAAGGTACGTTACAGCACCTTTATAAATGGATTTAAACTTGAAAAATGGTGACATGTTCAATACTTATTTTACCCGCTGTGTATACACATACATATCAGTTGAGGTACAGAACAGATTTTGAACAGGAGTGTACAGCTAAACACACACAGATGAAGAAACACACAGTCCTTGTTCTAATATGCCCTCCACCCAGGGCTGCTTGCTTCTAAGCTATAAAAAAGATCTGATTCACCTGGGTGGGTCTAAGATCATAAAGATCCAATAGCAGATCTTTGCCAGGTCTGCTAGGTGTGTTCACGTCCAGAGAAATGCCAAGTTCGCCTTTCACACCCATAATCCTAATCCAAAACTACAAGCTGAGATTGCATGCATGCACAGTCACTCCAAACTGGACAAGGCAGCTTCGTCTAGTTTGTCGAAGAAACAACAAACCCATTATTAACAGCTACAACAAATGTTTAGTTAACAGTCCATTTAGCACAGGAAACACAAAGATCTCACTGACACAATCCCTGAGAGACAGAAATGGTTGTACAGTATGTCTACTTGGACCACAAACTGACCTTATTAAACCAGAATGGACCAACTGATGTAAAGGGATCCGGAAAAAAATAAAAAAAAAACAGAGTTGCCGTTTGGGTTTTTACACAAGAGACGCTTGTCAGTAAACTAGAAACAGTGTGTACCAAGTCAATGTTTTTTTTTTTTTTTAACATACAGATTTTCAAAACGTCTCACAAGGTGACACTACAGCACTGAAAAAGCCTCTTGTGAGATTTGGGCTACACATCATTTCCTGGGATCTTGGAAGGTGTGCGATGTCACCCTTTCCTAGACCCTGCTGGTGGAAACCGAGGGAAAATTAAGTATATTTATAAACCCTTTTTCCTACAAGCTTCTGGGATCTCTATGAAAACGTATGTGATGTCACCCTCAACTAGATGCCACTAGTGGAAGCCAGGGGGGGGGGGGGGGGGGGGGGGGGGGGGGGGGGGGGTATAATTAAAAAGGGGAGTTCCAGGCTTTTTATTTTTTATTAAAAGTCAGCAGCTACAAAAAGTGTAGTTGCTGACTTTTAATAAAAATATTATTAGTTGGGCAAGTAGTTGGTAGCAAATGGGTCTATCGCTTCTCAATTGTGAAAAATATAAATATGAGAGGGCCTAGTGTGCATCAACACGGCCTATACCCCTGAGAGAAGCTTGGACAGATAGACATAGAAAGTGTATGCATATAAACAAAAATAGGTTTTATTAGGACAATAGGCCCAGAAGATTGGGCCATCTTCTGGGCCTATTGTCCTAATAAAACCTATTTTTGTTTATATGCATACACTTTCTATGTCTATCTGTCCAAGCTTCTCTCAGGGGTATAGGCCGTGTTGATGCACACTAGGCCCTCTCAAATTTATGACTTTTAATAAACAGACACTTGCCTGTTCCACGGTCCAGCGATGCGGCCGAACGGGGTATCGCTCCCCCTCCTTTCCTCAGGCGCCTTCATTGCCACTCTGGGCACCTGGCCGTGGCAGCTTTCGGCTTCACGGCCGGGCACGCACAGCGCATTCGTGAGTCGCGCTGCGCTCCCGGAGTGGACAGGCGATCTCCTGGGACGTGACACGTGTCCCAGGAGATCGCCTAGAGGGAGGGGCCACCTAAGGCGAAAGGAGGAGTCGCCTTGGTGGTCCCTGGGCAGAAGCAGGAAGTGGGACAGGAATGCCCCCTCCTAATGAAGCCCCCACTCACTCCCCCCCCCCCCCCAAAAAAAATCACATGCCAAATGTGGCATGCAAGGGGGCGAGGAGTGCTTAAAGCGGAAGTTCCATTTTTGGGTGGAACTCCGCTTTGAAGGGCAACTCCACTTTCGTGAAAAAGAAAAATATATAGCATTTACTATGGCTAAACAAGTCATATTGTAATTGAATCTTTTTACAAATGACCTGTCCTTTTCAAACTGCAGTGCTGTAATTTTCTGTAAAATTCATGCAATGTGGCACCCTGGAGGTGTTCCCTACACAGCTGGTACAGGATTAGGTAACCCCCTTAGGCTAGATTCAGATCTAGCGACTTGTGAATGCACACTTTTGCATGCACTGTGTGTGTTTTTCTGCTACATGCATAGGGCAACTTATTTCAATAGACTGTCCTATGTGCAACAATACACACCAAAGAGCATGTACCTTTTTTGGGCATTGCACATTTTAATGCATTTAATGGGCATCTGCTTGGGGTGCCATCAACAATAAATGGTGATGTGCATCTTCCATACATTCACCGAATGCTCAGATGTGAATACAGCCTACGGATAATAACTTCTAAAGAGATGCAGACACTGCAACTTCTCTCTTCAAAACGCAGAAAGAATATCAGCTGATTAAAATGAGTCCCTCCCATTCAGAATCAGTACCCAAAAGGACAAACAGCTTTTCCTTCGGAGCAGAAACAGGTACGAATCTGAAACAAAGTTTGTTAAAATCCCTGCAATGTACATAGATCACAAAGAGGGGATTTTTTATTTTTTTTGCAACAAAAGTAAAGTTACTCTTTAATAAAAAATGTTCCTATAGTTTTTTTAACTTTAAAGATCCAATTGGGTTCTGCTACAATACACATGTGAATAGGGAAAATGCTTACAGGAAAAGAGGGCAAACCTGTGAGTTCACAGCAGAATGTGTACAGCCACTTTTCTCCATGGACCCTCAAAGAGATGAGAATCTGAGATTAAAGCCTGCTACACAGGGGCTGAATATTAGCCGGTGTCGGACAGTTCAACAGAAACCAGCCTACATTCTGTCCATTGGCTTCTGTTGAATGGACATGCTCGAAAACCTGCATCTGATTGGCATCTGTGTGTTCTGGCGAGGGGGTACCAGAATACAATAGCTCAGCGGGGAGGTCCCTGTACTAACAAAGGCTAGTTAGTACAGAAAGCTCCAGAGTTTTTTTGTTTAACCAATAGTGTTGTATTAGGCTGAAGGCTAGGTTCACACTTTTACAATCTGAATTTGATCTGACTTTCAGTGTGATTATGTAATGCAACTTGGATGCTACTTTGTTTCTACTTTGAAGTGATTTGCATATTATATGGGGCCAAAAGCATGCTGAAATTGCACCAAAGTAGTACAGAAACTTTTCAAAATTGTGCCCTGCAGCGTTGCATTGATTTGAACAAGCTCCATTGAAAACTACATTTCCATTGTCATGTGATTCTGTGCGACTCAAGTTGCATCTGAAATCACACTAGTGTGAACTAAGCCTAAAATTTGTGTTTTCTGTTCTGTTTTTACAACAGTACAATTATCCTGAAAACCCCATCACATCTTTTGTTGTTTCGTATTACAGAAAACATAAACAAAAAAAAAAAAAGTGAAAGACAAAACAATTAAAATTCTAACCATCCATGCACAAAAAATGAGTCCGTTATGTCAAGAAAATTTCAGGAGGTCTAAAAAACATCCTGCAGCCAAACAGCCAAGATGTGTTAAATAGCGGAGACAAGCTATACACTACGTACACTCATTACGTTCCCCTGACCGGTTATCCAATTAGAGAACAATGTGCCATTCAGGCAGCTACTTCCACTGACCAATAAACAAGTCAGCTGATCAAAACCTTGTCCTACTTAGGAGACAGGACCAAAGCAATGTGCTGCTCATCTTCAGGATTAGCAAGTCTATGGCAGGGAAGCAGGCATGAAGTCAACAGTCAACGAAGCCAGTGTTCCCAGACAAGGGAATGCATGTTCTACAGCAAAATGAAAGCCAGGCATGTGAGAAGCATTCAGAAAAAACATCACTGTGTATTTAAAGGGGATCCTACAGTATAATGAATATTCAAGTTGGCACATATTTGTATTCATTATCGTAATGTTCGATCACTCACACTATAGGTAATAGTGCACCTCTATTAAAACAGAACTCTTTACATTTGTTGCCATTCCCAACATAGAATTTGATTTACTATAGGCAAATAGGCTGTTTTGTTTGCCATGATAGCTGCACAAGAGAATTTCCCCCCCCCCCCCCCCTCCAGAGTCAAGTGAATGAGGTGAAGCTTTGCTGACTTCCATCATCCAATCACCTGCAAACAAAAATGCATTTTTTTCCTATTTTCCTTGTATTGGGTATTGTTTGCAAGGTTTAACTTCAACACATTCACCAAACTCTGGGGTAAATTTTCTTGCATTGTGCAACTTCACTTAGAGAAGTGAACAGTCTATTTTGGTAAATGACCCCCATAACATTTACTTTGTTAGTACTTTTTTTTCCCTCCAATGCCCGGATCAAGGGACAGGTTAGGCCACAGTAAATAATAGCAGACCTATCCACCATAAGAGAAAAAAAAAAAATAGGAATTGGGCAGCCTGGCCACTATGGCTAGCGTGGTGCATGCCACACATTGGAGTAGGAAGAAGATGCAACAACAGTGTAGCTAACAATTTTAACACCAACAGCGAGTAATCACTATAGCAGCCTTGCGATAAATAAGATTTCTACTGTGTAAACAAAAAGGTTTACAGTTGCATGTACTTTCCCTTTACAAGAAAGGAAAAGAATGCAGTCAAAAGTGATTTGTGCACGCTTGTTGTGCCATATTCTCTTTCGAATTACACAATGAGATAACACTGATAAAACACCAACACCTATTTATAAAAGATACACCGAAACCTAAAGTGTCCCCCACTCTCCCCATGTTAAACTTAGATTAAGCCTATTGGGTGAAACACATCAGAAGCTATGACGTCAGATGAGGGTGAGAATGCCTGCATATTCAACAATAAAGTACTGCATTGCTTGAATAAAGACAAAAGATTGCAGTTTATCATGTTGCTGGCTCTTTCGATTGGTTCGTATGTGTTGGCTGGCAGAGGCCAAGAGCAGGGCAACAATATATAGAACACTACATAGGATTGTACTAATTGGGTTGCAACACTGCCCATTTTTGTGTTGAAACTTAATTCTAATGTGTTCTTTTTAACTACAGTTCTAGCTGAGAAGAAACAAGACACATTCTGATATGTGTCTGGGCAAGGGATGCTGGAGATAAGTGTAAACTGATACTACCTGTGTCACAAAACAAGAATCTAAAACTACAGTATTTAAACTGGCCATATATTATACAATTTTCTCATTAAATTTCCTTTAACTATGTAGTGCAAGGGCCTGCCTGACTACATATGAATTGAAAGTGTTTACGTTTAACCTCATATTATAAGGTTTTGGTAAATCTAAAGAAATAAAATGTGCATATGAATGACATTGCATGCCTGGCTAATTGACATGTTTATGTACAATGCTACAAAAAAAAAAAAAAAAAAACAACGTTAGCATGTGTGTGCATGTTGATTTAGGGAGAGGTTCAAACCACAAATCCACAGAATAGCTGAAGCAGGAGCAGGGTGATGCATGCACTGGCTTTCTCTCCAGCAAGCAGCACAGAATCTTGTAAAACTAGCAATCACAGAGGCGCTTTACATCAGGTGCAGTGATTGGTATCCTGTAACTACGCTCTGAAAACAGAGGGCTCTTACTTTGCTTCAAGCAACTAGAGTGCACCTGGGGTAGTACAGTATTCACAGCGCTGCACTTTTACCATATTTTGTCATGTTACAGCCTTATTCCAAAATGGATTAAATTCATTGTCCTCAAAATTCAACAAACAATACCCCATAATGACAACATGAAAGAAGTTTGTTTGAAATCTTTGCAAGTTTATAAAAAAAAAAAAAAATACACATGTGCATAAGTATTCACGGCCTTTGCTCAATACTTTGTTGTAGCGCCTTTGGCCCCAATTACAGCCTCAAGTCTTTTTGAGTATGATGCTAAAAGCTTGGCAGATCTATTTTTGGGCAGTTTCTCCCATTCTTTGCAGGACCTCTCTCAAGCTCAGGTTGGATGGGGATCGTTGATGCACAGCCATTTTCAGATCTCTCCAGAGATGTTCAATTGGGTTCAAATCTGAGCTCTGGCTGGGCCACTCAAGGACATTCAAAGAGTTGTCCCATAGCTACTACTTTGTTATCTTGGCTGTGTGCTTAGGGTCGTTGTCCTGTTGGAAGATGAACCTTCGTTCCAGTCTGAGGTCCAAAGCTTTCTGTAGCAGGTTTTCATCAAATGATATCTCTGTACATTGCTGCATTAATCTTTCTCTCGATCCCGACTAGTCCCCACAGCATGATGCTGCCAGCACCATGCTTCACTGTAGGGATGGTATTGTCAGGTGATGAGCAGTGCATAGTTTCCTCCAGGTATGACGCTATGGTTGCCACCTCATCCCTTTAAACCCGAACACATATTAATTACACAGATTCTGTGGCTGATTAAGGTGATAATTAAGCTCACTTGGTGCCTTATCTGCATTTAATTAGCCTCAGAACCTGTGTAATTCAAAGGTGTTCGGGTTTAAAGGGATGAGGTGGCAACTCTATATGACGCTTGCCATTCAGGCCAAAGAGTCCAATCATGGACGTTTTGTTTTCTCATGGTCAGAGTCCTTCAGGTGCCTTTTGGCAAACTCCAGGTGGGCTGTCATGGCCACTGTACCATATAAACCAGATTGGTGGAGTGCTGCAGAGATGGTTGTTCTTCTGGAAGGTTCTCCTCTCTCCACAGAGAAATGCTGGAGCTCTGTCAGTGACCATCAGGTTCTTGGTCACCTCCCTGACTAAGGCCCTTCTCCCCCGATTGCTCAATTTGACCAGGCAGCCCGCTCTAGGAAGAATTATAGCAGTTCCAAACTTCTTCCATTTACAGGTGATAGAGGCCACTGTGCTCATTGGGACATTCAATGCTGCAAAACATTTTCTGTACCCTTCCTCAGATCTGTGCCCCTATATAATCCTGTCTCGGAGGTCTACAGACAACTCCTTTGACTTCATGGCTTGGTTTGTGCTCTGACAAGCACTAGTAACTGTTGGCCCTTATACAGACAGGTGTATGCATTTCCAAATCATGTCTAATCAACTGAATTTACCACGGGTGAGCTTAATTTTGAGTATCAATGGCAAAGGCTGCGAATACTTCTGAACATGTGATTTTTTGTTTTTTATTTTTAATAAATTTGCAAAGATTTCAAACAAACTTCTTTGACGTTGTCATTATGGGGTAATGTTTGTAGAAGTTTGTGGAAAATAATGAATTTAATCCATTTTGGAATAGTGCTGCAACATAAAATGTGGAAAAAGTGAAGCGCTGTGAATACTTTCTGGATGCACTGTACATATTATCTTTCCGCTCTATAAAACAAACATGAATGCCATCACCAACATAAGACACCTTTCACAAATTGTAGGGGCCATCACCTTACAAGTTTTATTTTCCTTTTAACATCCATTATGATACTGTAAATTATAGCAATTACTCAAAGCTTACAAAAGCCTTATATAGGCCTAGACCAATTCTATGTGGCAATAATAAATTCAAACTGGACGAGGGTGCCATTGCACCAAAGGCTACTGGGATAAAATTTCACCTTTATTTCAGCAATCTAAAAAGTAGGTTTCATGACAATATATTTGCAGTTGAAATTTTCTCCCATTGGGAAACGCACCCTTGTCCACTTTGAAATTATAGAAATTACTTAACATTTTTTTTTTTTGGTTTACAAGTTACCAAAACTTGCAAAAGTGTCTTTCTATGTTTTCATTCAGGCTGTTACAGAAGACAGGTCTATGGATTAGGTGCTCCAGGCTTTCTGCTCTGGTGTTTTCACATAGTGCTGGTGCCTAGAGCAGTGTGTCACCATCAAATAGCTCGGCCCACATTCCTCCTAGAGGTCAGCGCACACTAAAGTGCATACCTTGTGACTGCATAGGCTGTGCAAGGTGCACACATTCCTGAGGATGGAGGCATAATCTTGAGAGAAGAACAGATATAAAAGCACAGACATAATACACATGAAGGCAACAGAGGAAACGGAAAATAAGAAACCACAAAACAGACACATGTATTTATGTGTCTGTCTGATATGTACTGCATCATCCAGCTGGATGGAAATCAATAAGCACTTCAGCAAGTACAAAGCTGATCAGTCACGGGAAAATGTATTTAAAAAAAAAAAAAAAAAACAATTTATACATTCATTTGAAAAATCATTGTAATAATTAAAATTTTCTATCACTGCATCAATCATTTTGTGTGTTAATTTAATAAAATATGTCAAAAGTTTTCTTTAAATGGATAGAGTATGGGATGATTAGAACTTCTATCAAGTTTATACCGCGGTCTTTGTCCTTAGTGGGGAAATTTACCTTCTGTACTCATTCCGATAGTCGTCGCTAACTGAACAAAAAGTTGGGGGAAATCCCAAATTTGACAGTTGTCACCAGAACAGAAATAAGGGGGAGCTCCAGTCTGGGCAAAAAACAAATGAAGTCAGCAGCTACAAATACTGCAGATGCTGACTTTTAATATAAAGGATGTCCAGGGATCAAGCTATGTTGGCCCCCTCGAGCCAATACTTCATGTGCGAGTCATGCTGCGTTTTCTAAATGGTCCTGTCGGCAGAGGGGGGAGAGGGGCAGGATCTTACCCCGAAGTGGAACCTGTCAAAACCAGATACCAGCTCCCCCATAAAAAGTGGCAAATATGACATTGGAGGGTGCGAACAAGCGTTACTTCCCCTTTTAGTTGGAGCGCCGCTTTAACCACTTTCCGACCGGCGCACGACGATGTACGTCCCTTTTTTGAAGAGGGATATCTCGGTAACGGCAGCAGCTGCTGCCACAACCGAGGTATCCATCTCTTCAGGCGCCGGTCGGCTGTCCGATAATGGTGGTCATCGCGGCGGATGCACCGCGAGATCACCGTTATCGGCGGCGGGAGAGGTGCCCCCCCTCCCGCCGCTCTCCCGCGCCTTCCGCCGCTTACCGGAACCGTCGGCAGCGGCGGAGGCGATCGGGTCCGTTCCCCTTGTGTGTCTAGAGATGAGTGACGCTAAGATGGCTGTCAAAAACGTCACTTCCGCCCATACCTCTTAAAGAGGAATTTTCAAATGTCATTTTTTTAAATGACTTTTTTTTTTTTTTCATTGAAGTCCAAATATGAGATCTGAGGACTTTTTGACCCAGATCTCATATTTAAAGAGGACCTGTCATGTTTTTTTCTATTACAAGGAATGTTTACATTCCTTGTAATAGGAATAAAAGTGAGCCAATTAATTTTTTTTTAAAAAAACAGTGTAAAAATAAATAAAATCAAGAAAAATAAATAAGAAAAACAAAAAAATATTTTTTTAAAGCGCCCCGTCCCGACGAGCTCGTGCGCAGAAGCGAACGCATACGTGAGTAGTGCCCGCATATGAAAACGGTGGTCAAACCACACATGTGAGGTATCGCCGCGATCGGTAGAGCGAGAGCAATAATTATAGCCGTAGACCTCCTCTGTAACGCAAAATATGCAACCTGTAGAATTTTTTAAACGTCGCCTATGGAGATTTTTGAGGGTAAAAGTTTGATGCCATTCCACGAGCGGGCGCAATTTTGAAGCGTGACATGTTAGGTATCAATTTACTCCGCGTAACATTATCTTTCACAATATATAAAAAAATTGGACTAACTTTACTGTTGTCTTTTTTTTTATTCAAAAAAGTTAATTTTTTCCAAAAAAAGTGCGCTTGCAAGACCGCTGCGCAAATACGGTGTGAAAAAAGTATTGCAACGACCGCCATTTTATTCTCTAGGGTGTTAGAAAAAAAACAATATATAATGTTTGGGGGTTCCAAGTTTTTTTTCTAGCAAAAAAAACTGTTTTAAACATGTAAACACCTAAAATCCAAAACGAGGCTGGTCTTAAAGTGGTTAAAGAAAACCTGGAAACACCTGTTCTGATGTCAGTTAGTACAGGATTCTCCATCACCAATTATTTTATTGTTTATTACAGGTACTTGTATAGCAACATCAATTTATAATGTACAACAACATTACTCCTTGCCCTCAAGGAGTTTACAATCTATGGTCCCCAACTCAGTCATACATACAGTGTCTCACATTTTAGTAAATAATTTTATTATATCTTTTCATGTGACAAAACTGAAGAAATTACACTTTGCTACAATGTAAAGTAGTGAGTGTACAGCTTGTATAACAATGTAAATTTGATGTCCCCTCAAAATAACTCAACACACAGCCATTAATGTCTAAACCGCTGGCAACAAAGGTGAGTACACCCCTAAGTGAAAATGTCCAAATTGGGCCCAATTAGCCATTTTCCCTCCCAGGTGTCATGTGACTCGTTAGTGTTACAAGGTCTCAGGTGTGAATGGGGAGCAGGTGTGTTACATCTGGTGTTATCGCTCTCACTCTCTCATACTGGTCACTGGAAGTACAACATGGCACCTCATGGCAAAGAACTCTATGAGGATCTGAAAAAAATTATTGTTGCTCTACATAAAGATGGCCCAGGCTATAAGAAGATTGCCAAGACCCTGAAACTGAGCTGCAGCACGGTGGCCAAGACCATACAGCGGTTTAACAGAACAGGTTCCACTCAAAACAAGCCTCACCATTGTCTACCAAAATAGTATTACTAGGTGGAGGGTTCAATTTAGATGGCGGAATGATATATATTGGTGCTGTATTTCCAACAAATGCTTACTATGAAAGTAAAAGAAATAAAATATAAAAATTGCAAAGTAGGACTTCTAAAAAGGGTATGCTCCACTGGAAGGGTTTTATAGTAATGGAGGTGGTGGGTGTCTCAGTGTTTGACTTCCCTCTTACTCTCAGCCCAGAAGGGTGCACCCCCTTCCCCCTTCCCACCCCCAGAGGCCAGAGAGCTTACTGACCTCCACAGGCTGCACTGGGGAGGAGGAAGGGCGCAGAAAGCCTAGAAACTTCAGGCTGGTTGCAAAGCGTCAGGGGTGCCGTATTCTGCATAGGCCCGAATACCAACACTGTATACTTGTATGCCAGCAAAGAGGCTCTTTGGAGGAGTGTCACATGATAGTCTGCAGGCTCCTAGATGGCACTGCTCACTAATCTAATGTAAACGCAAGTGGGTTTAGCTAGATTAAAATTTGAAAACATAGTTCACCTCTGGTTTCCTTTAAATCTATGCACTGCATTAGTGTACATTTTACCTCAACCACACCAAAAGAGACATAAATTTAGAATGGCGCCATAGTGCACCTGTGCAGCAGGTGCCAACCGACGGCCCAACTCAGGTGCTTTGCATTGTAGCATGCTGCATTAAAAAAAATATGCTGGCTTTTTGTTTTCCCATTGCCATTCACTGACAGCCTATTCTTGACAAAAAGACTGCCTTAAAGTGGTTGTAAACCTCAGACATGAAATATAAACCAAGCATGTCCCTCTATAGTGTGTACTTGACTCAATTAAAAGCACCAAGTGTCATTTCTGTCTGCTGCTTTGTTCTTCTACTATCTGCATGAGTCACTCCTGACATCAAGAGAATGGTGACAGGGGAGGGACCTCTCCTCATTGTGCTCTGCAGAGAGCATTTTCATCTCTGCCCCCATTTTTCTGAACGCTCAGACAAGCCTTAGAAGTTCTGCACTTAGAACAGGTGCAGAAAAGGAACTGCAGATATATTAGGTATAACTTGGGGAGGATTTGTTTGATCTCCGTATATCACCTGAGGTCGGATAGTCCCTTCACTGGGTATATGTACAGGTTTACAACCACTTTAATGCAACACAATAACTGGTATGCAGTAGCACATACTAATTAATACTAGAGCTCCAAAGAAAGGCAGACACTTCTGTTTGTGCATCCTAAAGTGCATTTGAAGTTTTAGTCATCTTTTCCGTTGTAACCCTAGGTTATCAGTGCTTCCTACATTATGTGGTAACTCTAGGATAGATTTGCTTAAAATACATCCTAATGCTTCTTGGACCTAATCCAGCCATGAGAAAATGGGAAAGTTTAAGGTAACAAGGTCACGACTGTGTATTACGTCTGAAGAGGATTATAGATCGTGGAAAGACGACTGCATAGAACACAATGAAAAACAGCAGACAAATCAGTCTAGAACATAAGGTTAAATATATGTGTAAGTGCCCCTCTAAACAATTACCCATCACTATCACAGTAAGCAGTGTAGTAGTAAAATCTACAACTTGTACACTTATTTCTCACTTACTAGATACATAAAGCAAAGCCTAATGTTTATGGTTTTGGTAAAATGATTTTTATTGTGCATGCTGCCTAAAGCCTGCACTCCTTTCCAGCAAAACTCACTATACAGAGCCATAGCATGCGCACAGAGATGATCGGAAAGTAGTATATGAATGAAAGGACCTCTCTCCCATTTCCACCAAGCCACTAAGGCCCCTATCACAGGTGCCTCAGTTTGGTGGACTCGGCCTGCTCAGTGGGGGATTGCTCCACTGATCCCTTCTGAGCAGGCAGATGACAGGTCTGTCTCCATTCACTCTGCAGAGCGGAGACGGTCCCAGTCCCGTTTTCCGCCAGACGGATGGAAAATAGGACCCCCATCCATCTGGATTTGGCACACAGGATTGGATCAGATAGCGTGGGATGTCAGCGAACATGTCACCGCTGACAATCGCCACTCCACATGGGAGACTGACATGTCCGATTAGGTCCGCCTGAAAAACTGACAGGAGGACCTGATCAGACAGCCATCATTTTCTACTGCAGTTCCCTGTCATCACATATTGAAGGCTCTGGGCGCTCTGCATGGACTTTGGCCAGAATGGAGGATAAATAGTAATCAGGAATGCAGTCTTATAGGGATTCTTGATACGAAGGGTGGGGGTAGGGAGAGGTATTTGTGGGAGACTTTTTTTTTCACAGTTCTGAACTTTGAGCACTGCACTGGTTTTTATTGAAGAAGGTACTGGTAGGTGCTGCCCATTTCAGTCCTCTCCTCCATTGACAAAAGTCCTTGCATTCACAGAATGCAACACGTTCTTGTAAATGGAAAGAGGCAGATGAATTACAGAATCTTATCCCACACCTTCCTGATTACTAATCCTCAAAGGGGGAAATCTTTGACATGAAAAAAACCAAACAACTGCCTCTGTCCAGATACAGTAGCTGTCTTTACAACGGGTGAAACAAGTCAAGGTAAGTAAACAGGAAATAAAAAGAGTGGGGCAACCACACCTTTGCTTTTTTTAGGCTCCGTATTCACAGCTCAGGTCAGTGGCAAACGACCCCAAAAGCCAGGAGGAATCCAAAGGCTAGGTTCACGCTTATGAGGCTCTGCAACCCGCTTTTTGAGGAGTCACAGAAGCCCATTCATTTGAAAGCAGCAACAAGTCTCAAAAAAGTTGTGACAGGGCAACAAAAAGCTGCAAAGTAAGGAGATACTAAACAAGGAAGAGCATTTTGCAACCAATTAGGTTAATTGGCAACCTATGGAGGTCTCTGTACACAAGGGATGAGGCCAAAATGCAGTACTGGATGACTGAGCTTTAGCCTCTCATCCAGCACTACATTAAAAACAGGCATGAGTCTGAATGACATCACTGTATTGGCTCAGGAATACTTCCAAAATTCACTGTCTGTAAACAGAGTTCATAGTGTCATCCAAAAATTCAAGTTAAAGCTCTGTCATGCAAAGAAGATGCCCTATCTGGACATGATCCAGAAAGGCTGCCGTCTTCTCTGGGCCAGACTGACTTTAAAATGGTCTGTTGCAAAATGGAAAACTGTTCCGGGGTCACAGGACAACCATGGGCACTGCGTCCTCCGGACTAAAAGAGAAGGATCTTCCGGCTTCTCATCAGTGCTCAGTTCAAAAGTCTGCATCTCTAATGGTAGAGGGTGCATTAATGCGTAAGGAAAGCGCAGTTTGCACATCTGGAAAGGGACCATCAATGCTGAAAGATATATCCAGGTTTTAAAGCGGCATATACTCCGATACATCTTTTTTCAGGGAAAGCCTTGCATATTTCAGCAGGTCAATGCTAAACCACGTACTGCATCTGTGACAACAGCATGGCTTCATAGTAGAAGAGTCTGGGTGCTTAAACTGACCTGCCTGCAGTCCAGACCTTTCACCAAATGAAAATATTCGGTACATCTTGAAAGAAAAAAAAAATGTGACAAAGACCCAGGACTGTTGCACAGTTAGAATCCAATATCAGACAAGAATGGGACAAATGTTCTTCTCCCAGAACTCCAGCAACTGGCTCTCTCAGTTCCCAGAGTGTTGTTAAAGAAGAGGGGATGCTACGCCATAGTAAATCTGGTTTATAAAAGACACAAGTCCATCTAGTTTAACCAATAATAAAAAAGGGGGGGGGGGATCAAAAAAGAAAATAAAATGATATCTACATCTACACACACCTAACCCTATACCCATTGTTGATCCACAGTAAGGCAAAATTGTATTATGTACATTTAGGAAATAATGCAGCCCTTTTTTTAAAGCAATCTACTGAGCTGATCAGAACCAGCTCTTGTGTGTCTATTCCACATTTTCACGTCTTACTGTGTAGAAACCTTTCCATATTTGGGGATTAAATCTCTTTTCCTCTAGATGTAACGAGGACCCCCTTGTCCTCTGTGATGACCTTAAAGTGAATAACTCAAAACCAAGTTCACTATATGGACCACTTATGTATTTATACATATGAAGTATAAAAATAAAAATGGTCGCACACTGAGGTACAGGTATCACATGGGTATATCGTGCTTGCTCACAACGCCTGGAGCAGTGTGTTCTTTTGTTGGCTATGTATTTCTACATATCCCCCCTCAAAGCGGAGTTCCATCAGTCCATCCGTTTTTTCATTTATTAAGAGTACTTTTAATAAACACACACTAACCTGTGCCACAGTCCAGCAATGCGGGCGCCCGGAGCATCGCTCCTCTCTCCCTCCTCTTCGTGGCGCCATCATCGCAATTGTGGGCACCCGGCCGTAACAGCTTGCGGCTTCACGGCCGGGCACGCACTGTGCATGCGCGAGTCACACTGTACTCTGCTATTGGCCAGACAATCTTCTGGGACCTGTGACATATCCCAGAAGATTGCAACGAGGGAGGGGCCGCCTAGGGATAGAGGAGGAGTCAGTCGCCAAGGGGGTCAAGAAGCGGAAGGAGAAAGTGGGACAGGAAGTCTCTCTAAAAAGAAGGTACCCGGATCCCCCGTCCAAAAAAAAAATATGACATGCCAAATGTGGGTTTCACCACTTTTGGGTGGAACTCTGCTTAAAACTCCTCTTCTCAAGAGAAAAATCGAACGACATTACAACTTTGAGACATGTTGCTGTCAATTTTAAAATTACCTTTTTTTTCTTAAAATGGTATATTTTTTCAGTTTAACCACACCTCTGGAAGATTTACCCCCTTCATGACCAGGCTATTTTTTGTGATACAACGCTGCGTTACTGACAATTGCGCGGTCATGCAATGCTGTACCCAAATAAAATGTATGTCCTTTTTTCCCCCATGAATAGAGCTTTCTTTTGGTGGTATTTGTAACAAAAAAAGACCTACAATTTTGGGGGAAAATATGAATAAGTTTTACTTCCTGCTATAAAACATATCCAATAAATAAAAAAAATATGTCTTCATAAAATTAGGCCAATATGTATTCTGCTACATAATTTTGGTAAAAATTCAAAATTCCAATTGGCACACTGACACTTATGACACTTTTGGGGCGCCAGTCACACCAATACAGTGATCACTGCTAAATATATGCACTGTAAAACTGTACTAATGTCACTGGCTGGGAAGGGGCTAACGTCAGGGGCGATGAAAAAAGGGTCAACTGTGTGCCTAGCCTGTGAGGTGCTTTTACTAGGGACTAGACATGCATCCATTCCCTTGCTTTGTAGAGACACAGGATACTATGCCTTCCCTCCTGTCAGAAAGGTGATCTTGCTTACATAGGCAGTCTGCCGTTCTGTCTCTCTGCTGGATCATTGGAGGGTGCCGGCGGATATTAAGTCACAGCAGGAGCGAGACGGCAGCAACGCGCATTCATGGCTCCTAACTGGATTAGCTGGATCACGTATATATACTTGATCCGGCCCACAGGGCCGTCATGTAGCATTAAAACTACTATGGGGCGGACCTGAAGTAGTTAAACATTTTATATATATTTATATACGTTTTCATGTGACAACACTGAAGAAATAACACTTTGCTACAATGTAAAGTTGTGAGTGTACAGCTTGTATAACAATGTCCATTTTCTGTCCCCTCAAAATAACTCAACACATCCAGCCATTAATGTCTAAACCGCTGGCAACAAAAGTGAGTACACCCCTAAGTAAAAATGTCCAAATTGGGCCAAATTAGCCATTTTGCCTCTCCGGTGTCATGTGACTCATTAGTGTTACAAGGGCTCTCAGGTGTGAATGGGGAGAAAGTGTGTTAAATTTGGTGTGATCGCTCTCACTCTCTCATACTAGTCACTGGAAGTTCAACATGGCACCTGCCCTGTATTGAAGTGGTTAAATGCATCAGTCAGGAGAAGGGTACAAAAGAATTTCCAAGGCATTAGATATACCTTGGAACACAATCAAGTGGAGAAAATATGTCACAACAGTGACATTACCAAGAACTGGACGTCCCTTCAAAATTGATAAAGACGAGAAGAAAACTGGTCAGGGAGGCTGCCAAGAGGCCTACAGCAAAATTAAAAGGGGTTGTAAAGGCAGAAGATTTTTTTATCTTAATGCATTCTATACATTAAGATAAAAAGCCTTCTGTGTGCAGCAGCCCTCCTAACACTTACCTGAGATCCCTCTAGTTGCAGTGATGTTCATAAAGGTCTCAGCCGTCCAAGATTCTCCTTCCCGATTGGCAGAGACAGCAGAGGCATCATTGGCTCCTGTTGCTGTCAAAGTCAATCAGGGGAGGGAGGAGGCGGAGCCAGGTCGGGGCTCCGTGTCTGAATGGACACAGGGAGCTCTGACTCAGCTTGCGTGCCACCATAGCAAGTTGCTTGCTGTGGGGGGGGGCACTAAACAGAAGGGAGGGGACAAGAGCACAGTAGAGGGACTCAAGAAGAGGGGGATCTAGGCTGCTCTGTGCAAATCCACTGCAACAGAGCAGGTAAGTATAACATGTTTGTTATTTTTTTATAGGAAAAGAACAGTAGCCTTTACAATCACTTTAAAGGAGCTGCAGGAATTTCTAGCAGAAACCTTCAGGCTTCTGCTAGAAAGCTGAACATGAAGAGGAACTTTCAGCATCACAACAACCCAAAGCATACATCCAAATTAACAAAGGAATGGCTTCAACAGAAGTTTAACGTTTTGGAATGGCCCAGCCAGAGGCCAGACATGGATCATGCAAATCTGTGGGGTGATCTGAAGAGGGCTGTGTACAGGAGATGCCCTCACATTCTGACAGGTTTGGAGTGTTTTTGCAAAGTAGAGTGGCAAATATTGCCAAGCCATGCTGATATATAGACCTATACCCAAAAAGACTGAGTGCTGTAATAAACTCAAAAAGGTATAACTCAAAGTATTAGTTTTAGGGTGTGCACACCATATTTTTTTATTTTATTTTTTTTTATTTTAACTTGTGTCCACCTAAAAGATTTCAGTTTGTTGTTCAACCGAGTTGTAGTTTATAGGTCACATTAAAAGTGGAAAAGGTTCTGAAAGTATTTATATTTGTCCCATTTTTTTAAATCACAGAAACCTGACATTTTCAGGGGTGTGTAGGCTTTTTTTATCCACTGTTAATCTACAATAAAAAAAAAAAAAAAAAGTACTGAGTTCTCAAACATAAAACAGGTTGTTTACCAAGAAATTGGATTTAATGGAATAATAAAAAAAAAAAAATATATGACAGACATATGACGGTCACCGAATTTTAGATTTTAATTGAAAGCTTTTGCATCGAATATCCTTCAGATCATTTGTTTTCATCCTGAACCTACCACCTGCTTTGTCACAAGAGATTACAACATAATGCCAACAGGTAAGGGCTCAAATGAAATCAAACACAATAGGATGCATATCCAAAAGTTCAATTTGGTAATGGCTAACAGGTGGAGGGGCTGTTGAGGAGCTTTAACTATGGTTAAGATAATCTTAAGAAAGCATTTATTATTAATAAGGATGGCTCAGGTACATGCAGCAGTTGTCACATAACAATGAGGGAAAAGCATCACATTCTACAGATCTAGAAAGGATATCACTGACGTGTCTGTTTCATGTCCTTTCCCACAGTGAAACTGCTGGGAGAGGGGCACTTCAGGACATCACTGATATGTTAACAGTTGCATATATTTCAGATATAGGATGCAAGTCTGGCTTGAGAAAAGATATTAAAGCAGAACTTTACCCATAACTTGATAAAAAATAATGTTCTTTAGCAGGGAACATACATTCCACATTAAAAATTGTGTGTGCTGTAAATGGTCTTCAGCATTGCTCCTGTTTCTTCTTACTGGAGGCTGCCATTGGCCAAAAAAAGGAGAACAACTGAGCATGTGCGGAGCAGGGTGAGACAGTGTATTACTGGATTTTAAACCGTATAGACACCTATTTTTAATGTTTTGCATAGCTATACCTGCAAAAGGGGCCAGCCTGAAGTGATCTAGCAGGATTTCATTTTCTGACTAAAGTTCCACTTTAAGCTGAAATCTGGGTCAGAAAATATTGAGGGGGGCCCTACCGCAAGGGTTAAATGTTGGTTAAAGTATAACCAAAAGGCAAAACTATTTTTAGTTTTGGATAGAGAGGGATTAGAACATCGGTCAGGTTTTATTACAGTCTGTGTCACCATTAGGGAGAATCACCTTCTCTATCTGTCCTGTTTACTAGTTATTTACGATTAGTGAAAGTAAAAGAAAATCCCAAATGTTGGGTTGACATCAGAACAGTAAGAGAGGAAATCTTCCAATGGGGCACTAGCTTAGGTGACTATGATGCCATGGCTATTTTTGAGATTTTTTTTTATAGCATAAATGAATACCATGCATTGTTTTTAGAAGCTAGGCCTCCCCTATTGATATGCTAGCGAACCCGTTAGGGCTAGTTCGTGAAGCTCCTTACAGGAAATGAGGTAACAGGAAGTGCAGGGAGAGGAAAGGACAACCATGTGGTGAGAAACATAAGGAACAGTTCTGGAGACTTCGGAGAAGCAGTTGTTACTAAGACTCTGAGAAGGAAGGAGCGATTAAGGTGACTCCATTACCAAGAAATCCAAGTCAAGTAGCGGATAGTTTACTTATGCTTATCACATACATTGTACAATTGACGTGGATGGGGGAACCCTGTCGGTTAAGGAAAGAAAACAAAAAAGCTCACTCCTCTATGGCCAGCTTGATGTGTTTTACTGATTTTCTCTTGATTTTCTTCAACCCACAAGCTGAACAAGAGAAAAATGAGCCGTCTATGGCCAGCTTTAGTTTAACAGCTCATAATTCAAGTCTATTAGTCACCAAACTGATTAAAAACAATGCACTCCCTCTGTCTGGATGATATCTTATCTCAATAGTTAAACAAAGGCAGAGAGATTGCACTGACCCACTGAGCTCCCACTAGAGGCAAATCTGCAAATCCTATATTTAACTCCAAAGACATACTGGTAGGTTAAACTGGCTCCTGTCTAAATTGGCCCTAATGTGTATGTAAGGCAGGCCATAGACAGTGCAAATTTCTTTCTTGCAACCATGGGTTTGTAGGAAAAAATAAATAAAAATGCAGGATTCTCTCATCAACACACAGTGTTGACCGGGGAATTCCTCCTGCCAAGCAATTGTCTTCTCCTGGCCTGGATAAGACAGTGATTATCACTAGCAGCTATAGTAGCCACTTACAATAAATCGCAAGCAAATTCAGCAGGCTGGTTGTACCCAAGTTGAACGATCGATTAATCACGGCTGGTTCTATGGCCGGCCTAAAGCCCCATACACCACTTAGATTTTCTGCAGATTTTTGTCTTCAAATTTACCAAAACCATGTAGTGCAAGGGCCTGCCTGATTGCGTACAAATTTAAACGCTTAACCACTTCAGCCCCGGACCAATTTGCAGCCAAAGGACCAGGCCCCTTTTTGCGATTCGGCACTGCGTCGCTTTAACTGACAATTGCGCGGTCGTGCGACGTGGCTCCCAAACAAAATTGGCGTCCTTTTTTTCCCACAAATAGAGCTTTCTTTCGGTGGTATTTGATCGCCCCTGCGGTTTTTATTTTTTGCGCTATAAACAAAAATAGAGCGACAATTTTGAAAAAAATGCAATATTTTTTGCTATAATAAATATCCCCAAAAAATATATAAAAAAACATTTTTTTTTCCTCAGTTTAGGCTGATACGTATTCTTCTACATATTTTTGGTAAAAAAAAAAAATCGCAATTAGCGATTATTGATTAGTTTGCGCAAAAGTTATAGCGTTTACAAAATAGGGGATAGTTTTATAGCATTTTTATTAATTTTTTTTTTATTAGTAATGGCGGCGATCAGCGATTTTTTTTGTGACTGCGACATTATGGCGGACATTTTTGACACATTTTTGGGACATTTGTCATTTATACAGAAATCAATGCTATTTAAATAGCACTGATTCCTATGTAAATGACAGTTGTAGTGAAGGGGTTAACCACTAGGGGGCGGGGAGGAGTCAGTGTGACGTGTTGTGTTTTTTTTTACAGTAGGGGGGCGTGGCTGTACGTCTGACGTCATTGATCGGCGTTCCCGATGACAGGGAACCGCCGATCACTGACAGTCAGTGTAGGAAGCGCGGGGAGAGGTTTGTTTACACAAACCTCTCCCCGTTCTTCAGCTCCGTAACCCGATCGCGGGATACCAGCGGCGATCGGGTCCGCTGGTCCCGCGGCCGTGGTCACGGAGCTCCCGACCGGGTCGCGCGCGCCGCCAACGGGCAGGCAAATTAAAGGGGACGTACAGGTACGTGCTTTTGCCTGCCCGTGCCATTCTGTTGACGTATATCTACATGAGGCGGTCGGGAAGCGGTTAAGGTTTGACCTCATATTATATAGTTTTGGTAAATCTGAAGACAAAAATCTGCAGAAAATCTAATAGTCAAGGATGAGCTCAGGCGTGTTCGCAAACAGCACATGCAGAGCCCGCCAGGAAGTCGGCACTGGGAGCACTAATCAAGCCGTGAGACATTTCCCAATCTCTCCAGCCGCACATCGGGACACTGTCCCCACTGAGGAATGCCGTCGTCAGCACGAGGGGAGGCTGATAATTGGCATTTCCTTTTTACACCGATCGGACACAACTGATCACATGGTGAAAAGCCTACATCATAGGCCAGGGGTAGTCAACCTTGGCCCTCCAGCTGTGGTGAAACTACAAATCCCATCATGCCTCTGATTGTCAGGGTCTTGCAATGACTCATGGAACTTGTAGTTTCACCACAGCTGGAGGGCCGAGGTTGCCTACCCGTCATAGACGCCTTACCGTGATCGGTGATGCCTCGTGTCCCAGGGACATGGCGCACCACTGATCGCTGCACATGTGCACCTGTCTGACATTTTTCTATACAGCGGATCGAGAAGCAGTTAAAAACGAGGACAAACAAGCATGTAAAATTGCGAACAAAAATTACTTTAAAATTAAACTACGCCCCTGCTCACTGAAGTGGGCAGACCCAGGAGTCTCAGACTCTCGGTCTGAACTGCCCACTCTTGATGCAGCTTCCAATGACAGGTCTGCTCAGCCCAAGCTTCACGCACACGCACACACACACGGTTGCCATGACCTCCATTTTCCTAGTCATTGTGGGAAATGTAGTGTGGTTTCCCTGCATGGATGTGCCGCGAAACCATCAGGAAGTACTCCTCCCGAGGCCCAGAAGTAGTGCATTGTTTTGGAGGGACATAACATCACTGCAACAGAAAATCAGCTATTACTTTGAGTAATTTTCATCACCACTTTCTCAGCAATGTAGTAGAGCCAGGGGAGAGGGATCTGGAAATGCACAGTTAGCAGGATCCTGGAATTAATTTTTTTTTTTTTTTTGGATAAATTCTCTTTATTTTTAAATAAAACATACAGCAGAAAAAAGGCAGCTTAGCAGATAGCTGCCCAAAAAGTAAACCCAAAAGAAGCTCCACTTTGTATCTCGAGCAGGTGCGTCTGCCGCCAGCAAAAGTACAAGACAGGAGTTCATAAACAGCAGTAGATGCCTGAAGTACATAGCTACTAACATACAATCAGGTAGTTGCATTTACCATGCTCCCACAATGGCAGAGGATGAGAAGACAAAGAGAAATTTGAAAGACGCCACCTCAAAGATGGGGTCCACACCAGAATAATTGCTCTGCATGGAATGGGAGAGGCAGAAGGGCTGGAGTTCTTCTTTAAGGTCTTGTTCACAGGAAAGTGTTTTTTTCCCCCACTATCCTCAGCATGTACAACCATGTTAAAGAAAGAATAAAAACACACTTCTGTCTACTGATATTTATCACACCTATATCTCTCCCCAAACTGAATCTCAGCTTGCTGCCCTACCATCTAATCCTTGCCTTGTATTTTGGTGTGGGCAGAAGGCACAGGCACACCGGCAAGCCCCACTAGAACGAGTACATGCTCTGCATGGTCTGTGGGATGCCTTGTTACAACGCATTGCCTTTTTTTTTTTTTTTTTTTTTGGAAGCGTCACTAAAAAGACACTTCACACAAATCTATGCACAGAAGTGTGTTAAGACACAATGCAGGAGCATGTGATGTGGTGAATTGGGCTGCGTAAAAACTCAGCCTTATTGTGAGAACATCTATGCACCTCAACGGATATGGTGTGAGCAAGCCCTAAAGGAGTGTCCACTAATAAATTGAAAAAAATTATCATCACTGAAAGGCGTCTAGTCAGTTCTCAGCTAAAAAAAATTCTAATTACACTGTTTACTGGCTTCCATAGCAACCAGACCATATCATACTAAGGCAGCCCTGTGCAAGCATGATACTCTTCTTCCTGACACACCCTGAACGTTTCAATACATTTCCTGCTTGTACACAGGAAACTATTGCCACAACTTCTGAGGACCCTGTTGTGGTTAAAACAAAAAAAAGTACAACGTTCATAAGTTACAGTAAACCAAATACTGAGATATATGACCAGTCGAACACTAATAAGGAAGCAAGAACACGCTGTGAAGGAAACACTATGAAGGCAAAGACAGGAAGGTAACCAAACACTCAAAGTGTGGGCTGTTTGCCTTTCATGTAAATAGTCTATATGGCTAGAAAGGACCCAGCTTCAGTTGTACAATAGGCTGCTAATAGCTGTGCATTTCATTTTTTGGATTTGGACTAGTTCAGGTATTTATTACCATTGGGGGGATTCCCTTCACTTTCTGTCCCAGTGATACACCAGGACAGCTGTCACTGACACAGAAGTACCCACTGAGGGTTTGTGCTCTATTCCTCTTCTGGTGACAGCTGTAAAAATGTTTACTTTTCCTAACTGTTCTAGTAAAAATTGTAACAGATAAAGAAGAAATGAGGAATCTCCAAAACTGAGAGACATAGTGAAAAATAAAATATGTCAGTGGTTCGATTTTAGTTGTCCTTACCCTTTTTGGAGTACCATTCATAATGAGTGGCGCCGCAGCGCAACACGCTTAGAACGGGTGCATTGCGGTAAAGCAGTAATGTTCTAGTACTCACTGCCTCACCACACAAGTATGATCAGGGTCTAACGCAATCTACAGAAAAAAAGATTGTATTTGCTCAACTCCACTACTGGCAATCAGATTGGGAGATGTTTGAAAGTCTTTAGATTTTTCACTTGCTCCCCTACTGAAGCCGCCTCAGGAAAAAAATTTTTTCGGCCAGGTTAGATTTTCCCAGCTAATTGCTATCAAGACAATTGGTTGTCCATCTCGCTCCCTGGTCTCCTGGTGCTCTAACACCCAAGTTTTAATCTTTAGGAAGTCGTCATGAACCACCCGATATCTAAAGCTGGACATACAGAAATCAAAATTTGGCCAGTTCAGCAGGGACTGGACGAATTTCAATCCATTTATGGGCATTGTGGTTGAATGGAAGTCGATTTACTGATCGACTTCTGTCAAATCAGCCTTTTAGACATTTCTGCATGATCAATAGTGTAAATAGTATGGGAGACTTTAGTAGGGAGGGTTTTTACCATCCACTTTGAATATGTGGATGGGAGAATCAGGTGAGTTTTTTTTTTTTCCGATCAAACCAGTGGTTGGAAGAAAAATAAATAAAAAAAATGCCTAAAGAGGCCAATACAGGCAAATGAACATAAAAACAGACACAGCCCAGCAAACCACTAAAACTGTCACGATAAACCACAAAGTTATTCATATTAATTATAAAAGGGCAATAGAATTGTTCAACAATCATCTAATCTAGGAGGTATTCATTTATTGCAGTTTTGCACATACAACACATTGAAAAGAACTGTAGAAATATTGCAGCAATGAATTTATGGTCACAGGGCCAAGCCATGATTATAGACCAGCAAGAGAATTACATTTTTCTGCATCTAACAAGAGCAATTTAAAAACAGCAGCACAAGACCACATAATATGCATAATCGGGAGTTTGGGCATTTTACAAACTGCGAATACCAAACAAACATTGTGTGTGTACTTCTGTATTACAGGTTATAAATATCTGAACATCACGCAAAGGTTAAACTGCTCAAACAATGATAACAATGTGGAATTTAAGTGGAAAACTAGACATTTTTTAAATATTAGAACAGCATTTCACCTAGTTAGTGGTTCATGTAACTAGAAAAGGAGAACCTCCAACTCGTTAGATAATCCCTATTTGAGCATTATGAATCTGCAGCCAACCTATAACAATGCATCAGAAAAAGCACAAAACCCTTTTACAATGCAGCACACCACAACACACTGTATGTGCATCATGATGTGCTGCAGTGCGTCATGTGTTGCACTCTACTGTTCAGTGTCTTGGGGTACTATTCACAATGAGTACTATTGCAATGCAATGCACATAAAGCAGGTAAACTGTAGCAACACATTTGTTTTACTGAAATACTTGTGTGAATGGGCCCTAAATGTTGCATGCATTTATATTTTCCTGTGCATTAGGCATTTAAAAAAAAAAAAAAATAAAATAAGATAAAATAAAAAAAAATTGCAAGAAAAACACGCTCAGAGTATTGCTCTCAGCAATTGCAGGCCTTGGAGAAGAATGTCAAGGTGATAATATTGACACGCACTGACATGTGATGACAGCAGTCACCTTAGAAACCCATTCAAATATATGTAACATTTATACAATATAATATATAGCAGTATGCAGCAGCATGTCTTTATATTTAGATACGAGAAATATAATTAAGGAATAAAATTCACAAAAAGAAGAGTATTGTCAAAAAGAACCATCTCATTTACTAGGTCACGCATGACCAGTCCTTCCTTCAGAAGTGATAAATTAGGTTGGGGTATTCCTGGATCAAAGCTATTGTTTTCCCTTTTAGACATTCCAGGACCTAGCATGGCACTAATCTGCTCTGTCGGAGGATAGCAGGCAATAGCCCACTATCAGCTGACTCTGGGTCACAGAACAAAATCATTTGTATGGCCAAAAAAAGTTAAGGCCATACTTCTCTAATGCAATCCAGGACATGTTTCTGATTTGCTAGTTAGAAAATCCACTCAAATCAGTTTTTGGCCTCATGCACACTGCAAGCTTAAAGTGGATGTAAACTTTTTTTGATGTCATAATGTAGAGAATAAGATTTCCTTTCATTTGAGCCCAGTCTTGCCACACAGATTTACTCCAGCCCTGAGAAATCTTTTATTGTTCAGTTAGAAAAATCTTGACAAAGTGCTGAAAACTTTGTCAAAAACGCCCCCTTGCTGTGAGTGACAGGTGATTTACATATCTCATGGACTAGCCTGAGACAGGCACATCCTGTGTAATTATAAAAAGTGAGAAATCCACCCCTCCCCCATATAACATCCATTTTCATCACCAGGATTTTTTATCTGTGATCAGGTGACCTCAGACACACACACTGCACTATAACAATCATCAGATCACTGCATGTTCGACTCTGCCCAACTCTGACTACATACATCTCCCCTATATTCTTCTTGCTGTTCACTCGAGAATAAAATTTCCTTTCACTCTGGTCTGTGGATCTGTGCCTGTCTCAGGCTAGTGCATGAGATATGTAAATCACCTGTCACTCACAGCAAGGGGGTGTTTTTGACAAAGTTTTCAGCACTTGGTCAAGATTTTTTTAACTGGACAATAAAAAAAAAAAAAAAAAAAAAGAAGAGGATTTCTCAGGGCTGGAGTAAATCTGTGTGGCAAGACTGGGCTCAAATGAAAGGAAATCGTATTCTCTACATTATGACATCTACTTTAAGGAGCTAAAGGGATCCCCAAAAAATTAAAAGTCAGCAGCTACAAATACTGTAGTTGCTTACTTATTATTAGGGTACTTATCTGTCCAGGAATCCAGCTGGGTGCTCACTTGAGCCAATTTTTCAATTGGGTGCTGGCGCCGCCACCTTGACTAAGGGAAACCGGCAGTGAAGCCTTGCAGATTTTACAGACGTTTTTTCTACTGTGTATGCGTGAAGCGCACTGCGCTTTGTGAATGTGCTGGCTGTGGAGAAAAGGGGGAGCAGGTACCTGTCAAAACCAGGTGCGAATGTGATCCTTTACCCCCTTCCTTTGCCATAAGAGCTGCTCCACCCACATCGCTGCATTCATTCAGCATTCAGTGACCTGACGAATTAATGGTTACATCATTTTTTGTAGATTTGCTTGAGGTGCAGCTTGATCCTAAAACCAAAAATGTTATATATTGGAGCTTACCAGTCATTAGATGTGATGGCTGCATTTGTTTTTTTAGATAATTATTATATAAGATTTATATAGAACCAACAGTTTACGCAGCGCTTTACAACATTAGGGCAGACAGTACAATAACAATACAATTCAATACAGGGGGGGGGGTGCAGAGCCCTGCTTATTAGAGCTTACAATCTAGGAGGGAGGGTTAAGTTATATAAAAGAGTAATAGCTGTGGGGATGAGCTAATGAAGAAAATAGTGCAGTTAGATGGAAGCAAGATGGGCTTCTCTGAAGGAGGAAGGTTTTCAGGCATCGCCTAAAAGTGGATAAAATTTGGAGACCTTCTGACAGATTGGGGTAGTGAATTCCAGAGGATGGGCAAGGCTCAAGAGAAGTCCTGGAGGCAGATATAGGAGGAGGCGATGAGGGAGGTAGAGAGCAGGAGGTCTTGGGAGGAAGGAAAAGTGTGATTAGGTTGGTATTTTGAGACTAGGCTAGTGATGTAGCTGGCTTTGTAACTTGTTAGTATTTTTAATTGAATTTGTTGGGCGAGTGTCAGCCAATGAAGGGATTGTCAGAGAGGGGTAGCAGACTAGCGGTTTGTAAGGTGGATGAGTCTGGCAGCAGCATTCATGATGGACTGAAGGGGGAATAGTCTATTTAAAAGGTAAGCCAATGAGGAGAGAGTTGCAGTAGTCAAGGCGAGAGATAACCAGGGAGTGAATCAGGAGCTTTGTGGTTTCATTGGTTAGAAAGGGACGTAGCTTAGAGAATATTGCGTAGGTTGAGGCGGCAAGCTTTGAAAAGTGATTGGATGTGGGGACGAAAGGAGAGTTCAGAGTTCAGCATAACACCTAGCATGCTGACATATGGGGATGGGTGGATGGTTATGCCATTGCTCTTGACAGATAAGTCAGGGGAAGGAAATGTTATAAGCTTGGTTTTGGACAAGTTGAGTTTGAGGAGGTGGTGTGATATCCATACAGATGTCTGTTAGTAAGTTAGTGATGCGTGGGGAAACCGATAGAGGGATTTCCTTTCACTTCCTGTTTTGGCTATAGGACAGGAAGTGAAGTTAAATCTCCCCAATGGGACATAGATGGCAACTAATAAAATGACAGGGGTTGACTTATAGCCCTTTCTTACTCGATCCAAAACGTAAAAAATTAAAATAAAACGTTTTGCCTATAGTCACTCTTTACATGGAACTCCGGTAAAGTACAAATGAGCATGGGGTTAGAAACCATTTTAAAATTTCCTCACATCCCCTCCGTTAACTCAAACTGGCAAACCGTCCCACCCCGTAAATATCACACAAAGGCTGAAAGTGCAGGAATGCATAACACAGAATACAGTGTGCAGGACTCCCTGCAGGAGAGCATATCACACAGGGCACAGGACTGAGGAGTGGGTAACCCAGGCCAATGTATAACCCAAAAACAATGTTCAGAAAGGGCAATGCTGGAGGTGGCGGAATGCCAACACACGCTGGCTCAAAAAAGTCCTGGTTAGAATCATTTTTATTGCTGCCTGTGCCTCTCTGTCCCACTGACACCTGCATCCCTCATTCATATGAAAGATCCGAGTGAAACAGGAAATGGGAAATTATTCTAATGGAGTCAGACAGAAATATGAACCAGCTGGAAATTTAAAATTTCTCCTCACTCTATCCAAAAAAAAAATGAAATTATATATATATATATATATATAAAAAATAATATATATATTATATATATATATATATATATATATATATATATAT
Organism: Lithobates sylvaticus; assembly: GCA_028564925.1. Classification (NCBI taxonomy): domain Eukaryota; kingdom Metazoa; phylum Chordata; class Amphibia; order Anura; family Ranidae; genus Lithobates; species Lithobates sylvaticus. Next base: position 225,924,843 of record CM053029.1, on the reverse strand, counting down.
ATATATATATATATATATATATATATATATATATATATATATATATATATATATACTCAACACACACACACACATACGCAGACTAAGATGCCGCGCCGGACCTGTAATTGAGGCCACAGCTTTGCGGCCTACATCGGGGAACGGGCACCCTCTTGTGGTGGCTGGTGTTGCTACGGAAGTGATGTTCCGTCGCCGCCATCTTGCTACACCCCCCACTCTTCCACAGTAAGATACACTAAGAAGGGGGAAAGCGGACATGTTATTACACCCACTGGAGTTTTGCATTGTAGAAGTATTTATAACAGTAAAGTGAGTTTCTATAGTGAAATACAGGTAGTATTAGATGTTAAATTTTAAAAGCAGCGAACTTCTGTGAGATTAGCAAACCTGTGAGATGAGCAGGGTCGCCGCTGCTTTCAAAATTCAAGATCTAGTAGTCAGACGGAGTTGTAAGTCCTGTATTTCACTATATAAACTGACTTTACTGTTATAAATACATGTAAAATGCAAAACTCCGGTGGGTGCAACAACATGTCCGCTTTCCCCCTTCTTAGTGTATACTTACTGTGGACGAGTGTGGGGTGTAGCAAGATGGCGGTGATGGAATGTCACTTCCGTGCGATGGGTCACCCAATATGTCGTTACACCGGGGCTCCCCATCTCCTTCCATCACACCAACTCTGCCCATTCTGCCATCTTCCCAGAGACCAACTCCACCTCCCCATCTCCTTCCATCTCGCCCACTCCGCCATCTTTCCATAGACCAACTCCGCCTCCCCCATCTCCTTCCATCACACCAACTATGCCCACCTCAAGCTGCACCGACGTCATAAACATGAGACAGAACCAAAATCTATGTGCTTAGAAGTGACAGAAAGGAAACCAGGTATGCGATATCTGTATATACCCTACCCGGACCCATATATATACCTTCCCTACTGAGCCGCTGCCCATCACACCTAGAACACTTGGGCCGATGTTGCCCGGCAGGCGGCCCATGTGAATTGCAGCCGGTCCGACAGAAGCCAGCCATTGGGCATGCGGGGAAAAAAAATAAAAAACTGGCTCCTAGATTTCAAGCAAATTTGTCAAGGTATGTATGTATGTATGTATAATAAAAATGAAAAATCGGGTGCCAATACTGCAAATTTGGGCTGCCTAGGAGGGAACGGGGAGGGGGGCGGGACAAGAGCCGTCAGATTACATACAGCAAGAGCCTCCTGTTTACTCAGTGGCCTCTGTAATAGTAAGCCCGTCTCCTGGGCCGGCATTGGACCAGTGTTCGGTCTAGAATAGAACTTTGAATTAAAGAGGCTGCCGAGTAAACCGGAGATTCTCGCTGTATGTAATCTGATGGCGCTCGTCCGCCCTCCTCCCTGTCCCCTCCGAGGCAGCAGTAATCTGAGGTGAGGCTGCAGATGGGCACTTAGGCTGCATTGATGGGCAATGGTGAGGCTGCATTGATAGTCACTGACCCATATTCTGCTTTGAAGTTTTTATTTAAAATTAAAAAAAAAAAATAAAATTCTGAAACTTCCCCCCTAAAATGAAGGTGCGTGTTATACGCCAATAAATACGGTGCTTTCCAATTTATCCTTATCCATATCCTGATCTACACAAAATGTAGTCCTGTCAATTGCTTAGGAAAGCTTTTTGTTCTGCGTGCCCATTTAATACAAGGCCGCAGCATAGTCACAGCTCACTTAGTGCTCCAACAAAAGTAGGTTAATATTAGAGTAGAGGAGACAGGCCTTATTCTCTGCGGGAGGTAATATTACTGCCAATTCACTTTAATCAAACCCAGTGGCTGTTTGATTACAATAATTTGCGGTGACAGGATGGCCCCTCTGGGATTTCACCTCAGAAAATCCACAAGTAACAATTTGTACGTTCAGCTACAAGAATCCAGGCCGAGGGAATGGCTCAAAATTACCAGTGCTACAATGAAGTAAAAACAAGTTGACGTTTCTCTTATGCATTTTCACAGACTCCTTAGGGAACGCATTTTATACAATGAGCCGTGTTTGATATTGTTACAGCATCCCAGCAAGTGTTCATACAGCTATACCCACTGCTGGTCATTAAATCAAAGTCTTGTGTTATTGAGCTAAATAACACACCAATTCAGAAAAACCTCAGCTTTTTTTTTTTTTTTTAGACAAATGTAATGAGAATACACATTTACTAGTGCACATACTTTGTTAAAATAAGACCTCTCAATTGTACCTAGGCATTGCCTGGAAATTGTATTTGTATAAACAGCACATTCTCACATTGGAATGCACTGTTTATACAACGTCAACAATGTAACCCATCCTTAAATTAGGCTTGGACTGTGCACTTGATTAATTTGCTCTGTCTGAGCAGAATGACCACCACAGCACTCTTCTGGTCAGAGAGTCAACAACCAGCATAACATATTTACGATTGAACAATAAGGTAAAGAAGACAAAAGATTGACGCACAGAGAAAGAGGCAAACATATATAGGTCATTAAAAGCCAAATAAAGTATTGTCCGATAACTAGTTATATGATAGTGGTGCACTGTCTGCTCAAACATATCCACCTCCTCTCCCTCTTTGCAGTCTCATGCCTCACGCCAGTATTTAAAGAGGAACTGCAATCTGTTCACACAATTTGTAATAAAAACATATTTACCATTCTGAAGCTTCCCTCCAACCACTTTGCATATTATTTTATATATACTGTGATTCTGTACTTGCCAAATATTCTGCAGAAATTTCCGTCACTGAGTCTGGGTGCATCCATTTTAACTGTGGGCAGCTGAAGCTGCTGCCTGTTCACTTCCTGGATTTAGACAGAGGCACATCTCCAGCTCTGCAGATCTCATTGGCCCTCTTATGCCTCATCCCCTTCCTGGCAAACTCACTAGAGTGAGAGAGAGAGCTGTACATGATGTCATAAGCCTAGGCTTTTTACCAGACAAGAAAAAGTGGGCTGTAGAATGTATTTACTGGCAGAAAAAAAGTTTTACTATCCAAAGTTAAAACAAGGGATTTAATAGATGGCAAAATGAAGGAAAAAATAAATGACTGAAGGTCTGCTTCAAGTCACAGTGGTAATAGTAATGGTGTACATTTTAGACCATTTTTTTTTTTTTTAACTTGGAATACTGAAGCAAAAGCTTGACTTTTTTTTTTTAGACGCACACTACTCGACAAAAGAAACGGTTACATATCACTTTAAATAGTTTTTTTTGGGGCTGGCAAAACAAAACAGAATGTGATGACACTGATGATCTGCCACATGTAAAATGCACCAATATATACATACATACACACACGCAATCAATTCCTGTTGGTTATCAACAGTGTAAAGCAGGCAAGTCGGGTCGGTGTTTTATGTGCCAAATATTGCATCTGAAGATTTAAAAACAAAATAAAAAAATAATATGATTAATAATGTACCCACAGCTACTCTATAGTTGATAAATGCTTCAGGAATTTTTTTTTAACCCTTTTCTTTGGCAACATTAGTATTGTGAATTTCAGTTTTCAATATGTTATAGAGTTGCACTGATACCGTTACCAGTATCGGTACAGATACCGAGCATTTGCATGGTACTTGTACTTATTCAAATGCTCTGATGCGTAATCCGATACCTGGGCAGTCAGGGGCGATTGGTGCAGCGATGGGGGCAGTTACAAGCGCCGATTGCCCTATATAGATTTCAATAAAGCAGCTGACAGCCCCTTCTCCTCCTCTCCCTCCTTGGCTTTCAGCTGCTTTATTGAAATCTATACAGGGAGATCAATGATTGTAACTGCCCACACAGATCATCCCCTGTGTCCTCTTCCAGTCCCCCGCTGTGCTCCTAAGGTCCCCCTCCATGCTCCTCCGCCCCAGATCTGTCAGGATGGAGAGTGGAGGAAGGAGCTGGAAAATATGCAATTTACTGGCTCCTTCCTTTTCTGAATGCACAGAGTCAGTGATCACTGACTGTCACTGACTGTCCATTCATAACTGAGCATCATAAACTGTGTTTAAAATGTTTCAGTTTATGAATAGAGAGGAGTATGTCTCCTGTCCATTCTTCTTCAGTGCAGCTGAGACGGCAGAGAAAGGGACAGGGAAATCTGTGTCCTCAGTCCCTTTCCCTGTCTCAAAAAGGGAGATGTCAGGGGTCTAGGTTTAGGCCCCATGCACACGAGACGCAGTTAAACGCGCGTTCAGAGGCAGTTGGACACTTTTTTCAACTGCACCTGAACGCATGCAATGTTATCCTATGTGTCCATGTACACAGTCTAGTTTTTTCCCGTTTTTATGCAGTTGCGTTTAACCTCGTTTTTCCAGAAGCAAAAAAAATGCGTTCAGACACTTTGCTTTTCCACGTTTCAGACGCAAAACGCAGCTAAACGCGGGCACCTGCGTTTAGCCGCGTTTGCGTTTATAAGCCTTTTTAAAAAGGAACCCAATTTTTTTGACCAGAAAACTCAGAAATATGATGGTAAACCATAAAAAAATACTAGAAAAAATTGGTTAAAATGTCATAATTAGTTTAGATAGTTCATAGAGCATATATACTCACTGATGCATACATGTTTGTGAAATATCCAACGGACATTCGCTGTGCCATCAACGGATGGGTCCAATATCGCCAAGCTCTGATTCTGGACCTCTCATGCAAATTTGCGATGACGTTGCTGCTTCATCAAGAGCGACATCGGGAGCATTTCCTGACATATATTTAATATGGGATCCATTTCCAAAAAAAAAAAACACAGAAAGAGAGGCAAATGCAAGTGTACAACTGCTCTCTCCGCTGCTGCTGCTCACAAAATGGCAGAAATAGTTAATATATGCTTTCTGAGCTTGGGGAGGGTCTATATGATGTTATCTTTACAAATGCTTATAGACGCAAACGCGTCTAAACGCGACATGAAAACACAGCAAAACACGCGTTTTTAAACGCAGGTTTCTGCTTTTTAAAACATGCGTTCAGCAGAGTTTGCATCTGCGTCTCGTGTGCATGGGGCCTTAGACTCCTGATATCTCACCAAAGTGCCCCCCCAACAGGGTTAATAAAAAAACAAAAAAAACAAAACAAAAATCGCCTTTTTTCCCACACTACCGATTAAGTGCATTTTACATGTGTCAGATCAACAATGTCATCACATTCTGTTTTGTTCAAGCTTTTGCTTCAGTATTCCAAGTCAAAAAAAAAAAAAAAAAAATCTAAAATGTACACAGTGACTTAAATACTGAGGTAAAGAATGAGACTGCAAAGAGCGAGAGTGAGTGGATGTATTTGATCACAGACCACCACTAACCAATCGTCGGGCAATACTTTATTTGGCTTTTAATGACACACACATAATATATATATTATATATATATATATATATATATATATATATATATATATATATATATATATATATATATATATATATATATATATATATATATACACACACACACACACACACACACACACACACACATACATTTGCAGCAAATAATTTGAAATAAATGTAAAAAAAAAAAAAAAAAAAAAATATATTTTTTTAAAAAAAGTATATTTTATTACAGAAAAGTATTCTACAAAAATCACAATTGTCAAAGCATGAGCTTTAAAATCAAAACTGGAAGACATGCATAGCATACATTACAGTGTTGGATTCATGCAATATTGCATTGGTACAAACAACCTTCAAAAAAATAACACAATATCTGCAGAACATCATGTACAAGGAGTCCCAATACGTTTCGACCACGTGTATTATAGGTCTTCATTCATAATTTTGAATTATTTGCTGCAATACAAAACCCCACAGGGAAACTTCTCTTACTTTTTCTATACCTATATCGGGGTGTGCAGTTAACTTTTTTGGCTTAGCTATAGTATCATCTCTGTTTTTTGAGATAGATAGATGGGATGGATGGATATCTATTTTAATTTTAATTTTTAATATTAATTTTATTTTTTTAAATATAAATTTGCCTATAGAAATAAGGCATACACGGATCACAATTCGGTTTGATTACTGTGCAATCATCCTAGATCAACTTCTGTTGAAGGGTCTTGTTGGAGCTGCTGATCAGTGTATTTAGATAGCTGGAGGAGCCACTGTCAGAACACAATGTCCCGGGTGGGGAAGGTGGGGGGGGGTGTTCCTTTATGTGGATGGAAGAATTTTTTTTTTTTTTTTTTTTTTTTGTTTCACCCGCTGGTTGATTCCCACCCTGGGTAGAGAGCTGTTCTTAAGGAATAAAAGTTTACTTTTTGTAACATGTTACACCCGAATTTAGGGTGTTAACATGTTACTTTGAAGCAGTTCACCCCCACCCCAACCCCGTGACAGCAGGTAGGGAATCCTCTCCCCCACACCCGCTGTCATATTTTAAAAATACAAAAAATACAGCAGCTATTCATTCACAAAGTTCTGTGAATGAACTAAAAGTCCCTTCCTTCTGAGACCATGCTATCTGCAAAATCATGTTCATGTTTTCTATTTTTTTTTTTTACAAATAGGTGAACTTGGCTTTTAAAGAAGAACAGTGCAGAAATTGCACTATTGTAAAAAAGTTGGGGCCTCCCAAGAGGAAAAGTTTCAAAGCCCAACATAGGGGGAAGAGTGTCTTGCAGAAACAAGAGACTACCAGAGAGAAAAAGGGTCAACCCTTAAAGCGGTTCTGCACACATTTCATTTAGTAAATCTTTGCCTTCCAAATCAGGCAAAGAGTACTAAATGAAATGTGTTTTTTTTTTTTTTTTTGTCACTTACCTTGTAATCGATGACTTCCGGTCCTCTGTCTCTGCGGGGGTGGGTGGGGTCTGTGCGGGGATCCTCGTCACGCCGCACTGTCTCCTGGGATCTGGTGTCATTGATCCCAGGAGTCTGTGCGGGCATCTTCCGAAATCTCGCGAGATTTCGGTCACATCTTCCGAAGTCTCGCGAGATTTCGGTCACATCTTCCGAAGTCTCGCGAGATTTCGGTCACATCTTCCGAAATCTCGCGAGATGTCGGCATTGTGGGCCAGCAACCCGGAAGAAAGGGGCCTGTGTGGTTTCAGGTGCCCACACGGAAGATGGACCGGTTTTCAAAGTTCACATTGCGGACGAAAAACAGCAGCAGTAACACCAAGAACTCAAACAAGTGAGTAATAATTATGCAAAGCACCTTACTGCACATTACACGAAAAAAAAAAAAAAACTTCGAACACAGTGTTGAACCGCTTTAAGGCTGGGTTCACACTTATGCAAATTGGATGCGTGTTTCCCAGCATCCAATTCATATGACAGGAGAGTGTGACCGGCTCTCCATGGAGCCGTTTCCCATATCTCTGTTGCGGAGCCGCTTACACAGGAGTCCTGTGCGTGTTTGGCTCAGTTTCAGGGCCAAATTCAGGCAAAAGTTCAGACCCAATTAGTCCCTGAAACGAAGAACAGGGATGCACCAGACCCCTGCTGTGAGCCACATCCATCGGCAGTGTGAACCCAGCCTCATACACAAAGAAAGAAGATCCTGGAAAGAGAAAAAATTGCCCTTAAGGTCTGGATGCACACCTATGCAGTTCACTTTTAATCCGTTTCTGCAGTGCTTTTTGCGCGCACTTTTTTTGGTGCTTTTCATGCTTCTCAATGCACTACATCAGGGATATGCCATTAGCGGACCTCCAGCTGCTGCCAAACTACATGCCTCTGGGACTTGTAGTTCTGCAACAGCTGGGAGGTCCACTAAATGCATATCCCTGCACTACTTGCTTTTCTGCAGCTTATCCATTAAAGTCTATTGAACCAAAAATGCACCGTTTTGCATTTAAAAAGTCCCTGGCCCTTTCCAAAAACACAGCGTCTGAAAAAAGCATAGATATGAATGTGTTCCACGGGAAATCATGTAAAATGGACAGTAGTGCATTTCTGCAAAAAGCACTAAAAAATGCATAGGTGTGAAGCAGGCCTTAGAGAGAAAAGCACTGTCCTGAAAAAGGTGAAAGGCTTGCCTGTCAATTGGCAGGACTGATCAGGGAAACATTCTGTACCTCTGCCAACAAAGCCAGACATCAGATGTGCAATTTTAAATTTTTAGGCGACTAGGCGATGGCAATCAGTCCAGACTGCAAACTAAAAATAAAAAAAATATGTGCTACCCTACTGATCGGTGAAATCCAGTACCCCATACATGTCATGCCAATTCTACCTATACACCGCCCTGCTAGGCTCTTCCCTACCCTAGACCCCAGTGCAGTCTTCTGGGATAGTATGGCTGTAGTTACGCCCAATTGTGCAGCATGCTATATTGTGCACAAAGCTTTATAAAATGAAGCAAGGCACATGCAATTTGAACCCCAATTATCATACCTGCTATGATCATTTGTACTACAAACACTGCCCAACTACCACACAAAAATAAATAAATAACCTGCTGATGCTGGCCTTAAAACCTAGGGCAAGGCTGGGTTCACACCATCTTCGCATGCGGCTCACAGCAGGTGTCCGGTGTGTCCCCATTCACCGTTTCAGGTCCCATTTTAGCCCGGATTTAGCCCGGATTTTAGGCTGAATTCGGACATGAAACAGACCAAAAGACGCACAGGGCTCCTGTGAAAATTTGCTCCGGAGTCGCAGCACAGATATGCAAACCAGATCCATACAGAGTCGGTCAAAATCTCCTGCTATTGCAAATTGGATGCAGAGAACCCGCATCCAATTCGCAATAGTGTGAACCCAGCCTCATATTCAAAAATATTTAAAAAATTACAAGGTTTATCCTCAGTGTCCAGGAGAAGCGGCTTTACAGGTAGGTGGGAAGCCCGAATCTCCTTGCTTCCCGCCTGCTCTGGGTTATAATCAGCAAACGGAACATTTAAAAAAAAAAAAAAAAAATAAATTAGTAATTAAATCTGTCTTGCTGTATGAAAAAAAAAAAAAAAAGCATTTGTCAGACCCTTCCCCTGATATGCATTATTGAACATTACTTGGTTAATATGTACCGCTACAGTAACAGCAGCAAATCAACCCTAAATAGAAATGAACTGACAATTTGCTCAGCATTTCTATATGAACTCCTCAAAAATGAATCTTTTTCGTTTGCAATATGTTTTTCACACAAGTCACAATTCTTGGTACATGCAAAATTGTATCAGTTTGAATTTAAGCTACACAGGATATGCTGAAACAGGCTTGAACTAGGAAGCTACAGTGCAAACGTTATGTAATAAAAATAGTCAGTGGTGCTGAAAGGAAGTCAAACTGATAATTCACCAAGAGCGACCATAGTGGGACAACCATTGAGGTTATCTTCTATTAGGAATATATCACTCAATGCAGTCTTGACCATAAGCTTCCCGCAGATAAAACTTTTATCAAGTGGAGACAAAGTTCCCTGCTACAGAGGTAGCTACCCAGCCCGGTTCTGTCGAAGGGGCATGACCAAAAAAGGTAATCCGATCGGCATCCGACCAGTGCTTTCGGCCAATAGCACACAATGCAACTCTAAAAAAAAAAAAAAAAAAAAATGTAGGGAGTTTTGGTAGAAAGGACACGCACACTTACAGGTTATAGCTAAAGTTTACCCACACTGACCACATTTACTTATGCTTTCAGTGGCAAGACCGCTAGACACCACCTTATTTCTTCAAAAGGAGGTAAACAAAAAAAAGAAAAAACAAACAACCACACAAAACTGAAAAGGTGTGCCCAAAAAAGCCAAGCAAGGAGCAAGAGACTAGTCATCAGTTTTGCCTGTGGTCTCCCTCCATTATGGACTAACCAGGTCTTACTCTGCACCGTGTCTCAATGTGGAGGTGACCATATTGGCAGAGGCAGGACTTGACAATTCTATATGTTTACAATAGCAATGCCTTAGTCTTTTTCAGGTCCATTCCCATGTAAAACGAAAATTGTACTAACCTTGCAGTACCAAGTAGACAAGATGCACAGACTACCGAGTGTCTGTATGGCCACAGCAGTAAAATGTAAGGATTAGCTATAGCTATTTTGGCTATACTTCTCCTGTAGGTCATAGAAGTGCAGTTCGTTCTGCACTCCTGTGACCCACTTTCAGCCAACGGCAGGCTAAAGTCCCCTGTCAGCTGACTTCACTCAGCCAGTCTAGGCTTGGGAAAAATTCAGACTTTACAGTCAGGATTCACCCAGATGCCTGGACTGGCAACTGGCTCAGCCTCTCAGCGAACCACTGAGAGCCTGAGCCAGCCCCTCTGCGATTTGCTGACTGACAGCGATCCGCAGTGTTTGATTACCCAGTTCCCACTGCAGAAGCGGCGGGGGTACAGATGGAGCATCGATCCACCGACGTGAGCATCATTTTTATTTATTTTAAAATGATCCCTTCCCTGACCAGGTAGGATGTGTGTGTGTGTGTATATATATATATACACACACACACACACACACACACACACACACACACACACACACACACACACACACACACACACAGTATCTCACAAAAGAGAATACAGCCCTCATGTTTTGGTAAATATTATATATCTTTTCATGTGACACTGGGAGGGACACTTTGCTACAATGAAAAGTAGTGAGTGTACAGCTTGTATAACAGGGTCAATTTGCTGTCCCCTCAAAATAACTCAACACACAGACATTAATGTCTAAACCTCTGGCAACAAAAGTGAGTAGATCCCTAAGTGAAAATGTCCAAATTGGGCCCAATTAGCCATTTTCCCTCCCCGCTGTCATGCAACTCGTTAGTGTTATAAGGTCTCAGGTGTAAATGGGGAGAAAGGTGTGTTCAATTTGGTGTTATCACTCTCACTCTCTCATACTGGTCACTGGAAGTTCAACATGGCACCTCATGGCAAAGAACTCTGAGGATTCGAAAAAAATAAATTTTTGCTCTACATAAAGATGGCCTAGGCTGTAAGAAGATAATCAAGAACCTGAAACTGAGCTGCAGCATGGTGGCCAAGACCATACAGCGGTTTAACAGAACAGGTTCCACTCAGAACAGGCCTCACCATGGTCGACCAAAGAAGCAGAGTGTGCGTGCTTAGCGTCATATCCAGAGGTTGTCTTGATGAAATAGATGTATAAGTGCATATACATACATACATACATACACACACACACACACAAATGTAAATTTCATCCAAGAGACGGGCCATGTAACAAGACCTAATCTGGGGGTGGGAAGCTGTATATTCAGGCAACAGGCTATTGCAAAGCTGTTCAGAATGTTTTCTAAAATTAGGCCTATATCATATTGCCTGATGGAGCCCATACCTGCACTCCTTTATGAGAAGGTGGTTAGATGTCAGTGGCATAACAACACAGTTAGAGGCCCAGTTGTATAACTGAGACACAGATGAAATGAAATACAGTGTAATATTGGGAGGCTGAAAAATATAAATAATCCAGTGCAAACCTGTTTACAAATTAGGAAATACATTATCTCGCCTACACTAAGGACGGGCGTTGATATTTAATTAAAAGACTTTGTGGTTACATTTTTGCTGCCTGTTAGACTTAGTGTCTGCACTACTGAATCCACTGGGCAATGCCTGGTCATACAATAAACAGAAGTTTGTGCAGTGTGGGTATGAGACTGCCAAAAAACTTTTTAGAGTTCGGGCTTCACAACATGGCAGAAAAGCTAAAGCCGGCCATAGACGGAGTTTTTTTTTCTCTCCTGCAACCAGTGGTTTTCTCTATTCCCCCTTCAAAATACTCCCACGGAGCCATTGTGTTCTCCTGGTGGGGGAAGCCTTCCCTGGGTCCCAGCTGGAAGAAAACAGTAATTACTGCTAGCGGCTATGATACCCGCTAGCAAGAATCGCATGTGAAAACAGAAATGTTGGTTGAACCCAAATTGATCGATTGATCAACTTGGGTACAATCAGTCTGTCCACTCATGGTTTGAATCTTAACCAGTCCCTGCTAAACTGGCCGAGATTGTAATCATCTATGGCCGGCATAAGGCTCAGTACATCTGTTCAGATCTGAGTGGAACTCCAACCTCATCTATTTTTATTCCATCAGCTTTTGCCTCTTGTGCTTGGTGAAAAAACGGTGCTGCTGTTCAAATTTTCTCACTTTTCCTTTTCCACTGTGTGCATCTGGATTTTCAATGAAGGGTACTGCAGCAGGCATACTTCCTCCTTGTTTCAAACCCAGTCTCTCACAAGACCCACTGACTGCCAAAGACAAACCCTTGGGCTACACTGTGTCAATTACAGCTGCGGCATCCTCTGTGGTGCACACAATGTGTTTCATCTGGAAAAGAAAGGATTAGCTGCAGAGCCCTCCCTTCCCCTCCCTGTGCCCACCATATCCCAGGGCTCAGGTATTCCTCTGCAGCAGCTGCCATTTGTTTGTAGTTTCTGTGTAGAAGTTATCTGGGCGAGAGTACCCCCTGCTCTTTGTGCACACTAAAATGCTCAATTTATACCTCGCTCCTGCCACCAGCCAGTGCACAGCAGGATGAAAAAGCAGCATGCACGTTCTAGCTGGTGGTAATCACTTTCAACTGGACTTGTTTTTATAATGTTTCTTTAGTTGAAATGATTACTAGTAAGATACAGAATTCTAACCTTAAAACAACTTAAAGTGGTTCTAAAGACTGAAGGCTTCATGTGTCTTATGGATGTATAAAGCAATAGCTTGGGAGCAATCATGCAGCGGTGCCACCATGGCAAGCAGCTATCTCTGGGGGCACTGCTCGAGGGGGAGGAGCCAGGAGCTCCAGCGAGGGACATGAAAACAGGGGCTGCTGTGAGCAAAACCATTACATAGCGAAGGCAAGTATGACAGGTTTGTTATTTTAGAAAAATAAAAGTTTTAATCCAGTCACCATAGAATATCTGGTGTTGGTTGTCCAAGAACAGGATGTGAGGTGTGAAACCTCATAACATAACAGAATAAGTCCAATTGAATGTGACTTACTACTAATACTAGCTATACCATGACCAGGATAAATGAGAACCTTCACAGGACTGCATTCATGATCATATGTCCCTTTTTTTATTCCCCAGTTTTGAAGCTGAACGCTAGGCATATAGAGAAATTAATTCAGCTCTGTAATCATCAATACATCATTAAATGTATTTTCTTTTGAAATGCAAGCAGTGCAAGTACCTTACTTTGATGTGGTATCAGCCGCTTGCAGTCCATGTACAACAAGGCTAGAGGTGGGAGAAGCAGAAACTAGGCACTTTTCACAGTCCAGTCACAGGCTGGGGTAAGTTGAGGGCAATGTGGGCTCTGGAGGAAATTGGCTGAATGATGCTGGACATCTAGCAGCAGGAAAAATATTAGAACTGTAGGGGAAATATCTGGATTTAAAAAAAAAAGGAATATTTCTGCTAAAACTGGCTTTGTTATCTTTTAATGGGCAAATTATGTTTACTTGTTATCTTGGTTGGGAGTTGTGCTTTAAGGCCGACCATGAATGGAGAAAATATCTTTCCTGCAACCAGGAGTTGCAGGAAAGAAAATCACTGGATTCCCCCATCAACACAGACAGTGTTCATACGGGAATCAATCCTGTGGGGCCATGGTCTTCTGCTGGTTAATCATAAGTGAAACCGGCAGGCTGGTTGTACCCAAGTTGATCAACATTCAGCCTGCCCACCAAGGTTTTGAATCTTGGTCACTTTTGCAGGAAGTTTCGAACTGTGTATGGCAGGCCTAAGGCCTCATGCACACTGGGCGTTTTTACAGCTGCTCCTAGGGTCGCCTGGCCTTTTTTTTTCCTGCCTCTAAACTTTGCATGTTAGCCTATGTGTCTATGCACACTGGATATTTTTACAGCTGCTGTTGGCTTCCGGCAACTAGCGGGTTCTGAGAGGAGCTTTTGAGCTGTAAAAACAGCTAACCAGCGTTTGAGCCCATAGCTTGTGTTTTCTTGCTAAAAAAAAAAAAAAAAAAAAAAAAAAACTGCCATTTTTAAACGCGACAGCTACTAGTGTTTTTAGAACGTCCAGTGTGCATGAGGCCTTAGCAGCGTTTAGTGGCAATGGCTTTCAGGCCTCATGCACACTGGATGCTTTTACAGATGCTGTTTTGGGCATCACCCTTTTTTTTTTTTGCCTCCAAACTCCCCTGCATGTTATTCTATGTGTTCATGCACACATAGGCTTTTAGCTGTGTGTTTTAGCAGGAGAGTTTAGTGTCAGAAAATAATCCCTCTGCCAGCGTGTTCTGGAGCAGCAGATGATGGATTTTAAGGGAACCCCATGCCAAAATTAAAAGAAAAAAAAAAAAAAAAAACACAACATGGGAACAGGGTGTGTTTGGGGGGGGGGGGGTTGCAGGCTCCCCCTCCCCCTTTTCCTGCCAGGCTGAATGCTCGAATTTAGGGTCTGGTATGGATTATGGAGGGGGACCCCACGCCATTTATTTTTTCTTATTTTGGCATGGGGTTCCCCTCAAAAGCCATACCAGATCTAAGGATATTATTGCCAGCAACATTTTGTTTTTTTTGTTTTTTTCACATTCAACTGGGAACCTTGCTGACAGCTGATGACTCATCCGTTGTTAAGGATGTGATGGCCGGCTTCCGAGCCTGCTCCTCAACAATCAGCCATTTACTGGTTAAGGATACCGGCAGCCCCGCTCCTTAAAGCTACTAAATGTAGTGTACACACAAGGCTAAACACTGCTAAACGCCGGAAAAAAAAAAAAAATGCTAAAACATTAGTATTTCTTATCCAGCATTTCTAAAGCAGTTTTCAGCTTTTTAGTGTGCATGAAGCCTTAGAGGCAGGAAAAAAAATAAAAATCACCAGTGCATCCAGGAGCAGCAAAGTTTTGGCAGAAAAAATGCTAAATGCATGTAAATGAGCCTAAGCGCATTTAGCGCTTGAGCCTTAATTAAATTTCAGTGGCCACAATAAATTATTAGTCTGGACAATTAAATTAACGCCCAAGCTCTTGACGCCTGTGAATGCTTTGTAAACTTTTACAAGCGTCAGGCTCGTTTTCTGCCAAAACACTGCTGCCAGGAGGAAAGTCTTCTAGGAGAGTTTGCAAAACGTGTGAAAATCCTGTGTGCATGCGGCCCAAGTTAAAAAAAAAAAAAAAAAAAAAAAACTCATAGGGTAAAATAAGGCAGAAAAATGCACAGCAAATTCATCCCTACCAATATTTTTTTTTTTTAGCTCCAATATATGCTCAGTAACAATGCTTTAAAAAAAAAAAAAAAAAAAAAAGTTAAGCCTAACACTTTCCAGTCATCCTCCACATGAGCACACAATTGCATTACCTCAATTTTGCATATCTTAAATTAGAATTTATTCTTAAATCATTTACACATTTATCTGTTAATCTCTTTCGGAGCATTAAATGTATACATTGCCAAGTCTAGTTACCATGAGAAGAAAAACATAATTCTGCATAATAAGTATAGTAGATGCATTTATACTAATCAGATTAAAAATTCCATTTGTGACATTCAGTATAAATGAGCACTCCAAGATCCAAGACGTTTATTCGAATTACTGATTTGTAAGAACTTTATGTGTCAGAGATCTAGGATTACTGTCATTTTGCTAGTGGGAAACATTAAAGACGTAGAAGTCAAACTATTTTGTCATTTCGGCAGCATTCAATACTTTCCAGGAAAAGTTTCCAATGCTGACAGCAGCACAATAGTGCTTAGTAGACTATACTGTACGACCCCTTGGGACTGCGAGTACAATACTCTGCCCAAGCTCATGACCTTTTTTTAGCCAAAATAAAATCACAAGAGTGATCTGACAACTGCAAAAAGTCCCAAAAGCGAATGACTACTGGACACAACCAGCAGCATCACAGCGCTGTCATCCATGATTAACAAAAAAAAATAAATATGTCAGACATCAGATGCCATAGGAATTTAGAAGAAACAATGCTAGGAAAAGGCTCTCTATAGGTTCTAGAAACACTGTAGAAAAAGTATATAAAGATTGTATCAGTCGTGATTGCATGCCATTGCTGTTTTGCAATATCTACCCAGACTGGATTCTCATCTTTGGGTGGAAGTCAAAACAGGTGACAAACATCTAAAATTGAGCAACCTGATCTTGTTGTTAGGAATTACCTTAAAGCAGTATTAAGACCAAAAGAAAATTAGATACGATGGCTGCATTTGTTTTCTTTTTAGGCTTTCTTCCATTTTCATCTGGTGATCTGACCAGTAAAAAGTCTGTTTTTTCAAAAGACAACGCTTTCTTCTAGATGTATCCGTTTAAAAAGGATGAAACCAACCATTTAACACCAACAGGGATGTTTACAATGATCAGCTTTTATTTAGTCATGTAAAACCTTTATCCCAAAAAACAAAAAGAAGCCATCCCAGCTGGGAGGAGACAGCGATTTTTGCTAGTGGCTCTACGAGCTGCTAGCCATAATCCCATGTAGGATCTAGAAGGTTTTGGTTGTACCCAAGTTGATCTATAGATCAACTTAGTATATTCGGCCTGCCCATACATGGTTCGATTCTTGGCCAGTTCCTGCTGAGCTGGCCGAGATTCAAACAGTCTATGGCCAGCCTAAGCTGGAATTTGCCTTCAGTTTGTTAGTGTATCTGACTCTGCCAATACATTTAATCACTCCCTCAACCTCAAGACCAACAATGCTTCTGTCCAAATGCATTTGCTGTCCCTTCATGCAGAGTGGAGGCACTAAGGCTGGTTTCACACTGGGGCGGTGGGGGCGGTGGTAAAGCAGCGCTATAGTTAGCGCTACTTTACCGTTGTTTTAGCCGCGGTATTCAGGCGCTAGCGGGGTGGCCAAAATATATCAACCGAAAAAGGTGTCGATAAATTTAATGATTGGTAAACTGCAATACATTACAATTTTGGATTGGGGTCTAAATCATAGAGATGCACCATTTTGGATTGGGGTCTAAATCATAGAGATGCACCATTTTGGATTGGGGTCTAAATCATAGAGATGCACCATTTTGGATTGGGGTCTAAATCATAGAGATGCACCAAAATTGTGGTGGCCAAAATATATCAACCGAAAAAGGTGTCGATAAAGCATGCGATTTTTGCCGTTATTTTACTGCAATTTTACTGTGCTCACGGTGTGTTTTCCATAGGTCATGCAACTCAAAAAAAGTGCATCAAAAACGTAACACCAGGTGTGTTATTGATGCCTTCCTGCTGCGGTTTTCAATGCATTTCAACGGGGAGGTGCTTTTTTTTTTTTTTAAACTGACCAAAAATGCAGCAAGCAAGATTTTTTTAACACCACAACAGAAAAGCAACAGACCAGTGTGAAGACATTTAAAAAGACACTTGCCATGTACAACCAGTCTGTAGAAATTTCTATGGCAGTATAACTGCTCATTCGCCATCACAGAATGGAGGTAACTGTATGCATGTCTGCACATGGAAGCATTTTAGCAAGCACAAGAACAAACTCATCGATTCTGTGTGAACCAATATCAGGAAAAAATAAATTTTTCATGCACATAAATGACAAACAAAAATGATGACGCTACAATGCGTTTTCAGAAGAAGAAGCATTACAACAAAACCTATGTCACTGATACTATTACAGAAGAGCCCAGGAAAGAAGTCAGACCAGGCAGCCAATGGTTTGTAGACATAAAAGAGGTTGTTAACACTTCGCCTGTTCAATAATAACATGGTTGTCCAAACAAACCAGACAAACTTTACTCCTGTCACTAGATGAATGAAAAACATCACTCAGCAAAAAAGATGCCAGAACCCAGAGCAGGATTAAAGCGTGGTGTCTGTAAAAGATAGCAAGGGGGGAAAACGCCAACTGGGCTTCTCTTCTTCAGAGGTCGGTAATATGGTATTGTTCAGTTATTGTGCCTTCCACAAGGCCCAGCAGGTAAGCCTTTGAGCCACTAAAGTGCTTTTTTTTTCCCCATTTTGGATAGCGTAATGGAGGGTTATAATAACCCAGGTCTGTCCCCCCCATCTGTGTCCTGTTTGGGAGGTTTACATGTACATAGTATGCCATCCATGGAAAATGTATGGCCTTAAAATTAAAACATTTATGTACACAAATTCAGCACTGGATGACTAAGGAATGAATTCCTGCTAGATTTGTGTATCTTCTGCAGCATCATCGCCAAAATAGGGTCCCCATTTTCTCTTCCTATTTATTCCTCATTGAGAATTTAAAATCTATAGTTACATAGTTAGCTAGCCCGGAAAAAAAAAAAGACACAAGTCCATCCAGTTCAACCATAAAAAAAGAAGAAATAAAAATAAAAAATATTGTACAATCCAATATACCCCCCCCCCCCCCCCCCCCCATTCTATACCCACAGTTGATCCAGAGGAAGGCAAAAAAAAAAAAAAAAAAAACCAAAAGAGCATTCTCTTTTCTATATCGCACTTCCTTTAGCTAACAATGGTGCCAAAGAGAAGAGACCACCAGTAAATGTAGATAACCACCTATACAGTATTACCTTAGTAATACAAGAAATTGGATGAGCTTGAGTAGTACAAACTTCTGAAATATCATAAATAAAATGAACATTGCCTCTTAAAGCGGAGCTCCACCCTAAAGTGGAACTTCCGCTTATCGGATTCCTCCCCCCCTCCGGTGCCACAATTGGCACCTTTCAGGGGGGAGGGAGGTGCAGATACCTGTATAATACAGTTATCTGCACCCACTTCCGGGACGCATTATCCGAGAGGCCCCGCCTCTATCCGAGAATGCCCCGTTGTGTCTTGGGAAACACAGTTCCCAGGACACAGCGGGGACCAATACAGACACGCAACGCGACTCGCGCATGCACAGTAGTGAACCGGGCAGTGAAGACGTTGCGTCTTCACTTCCCGATTCCCTGACTGAGGATGGCGGCGGGGCAGGGAGAGACGAGCACTCGCTCGTCATCTTCTGCCGACACCGCTGGAACCTGGAAGTGTCCATTTATTAAAAGTCAGCAGCTGCACTATTTGTAGCTGCTGACTTTTAAAAAAAAAAAAAAAAAAAATTTCAGGTGGAGCTCCGCTTTAAAATGGAGTTGCTGATTACAAATATATTTTGCTATTCCAATAACAAATCATGGCTACATGATCACCATCTGCAATTTTATGATATCTGGCGCTCCTGGATATATTACTATACCACAGTTTCATTCTGAATGATGTTAGCCAACAAATATGTAGTGGAATCTAACCCATAATACCTTCCTCAAAATAGGTGTGTGTGTGTGTGTGTGTCTGCTCTACCATGGGCATCCCCTTAACTACCCCCCCCCCCCCCTTTTCCCCATCTTGTGTGGTTTTCTTCCCAACATTTTCTTTAGTCTTTGGTATCTACTTCATTGGACAGCAGTTGTCGGCTGCAGTAATGGAGCGCTGCCATACTATACTTATTTGCTACATGTATCTTCTTGCCAATCTGGTGGGCCTACGACTGTTTAAATTTGTATTTCATGTATCGTTTGGCCCTGATTTTAAGAGGGCACCTGTTCTGCAATGTAAGGTTGTAAAATGTGAAACAATGCAATTAACACACATACATATATATATATATATATATATATATATATATATATATATACATATACATATACATATACATACATACATATACATATACATATATATTATACATATACACACACACATATACACATACATAATTGGGCTAAAGTTTTCACAGTTAGTATAGTATGCGTGTCTAAAATAACATTATACATACACAGTTGTGCTCAAAAGTTTACATACCCTGGCTGAATTTATGATTTTTTTTGGCCATTTTTCAGAGAATATGAATAACACAAAAACTTTTTTCACTCATGGTTAGTGTTTGGCTGAAGCCGTTTATTATCAATCAACTGTGTTTTACTCTTTTTAAATCATAATGACAACAGAAACTACCCAAATGTCCCTGATCAAAAGTTTACAATATAGTTCTTAATACTGTGTATTGCCCCCTTTAACATCAATGACAGCTTGAAGTCTTTTGTGGTATTTGTGGATGAGGCTCTTTATCTTCTCAGATGGTCAAGCTGCCCATTCCTCTTGGCAAAAAGCCTCCAGTTCCTGTAAATTCTTGGGCTGTCTTGCATGAACTGCACGTTTGAGATCTCCCCAGAGTGGCTCAATGATATTGGGATCAGGAGACTGAGATGCCACTCCAGAACCTTCACTTTATTCTGCTGTAGCCAATGACAGGTCCAATTGGCCTTGTTTTGGATCATTGTCATGTTGGGAAGTACGTCTGTGGGCCGGGCAGGGCGTCTGTGGGACCCTCAGCAACAATTTTGTACATTACACAATGTATAAAACAGGTCAGCACCATAGTCTCTTTTCTAAACTATAGAAGTTCAGCAGGTTACAGCCCTGTAAATTCAGCTTTTGTGCTTTATTAGCACTGCCGAACACATCAGCGGTAAATAATTCAGCTAGCACTTAAAACAAGCAAACACATAAATGTCTTTTGTTCTTTTTAATTCATGTCTCCACTCCAAGTTAAATAAGCGTTTACATCTTTTAATTGTGATAATAGTTTTGCCCATGGCATCATGGGAATCCATATAATTAAGAGTAGGTTAACCCTTTCAGCAGTAGTGACTGAGCAGATGAACAAACACGGGTAAAGGTTTAATTAATTGGGAGGTTCTGCTGCATTAGATACTATGGGCATGCTCACCAGCTAATGATAGGGCGAACAAGGGGAAAGAGCAAGAATCCACCTAGGAGAATGAAGAAATGAATGGAAATGAGATGACTAACTACACAATCTGCCTTGGTAACGTGGGCAGACAAGAGCAGCAATTTTCATTATATGACAATTAAATACAATAACTTAAAAAGGTCAAAGTTCTTTATTCTTGAAGATTTCTACCTGTAACAACATGTACTGTGCAATCACATTTTTTTTTGTTACATAACCCCGTTCCTGCTGCTGGTTGTCTTGGGGGATCTTTGCAAGAAACAGCTGAGTGAGATGACGCTACGCTCAGACGCCTCGCTGTACAAGAAGGGGAGTGTAATACCTATAGGCTCTGTTCACCAAAGTCCCTGAAAGAAGAGTGGTCTATGTGTCCAAGCTACAAACCTACAGATAACCACTCTATTCAAAAACAGTTTTGCCACAAGTTCCACTTTAAAGCAGACCCCCACCTTCCTCAGCTGCTATACCAAAAAAATACATTGAATCCATCGTCTGTATTCTGAATTTAGGTGATAAAACTAATTATTATAGGAATAAGTTTTGTAGTATGCACTGGGGACAAAATGTTATCCGATTTCATATTTATTATAGGAGTCTAGATAGTATTTGGTGATGAATAGGGACAAGTCATTGGTGTCTGTCATACTCAGCCATGTTACCATAGTAACCAGACTATCTCATACCTTATCTGACCTTGATAAATATTCATCTGGGAAACTCTGCTAAAATATATATTTACTTAGACTAATTGGGAATGTTTTCCTGTGCAGCTATAGGGTACAGAATGAACAGAGTTTGTCACCAAGCAATCAAAGCCTGAACAGGAGCAATCTGGGTTACTGCAAGTGAAATGACGTCACTCTGAAACTCGTCTTTCCTGGAGTTCCTTCCTATAATGCAACAAATCCATGGGTCAATGCATTGGACTCAAATCATTACTGACATCACCAACTCTTACTGTACCCTACAACCTAACTAATCCATATCAAACAAAATTCCATAAATGCTGACCTCCAGACAAATGGCTAAATACCCAACTGACAGCCGCTGGTTGCCTGTCATTAGACTGAATGGGTCCCAAGGCCATACCTAGCTGCTTAGAGCTGCAGCAGGAATCCTCCAATCCCCCGGCTGTAGCAGGAATGCTACAATTCTCACTGGCCTAAATTATCTATGTGAATGTAGCCCAACAAGGAAATCTGGAAGAACATTTGGCAACCAATTAGAATAATTGGCAACAAGTCAGTAACATGATTGGGTATAAAAAAAAAAAGAGCATCTTAATGAGTAGGAGTGTCTCAGACGTAAAGATGGGCAGAGGTTCACCAATCTGTAAAATGCTGCATCTAAATATTGTCAAAACAATTTCAGAACAATGTTCCTCAACGTAAAATTGCAAAGGCTTGAAATACATAGTCATTTGCAGTACATATCAAAAGATCCTGAGAATGTGGAGAAATCTCTGTGCCCAAGGGACAAAGCTGGAATACAATATTAGATGCCCATGATCTTTGGGTAGTACTGCATTAAAAACAGGCAAGATTCTGTTGCTTGAATTCATGAGTTCAGGAATACTTTCATAGAACACTGTCTGAATGCAACCCACTGTGCCACCTAAAAACGTAAGGTAAAGCTACATCATGCAAAGAAGCCTCATCTAAACATGATCCAGAAATGCCGCCATCTTCTCTGGGACAAATACAATTTTAAATGGTGTGTAGCAAGTTAGAAAACTGTTCTGTGGTCAGACAAATTGAAATTAGACGTTATTGGCAACCATGTGCACGAGTCTTCAGGACTAAAAAGAGAAGAGGAACTTTACGGCTTGTTATCAGCTCTCAGTTCAAAAGTCTGCATCTCTGAAGGTATGGGGTGTGCATTAGTGCGTATGGAATGGGCAGCCTGCACCATCAATGCTGAAAGATATGAACAGGTTTTAGAGCCTCATATGCTTCCATCCAGACATCTTTTTCAGGGAAGGCCTTGCATATTTCAGCAGGACAATGTTAAACCTGCACCTATGGCAACAGCATGGCTTTGTAGTAGAAAAGTTTGGCTGCTTAAAGGATAAGATCACTTTTTAGACAATAAATAAATAAATAAATAAAAAATAAAATAAATAAATGTGCATTATTCTTTTCCTTTGGAGCCTGTAAAACATTGCACCAGCAAACAGCAGATCGCCGATGCCACGCAGGTCTCCTTCAGATCGGTCAGTATATCTGTGTACCTGTACAGGCAGGCAGATACACTGACAGGAAGAAATCAATGAACTACCACAGACCCAGGACTGTTGAGCAGTTAGAGACGGTTCACACTGGGACAACTTGTCGGGCGACTTAGCCACCTGACAAGTCGCGTCCCGTTCTGTGCAATGGAACCGTTCTAATCGGAGCACCTCAAGTCGCTCCAACTTAGAAAAAGGTTCCTGTATGACTTTGGGGGCGACTTGAGGCGACTTGCATTGACTTCTATAGAGAAGTAGTTTTGCAAGTCGCCGCTGATGTCGTGTCCAGGTCACCTTAGGCAGTCGCGCTGCAAGTCGTGCTGCCTTTTTTTCACACAAATAGAGCTTTCTTTTGGTGGTATTTGATCACCGGCACTTAGAAGAATCCTATATCAGGCAATAATATGACAACTTTCCTCTCCCAAAACTCCAGCAACTAGTCTCCCCAGTTCCCAGACATTTATAGAGCGTTATTAAAAGAAGAGGGGGATGCTATAACATGGTAAACATGGCCCTGTCCAACTTTTTTTGAGACATGTTGCTGCCGTCAATTTAAAAAATTACCTTATTGTTTTTCTTAAAATTATACATTTTCTCAGTTTAAACATTTGAAATGTTTTCTATTGTGAATAAAATATGGGTTAAATGAGAATTGCAAATCGTTGCATTGTTTTTTGCAGATGTTACACAGTGTCCCAACTTCTATGGAATTAGGGATGAATTTTCTAGCCTGCTCTTATTAAGCCATTGATGACCAGAGATGTACGCATACATTGCTAGACTTCAAGTGGTTATACCGGGATGACGCCTGCAGCTGCAGACATTATCCTGGTACCGTTGGTCGAGTCGATGGTCGGCTCTCTTGTAAAAGGAATCATAGCAACTAAATACAGTGGCTGTCGGATTGCTTTTACAAGCAGCGGAGGGGATTTCTCTCCCGTCTCACCACCTTCCACAGCTTTACCGGGATCTCCGAACCAGACCGGCTTTGTTCGGCATTCGGCTATGTTAACCCAAAATCTTACATAAATCAATCAGCGATATACAAAACCATAGTCCAAAAGGTCCAATTTTTTTTTTTTTACAAAAGATAAAAAAAAATAATAATAACACCCGTGTATGCGTATAAAATTGGATACGCATACAAGTCTACTATTTAATAGTCATGATGGACCCTGTGAAAATCTTCTCAATGTGCAATCTTCAAACCACAAAGTGTCACCAGCTCCCAGAAGCACTCTCACTATCCAGATTGTATTGCCTCACATTCTCATGTTCGACATAATGCACAATTTCTCTTCAAAAAATTAAACTATAATTTATAGATTTTGATATGTACACAAAAGGTGTCAGAAAAGGCCTGGGGGTCAAGTGGTTGATCTAGATGTTCTTGGAGTTTGTAAACAGAGGATCCCCAACTGAATTTTGTCTACCCTACAGAGGTGCTGAAAGGAGGAGTTTCAAGAAGCGGCGTCAGTACAGGAATAACTGCCTGCAGGCAGCAAGGCACCATAGGATATAGTCCTTACAAATTTAAAGTAAACCACAAAAGAGATGCTGCAAAGCACGCAGAGAATTTAATAAGTTGTGGGAAAAGTGGGCCAGCAGACAGGCAGAACTCTCAACATGAGGATGCATTCACACCTGTGAACGCACCCGAACCCCACCAGTAGTTGCGGGAGCCAACCCCATTGAAGGCAATGTGAAACTTCCGGCTCACACAACTAATTGAAGCTACATGGATGCTCATGCAGTGATTGGCTTTGGGGGCAGCAGACAGACCGCATCCAGATCTGATCACTCGCATGTGATCGCTTCATGAAAGATTACAAGCGAGTCGTCACAATTTGCTGCGGGAGCACCCCCACCCCCGGGGTTCTTGCGCCCACGAAAGTTCATTTATCAACCAAGGTTGGATATGATTGTCAAATATAGCAATTGTCTGTATTGTTACAATGCTGATGTCTGTTGCTGAAATGAACAGTCTGGCGACATTGTCTCTTTAAATAATGTTTGACCAGATGGGTCTTCTCTACTTACAACAATCATTGTTCACCTTACCACCGTTAGAGAAATAACAGAATAACCTTCCGTAGGGATATACAGTATTGAATTTCATAAGTAATCTTCTCATCTATAAATTACAAATGTTTACATGGTATCCAGGCTGCAAAGCAACATTGGATTTTTAAAACTACATCCATCCTACCACAATGCCCAGCCCAACCCTCAAAACACACCAAGAAAAAAAACTTGACAGGAACTCAATCAAGAATGAGAGAGAGAAAAAAAAAAAAAAAAAAAAAAAAAAAAACACACAACTCCTAATATATCAAGTATGGGAAACTAGAAGAACCGGTTCCACAGAGAACTTAAACCATCAAAGTAAATCTCTAGCTGCCATGTTACCATGTATTTTTGGAATGTGAGGTCAATGGGAACTTATCCCAATCTATTTTAGTTTTCACGTCATTAGGCCTAAATGGCATGCTTCTTGATGCAAAATAGATGAAATAAAATTCATGGACAAATACACAAATTTAGAAGATCACCATTATTTTTAAACACAAAGCCACCATTCCTCTCACACTCTGACCTTGCAATATAGGGACTATAAGAATCTGATGCCAGGGCAGATTCAGTTACTTACAATGCTTACATTGAGAAAAAAGATGTTTAATAATGTATTAAAAGAGAGCTGCATTCATTGTGTCTTTTACATCTGCCTAGAGTTCAGCTTCAAAATCGTCTAAGGCTCGCCATAGGGGTTCAGCAGGCTGAACGGAAAAAAATTTAAACGATTCCCTCATCCACACATTCAAGGTGGATGAAGTTATCATCCCTGCTGAGAAATTGACTTCTCCATTGTCAGAATACACTGATCATTGGCTGCAGACCAGAGCGACAAAAATCAATCTGTCCAATGGGAAGGAGACAGCGGGCTCTTGTGCACATCGCTGGAATGGATCGGGCTCAGGCAAGAATGGGGGGGGGGGGCTCTTTCAGCACAGAAGGTTTTTTACCCGATTGCATTAAAAGACAAGTATTGGGTTTTTTGCAAAAATTCAGACCCAATTCGGCCCCTGATGTGTCTCAAATCTGCTTCCTTTGACCACTCTGTATATCATAGATAAGAAGAGGGTTCAGCGGTGGGGCAGATGAGAAGGGGGGGGGCACAGCGGTGGGGCAGATGTGCAGGGTAGCACAGCGATCTGAGGTGTGAAGGTGCATGAATTGGGGCTGATCTGAGGCGTGAGAGTGCAGGATGTTAAAATTTCTCACTACTACTCAAGTAGTTTACAGCATTTACTTTATAAAAAAAATCCTTTTCGTGATTGAAAAGTGCGAACTCGACTTTTTTGTTATAAAATCAGCACACTCAATTCCTTTGAAAACATTTTTCGGCACACTGTGCTCAAAAGGTTGCCTACCTATTGGTCTATCTATAGTATACCATCATGTTTCAACAAGTTCTCACATCAATTGACATTTTTTTTTTCCTTTTTCTTCCTGCAAAACACAGGAGAAGTTGCACACTCAATAACTACTAAGCTGTCTGATGTTACATAAACCAAGTAAGGAGCTTTACAAATAACAAAACAAGTTCTGCAAGCTCCTCCTAATTACCAACACATAAAAAGAAACATAAACAAAAACCAAGTATAGTTCAGAAATAAGGCTTCCCCTGCTGAGATGAAGCCCCATCAGGCCTATTCTAGTGGAGGAACACTTTAAAAATTAACATGTTTTGGCTTTCACTATTGTCGATTCCAATTTCTACCACCATGACACACAGTATCATATTAGAGTCTTGTCAGCTGAAAGTCATCTGTACTTTGTATCAGACTAAATAACCGAAACAAGACATTAAAGTGAACCTTTAGTCATTTTTTCATCTTTCAATCCATTAAATCTTCTGCCCTTATTTTAACTTTGGAAAGTAAATACCCTGTATAGCCCACTTCCTGTTTGTCTGGTACTTAGCCTAGGCTTATGACATCATGCTCTCTCATGAGAGTTTCCCCAGGAAGGGATCGGGAATGAGGCATAAGAGGTCCAATGAGAGCTGCAGGTGTGTGTGTGTGTGTGTGTGTGTGTGTGTGTGTGTGTGTGTGTGTGTGTGTGTGTGTGTGTGTGTGTGTGTGTGTGTGTGTGTGTGTGTGTGTGTGTATCCAGGAAGTGAAAAGGCAGCAGCTTCAGCTGCCCACAGTTAAAACGGGTGCAGCGAGATTTCTGCAGCATATTTGGCAAGTACAGAATCACAGTATATATAAAATATGCAAAGAGGTTGGAGGGAAGCTTCAGAATGGCAAAGATATTTTTATTACAAATGATGTGAGCAGACTACACTTCCTCTTTAACCGCTTGCTGACCAGCCGCCGCAGTTGTACTGCGGCAACATGGTTAGGCTGCGTGAATCGCCGTTATGTTACGTCGGTAACAGACGCAATCGCTCGGGGCATACGGAGAACCCGGAACTGTGTGTGCAAAAACACACAGTTTCCGGTTCTCTGAAGGGAGAACTGACAGATCGTCTGTTCATACAAAGTAAATCGCACTGATCACTGTATTAATGCCAATGGTCCCAAAAATGTGTCAAAATTGTCTGATGTGTCCGCCATAATGTCGGCGTCACAATAAAAAGAAAAAAAATAAATAAATTTGCTGATCGCCACCATTACTAGTAAAAAAAATATTTTTAAATTATTAATAAAAATGCCATAAAAGCATCCCCTATAACTTTCACACAAACCAATCAATATACGCTTACTGCAATTTTTTTTTACCAAAAATATGTAGAAGAATACGTATCGACCTAAACTGAGAAAAAAAAAAAAAAAAAAAAACTTGTAATATATTTTTTGGAGATATTTACTATAGCAAAAAGTAATGCGTTTTTTTCAAAATTGTCCCTTTTGTTTATAGCGCAAAAAATAAAAACCACAGGAGGTGATCAAATACCACCAAAAAGAAAGCTCTATTTGTGGGGGGAAAAAAAAAAAAGGACGTCAATTTTCTTTCGGAGCCACGTCGCACGACAGCGCAATTGTCAGTTAAATCGACGCAGCGCCGAATCGCAAAAAGTGCTCTGGTCTTTGGCCAGCCAAATGGTCCGGGGCTTAATCGGTTAAAGGAGTTGTAAAGGCAGTTTTTTTTTTATCTTAATGCATTCTCTGCATTAAAGAGGAAGTAAACTTAGTGGGTTTTTTTTCCTCCCTGCAAAGTAAATGTAGAATGTGTATCGCATACTAGCACATTATGCGACACTTAACTGCAAACGAAGCCTACATCAATCTTTTCCCATCTTGCAACCATCTAGTGCATTCTTTGCACTGAAGAAGCAAACGTGACTATCTCTAAAATATTCATTCTGTAAAAACAGCAGAGCAACATGCAGACACCCTAAAGCCTCGTACACATAAGAATATTGGACATGATCATTCATTTTTGCATGCTGGTCTCATATCTAAAACCAATAGGTTACTAATGTTCCAAAAAAAAGTTTGAACAGAATACAACTACAGAAGTGATGTCATGTTTTGTATTGTATTTTAGTCTAAATTTTTGAGCAAGTGTGGTCTTGGGCACACAATGTTTTTTTGTACAAACATACCAATTACACAAAAAAAAACAAATCAATCGTTCGGTTATCATACAAGAACATTTTTGCGTTTTTGTCCCTTCGGATAAACGGTCGTGATCAGCTCTCCAAAGCTGTGTACCAACAATCAGATTATCGTTCGATCGCTCGAAAAGCGGTATTTTACGTCTGATTTTCTCATCGTGTATACTAGGCATTAGGACAGTTGTAAAACATTTTTTGGATGAATAGCGATGGGACCTTACAATGATCCTATTGTTATATAGCTGGCAGCTTCTCTACGCCAAACAATTTTCCAGTGTATCGGTGGTTTGTTACTAAAATCTGAGACTGAAGCAGCACACCTAAGATTAACCATCCAGGAACAGGTTCATTTCAAGATGGAGATCAAAGCCAACACATTTCTTTAACGTTAAGGCTTTAAGGCTAGGTTCACACTTGTGTGATCAGACATCCATGCGATTCACACCGCATTGCTGTGCAGAACACGTGATGTCTGTGCGATGCAAATTCAGTCATATGAACTGTACGGCTGAAATCGCATCGCATTCACACCATAAGGGTCCTGCACCAATTTTTTGGTCCGCACTGGAATCGGATTTCATGGGTGTTCACAGCTATGTGATCCGATTCCTGCACCATTTTACAGTTCGCACCGAGATCTGCGAACCAATCTGGGTGTTATTAACTTTACGAAATCCCCAGCGGTTTGCACGTCAGTGTGCACCAGTGTGCGATTCAGGTGCGGGAACCAGCAGTGAATTGTAGGATTTCCCGCATCGCACCATTGTGAACTGGGACTAAAGTTTAAAAAGAGAGAATACTGCACTAGATTCAAAAAAAAGAATACGAATTGTGTGAAGATTTTTTGATCATGTTTGCTGAAACTCACTCATGTACACACAGACTAGGCTGACCGCCGGACGCGGAAAAACGCAAAACGTGACAAAATCACGCCACAATTTTCTAGCAATAACCGCACCCCAACTTTAAGTGCCATTCAAATTAATGGCATTTCAAATGTGAGTTTTCTACGATTTGTCATTCACACCTAGGCGCTTTGAAATCGTGGGCAGAATCGCAGCAAATCTGCCCGCGATTCAAAACCAAAATGCCGAAGTGTGAATACAGTCAAAGGTTTCATGTACACTATAGACCTAAACTTGAGTTTAGGAGGTTTTGGAATTTTTTTGCCAAATCTCCTAAACTCGACGTACAAAAGGCTTTTAACAGAGTTTAGGAGCTACTCTGGTTAGGGACGCTTCAACCTCCCTCATCTGAACGGGGAAGAATCACGTTCAGAATAGGAACGTTTTGAGCGACGGCCGTGGGAAAACACAAAACGTGGTGCGATTTTGTCTCGTTTTGCATTTTCCTGCAGCAAATGACAGCCAAGTGTAACATGAAGCTTAAACTAGGTTAAACTAAAGGCAAACCATTAAAAGGCAGACCATGCACTTTGCAAATGCAGTTGCTCCAGAGCTTAGGAAATGAGCGAGAGGTCTGCTGACTTCCATCATCCAATCATGTGCAAACAAAAATGCTGTTTTTTGTTTTCCTTGCAAGTGATTGGGTATTTTTTGGAAGGGCGTTCATACCTGAGCGATTTTCTTCTGGAAGCTTGCAACTCTAAAATGCTTAACAAGCCAAATCCCATTCATTGCAATGGCCCCTGTTCACATCTGAGCGTTGTGTCGCCTGAAGCAAAAACGCATTTCACACAAAAAAGTACTTCTTAAATTAGCTTCTTTTTGGCAATTACAAGGTCCCATAAAGTTCAATATAAACACCTGACTTGATTGTTTTGTGAGCGTTTTGTTGCGCGTTTTCTGCTTAAACAGCAGCTCCCCATCCCTAATTTCCTCTCCTCTCCCTAGTGGTATCTATTGGCTAAACAAAAACGCTTGAAGCTGTACAACACTTGTAATTCACGCTTTAAAAACTCTCAAATCAAAATGCCAGTAAATTGCTACGCTCAGATGTGATTGCAACCTTATTTACTGAGCTTTGAGCAACTGCAGTGTATTTGCCTTTAGTAAATTAACCCCCGCAGTCTGTCAGAAGCTGATGTATGCAGCCATATATTCATCCATTTTATGCTCCACAACAGAAGAAAAAACTTCTTGTGTTTAAAACACAGTATATGTGTGCACACATTTGATAAATCCATGCAAATATAAGGCCTCATATGAACAATCATCTGATAGTAAAGTGTGCATGTAGTCCATAGCAACCAATAAAGTCCTCAATTTCCTTATCAGCACCAGACACATTGACAGCTGGAATCTGATCAACTGATGCTGTTGAAAGTACAAACACTGGAACTATATAGAATGTGGTGGAGACCCAGAAGAACGGCACATACAAGTCTGGACAGGAGAAGAGTGGAATCTGAAGTCATATGGGATACAAATCACTGAGTATGTATATGCAGACTATATGTGGAAAGAATGGGACACGAAAAAAAGGAGAGTCAAAAACATAGCAAATTTACTCCTACACAGATTTACACTGTTCTGAGCATTTAGTGAAATCATTCAATTCTGAATAGGATAAGCATTCAGAGAAAATGACGCCATTAACTGAATACACGCAATATCAATTATAGTTTACAAAGTAACTCCACATTTGTTAAAAAAAAAAAAAAACTCTCACTTCCTGTTGCGTCTACAGGACAGGAAGTGGAGGGAAATCTACCTAAAAAAGGAACAAAGTTGGCAAAATAAATCTGAAAGCAGTTTTAAACCTTCCATACCATCCAGAAATTAAAAAATAAAAATAACGTTTTGACTTTAAATATGCTTTAAAAAGGAGTTGTAAAGTCTCAAGGTTTTTCACATTAATGTGTTCTATGCATTAAGGTGAAAACCTTCTGTGCTGCAGCAGCCCCCCAGAACCCCCTTTTACTTACCTGAACCCGATCGTTCCAGGGTCGAGGAGCCCAGCAGCTCCAGACGCTGTTACAGGTTCTCATTGGATAGATTGATAGCAGCAGGAGCCATTGGCTCCTGCTGCTGTCAATCAAATCCTGCGACACGGGAGCTGGGCCAAGTCCTGCTGTCTGCGTCAATGGACACAGCAGGACTGGGGAGCGTGCCTGCACGAGTATCCCCCCATAGACAGCAGCTTTCCATGGAGGCACTCGAAGAGGAGGAGCGCCACCGGGGGGACCCCAAAAAAGGAGAATTTAGGCTGCTAAACAAAATCCTTGAACAGAGCTGGTCAATTTATTTTTATTTTTTTTAAACAAATTAACCTTTACAACCACTTTCATTCTTTTCTGCACATGTACTGTACGTATAGGATGCCCCGACAGAGGGAAGTCTAATGAAACCCAACATAAGCAATACACACCTCTGCATGTAAAGGCATAAATCATTTAAAAGCAGTAAGCCATCAGAGATTGCACAATTTCATGAAAAACAATACACAAGACCTGGCTTAATGAATTGTATGCTTCTGCACAAATATGTACAGTATGTTGGGTCAGAGTACGAAGCGGTCTATAATCTGATGGAGATGTGCATGGTTACCAATCAGCTTTTACCTTCAGATTGTTCAATCAATAAAACCTGGAAGCCAATTGGTTTCTATGCAGAGCTGCACCAGAGTTTGCACTCTCCAATTTTAGTAAATCAACCCCAAAATGTCTAGATTGCATTGGACAAAATAATAGACTGCTAAATATACTGCAGACATATTTAAACTCTATTTAAAGCCAAAACTTTTTTTGTTTGTTTTAGTTAGATTGGGGAAGGATTAGAACCCGTCAGGTTCTATTGCAGTCAGAAGCTTAATTTGAGAGACGCCTTCCCTTCTTATTTGGTAAAAGCTTGTCCCCAGGACACACACAAGGGACGTTGCATTCAGTTCTATTCGCAGCAGCTGTCTGGCAATATGGTGGTTTCCATTATTCAGTGAACACCACAGCAATGCAATGGTGTAAACAGACTTCAAATTGCCTTTTTTGGGGTTGGGCAAGTCTGGCCAGCATAGCCCAACACAAATGGTCCAAGCTGGACAAATGTAGCTATGTATAAAATATCCCCATCTGGAATTGCTTCAGGTAAGGTAAAAGTGGGCATTCAAACAGAAAATGTGCATCTGTATACCCAGGTACACATTACCTTGTACAGTAGTGGTTCTAAACTCCTCAGAACCCAATAACAGACCAGGTTTGTAAGACAACTGAAATACATCACAGGTGATAGAATTTGCTGCTCAGTGATGGCGATATTCTAGCCTGCATCTCCCCAAGGTAATACATAAAACCTGGCCTGTTAGTGGGCCCTGAGGACAGGTGTTGAGAACCACTGTTGTACAGTATAATAGAAGAGCAAGAAAAAAAAGGAATTAAACTCTGTACTCCAAGAGAAAAAGCCCAGGTGTAGAGAAGAACAGAATCGGCTTGTACCTAACTCTTCTCGGGCCAGGCTTCCGATGCATTTCACCCATGACTAAGCCCTGTGGGTGAGCTAAACGCATTGGGAGGCCTGGCCCAGAAGTCATCAGCATGAAGCCACAATTTTTTTTCTTCTCTACACCAGGGCTGTTTCTCTTGGAGTGCGGCATTTAATCTTTTTTCCTATAGTCTGGGTTCACGATGTGTGCGCGGTGGCTCACAGCATGGGGTCCGGTGCATCCCTGTTCACCGTTTCAGGTCTGAATTAGGTACAAATTTGTGGCTGAATTCGGACCTGAAACGGAGCTAAAGACGCACAGGACTCTTCTGCAATGCCCTCCATGGTTGCCCCAGAGATGTGCTGACTCAGCTCCATAGAGAGCCAGTCACACTCTTGTCATACGAATTGGATGCGGGAAAACCTGCTGCCAATTCGCAATAGTGTGAACCCAGCCTTAAAGAAGAACTCCATTCTGCTAGTTTTTTGTCTAGGGGTGGGGAGAGCAAGGATATACTCCCCTAATCTGCCGATCCTCCGAGTGCAAAACCGGTCCCTGTCACCCCGCATGCTAGCAATCTTGTGCATGGACTGTTCTTGATGTCATCAGGCCCATAGACTGACTGTGGACGTGGCGATGGCACGAATAGTCCACCGCTGGACGCGGGGAGCGCTGTATTCCAGAGGACCAAATTATCAGATAAGTATAGTCTTTTGGTGCACCCCTAGACAAAGCAAGCAATTAACCCATGCAGTGCAGGCACAGCCCCACTGAATGGGAGAAAAAAATAAAATAAATTCCGGAGTTCTTCTTTAAGGACGGTCTCTCAGAGCGTTGGCATCTAGCATCAAAGCGAGTCACCAGAGTATCACAGGATGACAGCTTGGAGCTGCACTCAACTCATTTGGTTCATGGTCACAGCAAACAAAGAGACACTGGGCTAAAGCTGAAGCTACCCCATTCCATACACAATGTACTGCGGGGAGACCCTGTCAGCAGGTATACATGTGCACAGTGCACCATACATAGATGAACATTATTTATATTACATACTCAGGTACACAGCACCCTGCAGAAAAAGGCCCATCAAAATGTCTGGAAGTTCAGGCACAACCAAACTCATTAACCACAAAATGATTGTCAGACACTGTATGCTAAACGGAGGAATCAGAGAGCGATAGATAGATCCACACACACACACACACAGTGTAATGGTGTGAAGTCCCTGTGATCATCAGAGGTGTTCTTTATGTAATCACACATGTAAAAAGGGTTAAGGCCCTGTCATCAACAGGACATAGATGCGAGAATGTGTACATTCGCACACTGCAATTGGAGGAAGCTCCTGTGAACTTCAAAAAAATAAATAAAAATGCCAGACATAATTATATATAATACGTAGGAAGAATGAAGCTCCTGCCATCCTTAGATATGCAATCATAAACAATATATAGTAGGGGGAAGCCACTGCCATCATTAAATTATAGAATATATACTTGAAAACATAAATCACATTGACTGTGTAGTGGGGTGAAGCTGCTGCCATCATCAGATGTATATAAACACAAGCACTGGGCCCAATAAAATGCTGCACCAAATATTTGATGCATGGGACACTGATTTATGCAATGTGCCAAATAATTGTGCAAGGTAAAAGGGTTGGAACAGGAAGTTGCACCCAGTGCATCAAATGTAAAAAAATAAAAAAAAGATCCCAAAGTGTGACACATCACACAAAAGTCATCCATGTAAAAACCTATACAAGTCAGGGCTGGACAAATCCCAGGAGCAAGGTGGTTAATGCCCCTAACTTACAGTCTGCACCCAACTTTTCCAGGTTTCCTCTATTGCCAATAGAACTTGCTCTTAAAAATCTTGCTGGCTCCTAGATAAGAGACTGGCTCCTGATATTAATTTGTCCACCTCAAGATATATTCTCACCATAAACGTTACAGTCTGACAATACACCCTCTGTATAATCAACTTTAGCTCTACCAAACTATGCAATATAAGGACCTAAAATACCCAACAAACCAGTATCCAATCAGACAGGCCCTTGCACTACATACTTGTTGGTAATGTACAGTGAGCTATAATCAGATCAGCAGTGTAACAAGGTGAAGCTCCTGTCATCAGATATACAACATCAGTAATAGAGATGAGCTTGGGCATGCTCCAAACTCATCTCTAGTCAAACTCCGAACTTGCACTCTTTTTTTTTTTTTTTACTTTCATAAGCTGAGGGTCAGGTCATTCCTCGACCCATATAGGACATAAACAAAGAGGTGGGCTGTGGGGTGGGGAAAAAGACAACAGAAATTTGGTTTGGCTAGAGATGAGTGAAGGTATATCATTTATAAAATCACAAATGAAGGCCCCGTCATGGCCAGATATTATCCTGGTTATAAACACAGTGTAGGAGTTCCTGTCATCTTCACATATATACTAGATTGGATCACCAACAGTGTAGTGGGGTGAAGCCATCATCAGCACATATTATTCCATATGGCACCGTTAAAGAATAAGTTCACTTTTTAGGAAAAAAAATATAAATGCACTTTTTTGCAGGTAATAAAATGTGCATTACCCGTTTTGTTTTTTGGTGCATGTAAAGATTTGCACAGGCGATCAGATCTCCTGCAGATCTGTCAGTGTATCTGTGTGCCCATACAGGCAAGTAGATACAATCTGACAGGAAGAACTAATGAACTACCAGGGCACTCTACAAGCCAACAGCCGCAAAGCATATCAGGGCTTGTAGTTCATTCACACACAGAGCTGTGTGAGCGAATGATTCAGGTGTGGTGGCGAAGCCCCTCACAGCCATGCCGATTTCAAAAAAGTGACAGCTAGTACAGGTAACTTCTCCCCATACTGCTGTCACAGGGAGTGCAGGGATAGGGCAGCAGCTGCAGCATTGGGAACATGTTACATATTCCACCATAAAAATGGGTTAAACATGTTCCCAAAAGGTGCACTTAACCTTTAAAAAGAGGAAGTAAACCCTGATGGGTTTTACTTCCTCTTTTTTCCCCTGCAAAGTAAAAGCATAATGGGATAGTATGCGTTGCATATTAGTCCATTATGTGGCTCTTACCAGCAAACGAAGCAAGCGCTGTCCGTGGTTGGTCGCATCCATCTTCGCCCCTCTTCCTCCGGGGGCCGTGAACTCCGGCTCTGACTGTCCAGAGTCGAGTGACATCACTCCCGTGCATGCGCGTGAGCCATCAGTGACGGCACTTGCTAGTGAAGAAACGGCACGGAGGGCCATTTCCTCACAGTGCCTGTGCAAACACATGGGTTAATATCTCCTAAACCGTGCAGGTTTAGGAGATATTTACAGTACCTACAGGTAAGCCTTATTATAGGCTTACCTGTAGGTACATACAAGTGGTGGAACTAGGTTTACAGCCACTTTAAGTGTAGACCTGGGTGAAAGGCTTTGCCTGCACTGGACGAATAGGTGTTCTGTGCATCTACATGCAGGCAGTCCTATTCATGTCAAATTGTGACGCAGCTGCTGTGTCCCAACAGACATGAATGGGACTGCCGCATGGGGATGCACAATCACCTGTGCAGGCAAACATGGCTCTTGCATGGGTGTACAATTAGACTTTGTTCACACCATTACATTGTGGGAATGCGCTTGAAAATGTGCTGCCCCATGCAGATTTGTAGCATTTGCCAGTAATTACTAACGGCACTTCTGTGCATCTTGCAAATGCCCACACATTCGCCAAAAAGCAGGGTACTGCAGTACCACGAGTTTTGGTGCGGTGCAATTTTAAGATGGTGTAGGCACCTTTTTTGTGCATTTGTGGTGTGAACACAGTCTTAAGAACACTTGTTTGAATGAGGTCTACATAATAATAACAAACACAATGGAGTGGGATGAAGCTCCTATCATTATCATATATTATTTATCATACAACAACTACACACACAGCAGATAGGGGAAATCCCCTATCATCACGATAGAGATATATATAGTTCTATCCCTTTGATCTAAGAAGGAAGCGTTAGTTACATTGTTTCAAGCTCTAAACTTGGCAGGCTGCCCGGATGTTTTCTTTTGACAGCTGAGTGAGCATATAGTCTCGCCACTTGTTTATATGAAAGAATCTGCAAACTCAGCAGGAGAGATCAGAGGGGGTGAATCGAGATCACGATTTTTTTAACGATTAATTGTGCAGCTCTAGCCTCAGTGTGATGAGATAGGAGCTCCTAAATATAAAACAAATGATCATACACAGTGTTAGGCTCCATTCACACCTGCGCAACGTGACATTTTGTTTTAAGCACCTTTCTTGGAGTGTTTGTTGTGTGACAGCATAGGGCAGCCCATTCACTTCAACAGGCTGTCCTACACCTGTGCCAAAGTAGTTAATGCACATTTTAATCTTGTACGGAGGCAAACGTGTTTTGCTTTCCGTGTTATGTTGCAGAATTGCTACCCATGTTTGGGGTGCCGTTAAGAAATAAACAGTACCACAAGTATGTTGCGCCACGTTTTCAACCCATGTTTTTGCCTGTGCTCCTTGAATGCTTAGGTGTGAATGTGGCCTTATGGGGTAATCCCCTGTCAGTCATCACCAGATATGATTTCATATATTATGGTCTCATCAGTGTGACAGGGTAATCCTCTGTCATCATCAAATGATAGCACACAGTGTGAGGAGGTAGGAGCCCCCTATGCCCAGGTAGAATACAATCTCTATACTGACAGATAAGCAGTGAGATAGGGTCCCCGTCATCATCACTCTTTGAGAAAATATATATTATATATTATATATATATATATATATATATATATATATATATTGAACGCAGTGTTTGCACAGGTGTGAATGAAGCCAATGTGTCACTTATTAGCGTTTTTCTTGGCACATATGTTGTGCAACAGCAAAGGGTCGCCCATTCACTTTAACGGGTTTCCCTATGTGCGCCAAAGTAGCTCATGCACCTATGTATCAGGCACTGAGCCAAGCATGTTTTGCTTTCCACATCTTGTTGAGGGACTGGTACCGGTGTTTGGGGTGCCATTAAGAATATGTGTGCGTCTGTGTTGATACCTACAGAAAATATCTGCAAATGACAGAACTAGATTACCCCGTCAGACTGACGAGACTTTTATATATGAAATCATATCTGGTGATGACAGGGGATTTCTCCAGAAGGCTACATTCACACCTAAGCATTCCAGAAACGCAGACAAACGCGTGACGCCCTTGCGTTTCTGTTCTTTTTTTAATGGCACCCCAAACATGGGTACCAGTCCCGCAACAAAATGTGGAAAGCAAAACACACTTGGCTCAGTGCCTGATACATAGGGAAACCTGTTAAAGTTGCTATTGCACGACATATGTGCCAAGAAAGACGCTAATAAAAGTGACACATTGCACATGTGTGAAAAGAGCAAAACACTGCGTGCATAATCATTTTTTTTAAATATATATTAAAAAGTGATGATGACAGGGACCCTATCAATATATATTACACACACATATGTGGTGGGATAGGAGCCCCCTGTGACCAGGTAGAGTTCAATCTCCAGACTGGCAGGTGAGCAGTGAGATAGGGTCCCTGTCATTGTAAATAGAAAAATAAAAAAAAAAAATTATAAAAAATCCCCTGTCATCACTATATATATATATATATATATATATATATATATATATATATATAAATATTTACAAGGGATGATGATGGGGGGGGGGGGGGGATTACCCTATATATATATATATATATATATATATATATATATATATATATATATATATGATAGATAGATTTGGGGTAAACACACACATATAGTGGGGTAATTCCCCGTCATCAGCAGATATGATTCATGTAGAATAGTGCGAGTGTGATCATCACATAGAATCATTTGATAAATAATGACAGTGTCCTGTCATGTGACCCCCCATACACATATATAGGGGTGACACCACAGTGCAGTAAACTTACAAATTTCTTGGACTTCTCCCCTCCTCCTCCTCCCTCGTCCTGGCTCTTCATCTTCTTCTTGTCCTTGGTGCTCTTGGTCGGAGCCGGGGGTCCCCCTCCATAACCTCCTCCTCCTTGTGGCGGGTCCATGTCTCCCCCGAGGCCTGGCCGGGCAGAGAAGGAATTGGTGGGGCGGTGGGGCCCTTCCCGCTCTGCTCCCTGTGCGGAGCGCTGTGTGCTCACTATAAGCTCTCCTCCTATGGCAGTCCGGGGCCCTCTGCTATCCGGCACACGGGGCTGACCCCTACAACTCGCTTCCCCTGCACTACACGCTGCCCGGGCCTCATTAGCATAGACGCTGAATATTCATGAGTACGCGTGCAACAGGCGATCCCATTCACACGTGAGGGCGGAAGAAAGGGCAAAACTCCACTTTGAAATAAGTTGTTCCTCAGCACTTCCGGGTTCAGACCATACCAAGTGTAAACGGGGGAGGCATAAGATTTCCTTCACTTCAGCTAGCGGAGGTAAAAGTTTTCACAGCTTGTCGCTCTTAAAAAATAGAGCCTCTTTTCATAGAGCTGGAGTGGAGCCGCTGTTCTTTCTTCAGGAGACATTCAGAATGTACCATTTCATCACCAAACCATTACAAGCCAAGTGGGTGTGATTGGAGTTATACAAACGGCCACACTGCCCTCTGCTGGACATTTCTATATTAGGCGTCTCTGCATGCTTTCATTGTAAAACATCCCATTCAGTTTTAATATAAATGATAGAAAATCAGAGGAGGCAGCCGGTGTTCTGACAAGAAAGGCCCCCCCCCCCCCCCATCGGATAATGTCCGCCCTATACTGCGCAGGCGCAGCGCTTGTGCAGTACAGAGGACAAAGGAGATGCCAAAAGTCTCCGAAGATGAACGGCGCCTGTGCACTTAATAGTACATTCTGTCACACGCTCCCGATGTTGTAAAACACCACTTTGTAACAGGGCCCCTCGTGGGCTCGATTCGCTCGCCACGCTTCAGGCACGGCCTCGCTTCGCTCTGCATATTAATACTCTAACTCTATGTCCGCTTGGATGGTGGGGCTTGAACCTGGACTTAGGGCAGAATGTAGTATTAAGTGTGCAGGCGCCGTGTAGAGCTGATGATCAGCTGTTCATCTTCGGAGACTTTCGGCGTCTCCTTTGTCCTCCGTAGTGCCCAAGCGGCAGTATAGGGCAGACACTATACGATGGGGGACAGTTCTCGACAGGACACCGGCAAACACAAAGGTGGTACACAAACCATAACAATATAAATCAAGATTTATTTTTTATTTTTTAAAAACTCATTTAATTTAAAATAGAATTGAAAGGCAAAACATATGTGGATGTGTCAGCACAAGGCTGACCATTGGAAGACAGGCAGGCTGTTCTCCCAGCACAGCCAGGAAACTGACCGCACTGGGATGGATGTTCTCTCATGCCTAGTGTGGTAAGTTTGCAGTAAGAAAGCAGGGGGACTGGCAGGATCACTAGGTATTTTACACAAAGGAAGTGATGCAAAGCAAACAGGATACTTTTTAATACAAGTACATGGTACAGCAGGCCCATATCAGAAATATGAAATTTTTTAACACTCAGTTTTTTTTTTTTTTTATAATCTCAGGACTTTACTGATCTAATTAAAATGTATTTTCTGCTACCAGTGGCTGGGTTAGGGGGTGT
The DNA here is from genome assembly GCA_028564925.1 of Lithobates sylvaticus. Taxonomy (NCBI): domain Eukaryota; kingdom Metazoa; phylum Chordata; class Amphibia; order Anura; family Ranidae; genus Lithobates; species Lithobates sylvaticus. The sequence goes on along the minus strand of CM053029.1, from coordinate 225,884,359 downwards.
GCTGAATCCAAATAGCACTTGTATAAAATGTCCTAGAGATGTGGCAAGAGAACAAACGCAGGTTAATACAGCTATAGCACTAACACACATTCAGGATACATTTCACATATATTACTGCCCAAAAGTCACCTCTATTTTTCAGTTTTATCACAAAGGGAAGTAAATACTTTTTAAAAAGTGCTGAATCCAAAAAATATATATATATTACACACACACACAGTAAAATCTTGAATTGCAAGCATAATTCGTTTCGGAAACATGCTTGTAATCCAAAGCACTCATATATCAAAGCAAATTTCCCCCTAAGAAATAATGGAAACTCATATGATTTGTTCCACAACCATTTTATTCACAAGTCCTTCAGTTTATAGTCCATGTGACCAAACCGCTTGGGCACCCCGACTAGGTGCTTCCTTCTGCCAAACAGCACCTCCTGCCATCCAAACCGTTCCGAGCATATCGAGAGCTAATACCAGCCTTTTTTTTACCCCAAATATCGTACATAGACAAGATGTGAGGTAAAACGCCAAAGGAAAGACTTTTATTGAAACTCAGACACATACTTTATACCCTACAGGATGACGACATCCCCTTCCTGATCATATTACCCTAACAAACTGTACACAGGAATATAATTACAACAACCAACATATACTATAAACATTAAGTTAATTAAACAACTAGCCACCTGGACAATGTTGTGAATATTCAGAGATCTCATTCCGGGTCAGACTTCTGGCACCAAGCTCACAAAGAACACTACCATAGCTCCCAACTGTCCCTGATTTCGAGGGACTGTCCCTGAGTTGGAGAAATGTCCCTCTGTCCCTCTTTCCCCCTCATTTGTCCCTCATTTTGATCTGATCTATAGTTGTATATAAAATGCACTTTTTATCTTTAAAAAAGTGTTTCCCAGTGCTAAACCTTTCATCCAATTTCTAAATTGCTGCATTTGTACATTTTAAAAGCCAATATAAAGGAATAGTAGTGGTAAAAAAAAAAAAAGCCCTTGTAGATTTAATTAACCTTTTTTTTGGTAATTCTCCTTTAAGGGGGTGTGGCAAGGGGCGTGTCCTATGCCTACAGAGGTTTGTTAGTAGGTGTCCCTCTCAAAACATTGGGAGGTATGCACTACACATTATGCTCTGCCCCCTGGGAGGCCTTCCGGCCGTCTGCCTCCTTTTTGCTTTGACAGCTCTTTTATAGGCATGGGCGGGGCCACCTGGTTACATCACATGGTGGCACCGCCCCCTTCTCACGTCACGTAATTCGCACCGGAACCGCTGCGGAGATGTGTGAACCCACTCCAAAGAGAGCCAGTCACAATCTCCAGCCTTAATTTACATTCTTTTTTTCCCAGTTATATTTTAAAAATTTAGCTCTCAGCGGGGAAGTCTTAACAACCTATTGACTGTGCGCTCGGTGGGCGAACATCCCATTAAGTGCCCAGAAAGTTCAGGTGTTAGGCGAGTACCTGAATGGGCAATGTTCAGGCCAAACTTATGCTCGGCCCAAACCGTTCGCCCATCCCTAGTGGAGCCTAAACACTGCAACCCCTCAGTTACCCAGTTGGGCGCATGAATGGGCCCTGCTGTTAAAAATTGGAAAAAAAAATTGAAATGATATGCATTAGTCAAACAGGTGCAGAAAAATTGTGCCTTAGGTGTTGGTGGTGTCCTAAACTAAAAATATTGTTGGAAGCTAGCAAAATCAAGATTCAGAAATAGTATAGAAAGCATAGGCAGTCTTCAAGGGATCCCAGATCCCTAGCAAATTCAATCAGTTACATCAGCATCAGGGGCTTGATAGCTGCTGTTGATCCAGGACTGATTCATTTTGATAAATATCAGTTTATCAACGGAGTCTGTGGACAGGCGCACTCTCTTATTCATCGCAAACCCTCCAGCAGCACTGAATGTCCGTTCGGAAAGCACACTGGATGAAGGACAATAGAAGGTTGGTGCCATTGTCACATACAACCATTCCTAGCTCAAGCTGCCATGGCGTCAGCCACCTCTGAGCCTGCCCCTGCAGAGCTGACAGAATCTCTGCCCCAGTGTGGTTCCTGTCCCCTAGACAGACCAACTGAAGCACTGCATGGCATCTTTTAGCCCAGCTGCTTGCATAGGACAATTCAGCAGACGAGGCCACAGAGGAAGAAGAAGAAGAGGAGGGGGTGGAGCAGACAGATCACCACCAGATTTTTGGAGGCGTGGTGGCGGAACAAGCTCCAGCACTGAACCCTGTCCTGCATCCTTCCCAGCTGCCAGTAGAGTTACCCAGTGCACCGTGAAGGAAATGTAACGTCCCTGACCATGCCTTCTGGACCATGAGTCAGCAGTAATGTGAACCTTGCTGCTGACCGCCCTGTCCAACGAGGCCAAAACATTGCCTTCCACATGATGGTACAGAGCTGGAATGGCCTTATGTGAAAAGAAATGTATTTTTGGAACCTGCCACTGTGGTACAGCACATTCCGCAAATTCACGAAAGGGGGCAGAGTCTACCAGATGAAAAGGCAGCAGTTATAATGCTAGCAATTTGGCCCAGCTAGCATTTAGACGCAGAGTATGTGGATTGCTGGCACATTTTTTATTTTTATTTTTTTAAGGTTCAGTAACTGGGGTTAGCAAAATTTGCCTGGTCAAATCAACAGGTGGTCTACTGCTAGCAGATTGGGTGCATATACCTGTTATTGCTATACCATCAGTCCTTTCAGTGGAGGTTTTTGAGTTTGCTGCATCTGGGGGAACATGACTGCTAGTTTCTTGTCCTTCTGTGTGACCCCCTCTAGCTAGGCTCATGTTACTTTCCTCAACCTAGATTTTTTTTTTTACTGCTACTGCATAAAAAAACTAAAATAAAAAATGTAAAAAAAATTAAGAAAGGCCAATTACGTAAATCTTTTTGATGACGATAAGCAAGTTGCTCACGCAATAGAAAAAAAACTGTGGTGACGCAGAAGGAAAATCACCTGCGACTCAGAAGAAGGAACAGCACATATGGAGAAATTTTTGTTTGCTGCTGAGGAAAAAGAGGAACATTGTGGCGGTCAATAAGACCTAGAGGATAGCAGGTTAGGCACTTCCTAATGGCTCAGTCCCTAGGAACACTAATGGATAATGCCCAACAGGCCCTCCTACCAGACCTAGCGAAACCGCAACACTGATCCCTCTGGCTGGACGTTTGCTCACTCTGGGTTGCCCGGGGTTACTCTAGTCAGTAGTGTAGCATGTCTGTACCCTAGCAGTGGCTTTCTCCCCCTTTGGTGGTGCGATTACAGCGTGTTTTCCTCTCTGATGTTGTGGGTACAACGTGGCTCTCTCTGGTGGTGCAGTTACAGCGTGGCTCCCTCTCTGGTGATGCGGTTACAGCGTGGCTCCCTCTCTAGCCTCCCCCTGCACAGTCCTCTCTTTTTCTCTTCTGTAGCACTCTGCTTTTTGCCAGGTTCCAGGTTCTCTCTCCCCCCCCCCCCCCCCCAGAGTGCATTCATGCTGGGGGACTGTAGCCTGCTGTCTGTGGATACACTGGGGCAGCAGAAACACTGCCGATCTTCCGGTACTATGTTTCCCATGATGCCCCACCCCCTCAGCGTGTCCTGATTGGCCCTCTGCTGTAGCCAATCAAGTTGCCGGTTCAGGCTTCTGGGTGGATCTGTAAAGTCAGGATTGATCCAGCACCTGGACCAGCTGAGTGATGTGAGCTGACAGCAGACATTAGCCCACTGTTGTCTGAAAATGGGTCACAGGAGTGCAGGGGGTAAAAACAGGTAGTTGAGCTTGTGTAGAAGGACCTGTCTGTTTTGTGTCTGTCTGTGTCCTCTTTATTTGTCCTGTGTCTATTATCACTAAGAGTAAAAGTGAAAGAAAATCACAAATTTTGGGTTGTCACCAAGAACAGTAAATCAAGGAGAAATCGTGCAATGAGGACACTAGTTTTGGTAACCCTGGTGATAAGCAGGAATTTCTGTACATTGGAGGGATTTCCTCTCACTTTCTGTTTTGGCTATGAGACAGGAAGCAAAGGGTAATCTTCTCAATAGGACACAGATGGCAAAAATAAAAAAAATCTGACAGGGGTTATAACCCTCCATTATTCCTTCTGAAATGAAAACCACATATTGTCCAGGGCTTTTTTTTTTTTTTTCAAATGCATTAAAAATCTGCATTTTTTTTGCTAGTAAATTACTTAGAACCCCCAAACATTACGTATTTTTTGAAAGCAAAGGCCTTTCAAAATAAAATGGTGTCACTTTAGTGGGTTTTGTTATGCAATTTTTTTATGTCACACATTATTTATGCAGCCATTTATCAAACGCAAATTTTCAGGAAAAAAATGCACTAAAATAAATTTTAGTGTACACAAACAATAGAATACCAATTTTTTTTGTAAAATATAAAAGATGATTTTGAGCAAGTAATTAGACACCAAACATGGTCAAGATTAAACATTTTGTGCACCCAAGAAATGGGAACTACAGCACCTAAAATTGACCATAAGCAACAACTCTATGTAGAGTTCAGCCTGGTCCACACTATTTGTTTTTTTTCTGTCACCCAGCGGGTTAAATGAAAAAAAACTGTCAGCTCCAGCCGGAGCTGCTGTACTAACTATGCAAAGTTAGTATAGCGATCTCCCCCACTGAGCTGTTTTGTTGCGACAAGGGGACACCCCCCAAACCAGATAACTCAGATCAGTGCTCTCTGTCATTGGCTGAGAGTGCTGATTGGCAGTCGGTCGGCTGCTGGTTTTCCAGCATGCATGTCCAATCGGCTAGCTTCTGTCAGACAGACTGACATACACGCGGGCTGAATGTCGGCCATTTGGTTTTTTTAACAGGCCGAGGTCTATCAACATTCGGCCCGTGTGTACCCGGCTTTAATCTTTACAATGGGCCCTAGAGAATTATTGCTTTCACTCTGTTTGTGGTGATATCTCAGACTTGTGGCGCTATCACGATTTACATATGGGTGCAGGACCTACGTGCACGTTTGCATTTGTGTGTATGGTGCACAGGTGGGTGGGGGCACTTTTAATTTGAATTTTTACTATTTTTATTTATTTTATTTCAAATGTAATTTTTATTTTACACTTAATTTTTATCTAATTGCTCTCAGAGGGGGGCACAAAAGCCCCCATATGTGACAGCTTTTAAAAAAAAATTCAGATAATTTCTAAATTGTAAGCTCTAAAGAGCAGGGCCCTGATTCCTCCTGCATTGCAACTGTACAGTTTGCCCTAAGGTTGTAAAGCTCTGTACAAACTGTTGGAGCTATATAAATCCTGTATAATAATAATTAAACTTTTTATTTTCCATTTTCACAAAACTTACACACAATTTATATTAACAAAACTTTTGTCTACAGTTATCTTAATATTTAAAAGGTTTCTTAACCGACAGTGAGTACATACTGTATATGTCTATCAACAATCATGGACTCCATTCACCCTCTAAAAACCCTATCCCTTCAAACCTCTTAAGTTGAATTACATACAACAAAGTATTAAATGATTATACCATTATTTAGATACACTGTTTATTTAAGACTCTAAATATCTGAGAGATTCTCCATATATTTCTCACAATTCCATTTACTATTAAATCATTATTACAATCTCAAAGTGTAATCTATCCTTTCACCCCTATATATATCTGTGACAACCCCATACATTAATTTCCATGAACTTTATTCCCTTAACTGCTAGTGTACTACCCTTACAGCCAGTTCACACCAGGGCGACTCAGGATCCGACTTAGGTAGCCCCGAGACGCCCCAAGTCGCGCTGTAATGTTAGTCTATGGAGCTGTCTCAATGTACACTACAGAAGTCGCTCCGACTTCAAAAAAGGTTCCTGTACTACTTCAAAACGACTTCTAGGCGACTTGTACCCATTGATTTCAATGGAAGTCGCCCCCAAGTCAGATCTCCATCTATATTGAAGCGACAGTGTCCCCTGGAGGGGGAACTCCACGCCAAATTTTAAATAAAAAAACGGCATGGGTTCCCCCTCCAGGAGCATACCAGGCCCTTAGGTCTGGTATGGATTTTAAGGGGAATCCCCTACGCCGAAAAAACGGTGTGGGGGTCCACCCAAAATCATACCAGACCCTTATCCGAGCACGCAGCCTGGCCGGTCAGGAAAGGGGGTGGGGGACGAGCGAGCGCCCCCACCCTCCTGAACCGTACCAGGCCGCATGCCCTCAACATAGGTGGTGGGTGCTTTGGGGAAGGGGGGCTTTGGGCAAGGGCCTCTTCCCGACAACCCTGGCCGTTGGTTGTCGGGGTCTGCGGGCGGGGGGCTTATCGGAATCCAGGAGCCCCTTTAATAAGGGGGCCCCAGATCCGGCCCCCCACCCTATGTGAATGAGTATGGGGTACATCGTACCCCTACCCATTCACCTGGGGGGAAAAAAGCATCAATAAAAAAAACACAACACAGGTTTTTAAAGTAATTTATTAATCAGCTCCGGGGGTCTTCTTTCGACTTCTCCGCTCTGTTCGGCCTCTTCTCCCGCTTTCCGGCGTCGTCTCCCGCTCTTCTGCCGGCTCCTCCGCTATCTTCTTGCAGCTCTTTTACCAGCGGAGGAGCCCGGTCTCCTCCGTCCTCCGTCCTTCTTCCCTCTTCTCTCTTCTCTCTTCTTTCGTTGTTGACACAATGCTCTTTCCCGCTGTAATGCCGTGTGAGCGATGCGCAATGACTTATATAGGAATGGGGCAGGGTCACCGGGTGATGTCGTGTTGTAAGTCGCCCCAAGTCATGTTGAAGTCGCTCCAAGTCGCGCTGTTATTCATACTCAAGTCGTGTCCAAGTTGGCTCCAGAAGTCGTGTTGCCCCAGTGTGAACCGGCTCTTAATATAACTCCCCTAACTATATCTCTAATTGTGGCAGATCCACACCTGGTATTATCCAGCCAATTGCGTCATAATTTAGTAAATTTATCTGGACATCCCCATGTTGATAAACCATGTATTTTTTTTATTTTTAAGACTTCTGTAGCGCCCTGCTCCTAATGAGCAGACGCTATTATTTTGTAAATTTAAGTTTGTCTCTAGCTGCAGTTTGGCTTGGACTAATTATGTTAAAGTTCTGGTTTCTGTGCCAGTTTAGCTGGGTTGTGCTATTTTCTACTTGGCCGTGGGTGTCGCTGTCACCACCGGTAAGTGTTGGAAATGCAACAGGCTAAATGCATTGGGTACCCCTTTTACTCAGAAACAGCCCGGTGGGAGTGGTCTGCCTGCTGTGCATTCTGGGTAAGGGTACTTAAGGTACATTTTTTGGGGTGGTCCTGTGCTGTCTTACTCTATGTCTCGGGGCCGGTTGGCCTGAGGCTTCGCAACTGAAGGGTAGGCCCAAAAGTATTGGGGCCTACTGATCCAGGGGTGGTCCTGTGCTGTCTTGCCTGCGGGAAGAAAGCTAAGCGACTGGAGGATCCAGGGGAGGACTTTTCCAGAAGAGGGCCGAGCAACAAGGCTGGTATCGCTGGAGGAGCCTGGAGACTCAGTTGGAGGACGCATCCCGGGTCACCTACCACACTGTACTGCCGGACCAGCTGGAAGAAACTGGTACTGTGTGACAGTTCTTTAACTTCGCAACAAGTTGATGGTTGTACCTTCCTGTGGCAGAGGATTGCACAACGATTCCGTTATACTGACAAGTCTGTGGCAGAGACTTTAACTGAGCACCTCATTGGCTGCTAGGCCAGTGAGAGAGGCCTATCCGGTGACTGCTAGATCCAGACTGTGGAAGCTGTTATCCTCTGGATCAAAGAAATACCTCTAACCCGCAATTACAAGGTACCTGAATTCCCCTTAACCCTCTATCCCTCTATTGCAAAATTCATGTTCTTTCAAATAAATCTATGGAAAAAGGACTAAGCCAATATTCTTTGATCAACTTTACAACAGTACCCCTAGGACGGAAACAGGTGAGGTAACGGTAAGCCCAACAAAAACCAGTAGCTCCTTCGGGGGTCAGTGCTACACTTCATTTACTGTTTTTAACTATGTGGAGTGGGTTGTGGGAGCCATGGAGATTTACTTCTGCACTATCAACTTTCTGCTGTAAACAATAGACGAAGGATCGTCATATAAATCTGAGAAGTATATACACCTCTCTGTCCAACCACCCCAATACACATATCTTAGGTTCCATAGGGATATTAACTCTGAACACATTATTAATAATATCGAATACACAAGTCCAGTATCTAACCGAATTAGGACATCTCCACATCATGTGCACCAGTGTCCCAACGCCCCTTTCATATCGTGGGCATAGTATGCCCAGTGTAAAATGAACAGTTAAGGTACGTCTCTGAGATGCAGAAAGAGATACCTGTTCTACGTTATAAAGAACGTCAGACCACTCCTCATCATTAAGAGGCCAATGTCCATTTGGCCATTTATCTGCACCTCAAGGAATTACATTTTGACCTTTTTTGTGGCAATGCATCATAAAACTTTGTCATCTGTACCCTCTTAGTTGCCTATAAATCTTTCAAATGTTGACCCTGATAGTTGCGGAATGTACGCAAGGCCTCTTTCTGAGTTGTGAACATTTTGGGTGTAATCAGTATACCCCTTGTACTGACAGTTTTTTTTTTAACAAGAAAGACAGTGATCTTTTATCCTGTTCCAAACCTTATCTATCATAGCTAGTGGGAAACTACCCTGTGCACTAAATAATTATTGGTCTGCCTAGGTGTCTTTTTATACATGTTTTTGAGCTAGTGGAAAACTGCCTTGTTCATGAATCCCACTATTCGAGAATTACCCTGAATAGCTGCAGCCAAGGCCTCCAAAGCATAAGCAAATCATAGGGGAGAAAGCAGGCATCCATGCCTAGTAACTCTACTTGGCCAATCTGGGGAGTGCATTTTCAAATAATACTGCAAATAAAGCAACTCAAATATTGGATGCACTTCACATATTCTAAAGGCTCTTATACAGCCTGGATAGATTAAACTTTATGCAATTCAAATTTTTAGATTAGATCTAACCAGAATATATCCATTTTATTAACATGCTTCAGAATAAAGAAACAAAGCAGAGTTGGTAGCTGTCTGTTAGCATGCTCTTCCTACTGGAGCTAGATGGTTATGATGCCATTTCTTGTCTCTGCATTCCTGTTACTTACAGTACATAACGTTTTGTGTTTAATTGTATGCAGTACAATATGAGGCAGTGGGGGCGGCAACATTTATATTTAATGTTGTTTTTATTATTTTTTTAAAATAACAAAAGACAGAAATATAAGTTGTCAGTACAAACATTTTGTTGTGGTTCCATATATGCAGTCATCTGTGTATGCATTTCCATCTCAGTATTAGATACAGTAAAATACATCTTGCAGCACAAAAAGGACAATGTACATTATTTCACATACAAGAGTACTTCTGATATTGTTAGTTAAAATGTGGTATTAAAATAATGATATTGTAACATAAGAGAGGTCCCAAAAAATAGGAGCACAGAATTATAGAGAAAACAACATCTATTCAGAGACTAGATCTTGTTTAGGGAATACTAGTATTTTATGTTATTACAGGTATGCAGGGGTGGCAACATTTAAAAGGTGGGCGTTATATAGCATGAACTTCTACTTGAAATCTCATAGATGTACATTTGCAGTGTGAGATCATCTAATGCTCTGTCTTCTCGAGTGCTAGTTCCACAAGATTTGGAGTCCGATTTGGTGATGTCAGTACTGTGCTGCTCACGGAGTTCTTCTTGCTGGAGAGGAAGCTGTACATGAGGACTTGCAGTGTATGCATTTCCCTGCTTTCGGAACCTCTATAGCTGCTTAAAAATTTCTCCATCAGCCATCAGCCTCTACCAAGACACAATGACACTGCAAAATAAGACGTAGTCAGTAATGGGTAAAGATTAGTTGCATTTAGACCACAGGCAATACTAGTAACTAGTCCTTTGCCATGTTCATGCCCTTATGGGCATAGCCTCCACATTACAAGTTCTATTTAGCAGACTAGGAATTTACCCAACAACAGCGTTTATCTGGCCTTTTGGCAGCACAGAAAAAACAATGACAACTGGTTTACATTTGGCATTACTATTTTCCTCTGCTATGTTTTTATGAACTTTTTGTTTATCAGTTTCCCATACAGTGCCTTGAAAAAGTATTCATACTCCCTTGAAATTTTCCACATTTTGTCATGTTACAACCAAAAATGTTAATGTATTTTATTGGGATTTTATGTGATAGACCAACACAAAGTGGCACATAATTGTGAAGTGGAAGGAAAATAATAAATGTTTTTCAAAACGTTTTACAAATAAATATCTGAAAAGTGTGGTGTGCATTTGTTTTCAACCCTCTTTACTCCGATACCTCTAATTAAAATCTAGTGGAACCAATTGCCTTCAGAAGTCACCTAATTATTAAATAGATGCCACCAGTGTAAAATGTATTCTCAGTATAAATACAGCTGTTCTGTGAAGCCCTCTGAGCTTTGTTAGAGAACCTTCTTGAACAAACAGCATCATGAAGGCCAAGGAACACACCAGTCAGGTCAGGGATAAATTTGTGGAAAAGTTTAAAGCAGGGTTAGGTTATAAAAAAAAAAAAATATCCAAAGCTTTGAACATCTCACAGAGCACTGTTCAATCCATCTTCCGAAAATGGAAAGAGTATGGCACAGCTGAAAACCTACCAAGACATGGCTGTCCACCTAAACTGACAGGCCGGGGCAAGGAGAGCATTAATCAGAAAAGCAGCCAAGAGGCCCATGGTAACACTGGAGGAGCTGCAGAGATCAGGTGGGAGAATCTGTCCACATGACAACTATTAGTCGTGCACTCCACAAATCTGTTTTTTATGGAGTGGCAAGAAGAAAGCCATTGTTGAAAGAAAGCCATAAGAAGTCCTGTTTGCAGTTTGCGAGAAGCCATGTGTGGGACACAGCAAACATGTGTAAGAAGGTGCTCTGCTCAGATGAGACCAACATTGAACTTTTAATCCTAAAAGCAAAATGCTAGATGTGGCAGAAAACTAACACTGTACATCACCCTCAACACAATCCCCACCATGAAACATGGTGGTAGCAGCATCATGTTGGGGGGATGCTTTTCCTCAGCAGGGATAGGGAAGCTGGGCAGAGTTTATTGGAATATGGACGGAGCCAAATACAGGGCAATCTTAGAAGAAAACCTGTTATAGTCTGCAAAAGACTTGAGACTGGGACAGAGGATCACCTTCCAACAGGAAAATTACCCTAAACATACAACCAGAGCTACAATGGAATGATTTAGATCAAAGCATATGCATGTGTTAGAATGGCCAAGTCAAAGTTCAGACCTAAATCCAATTGGGAATCTGTGGCAAGACGACTTGAAAGTTGCTGTTCACAGAGGCTCTCCATCCAATCTGACAGACCTTGAGCTATTTTGCAAAGAAAAATGGGCAAAAATGTCACTCTAAATTTGCAAAGCTGGTAGAGACATCCCCAAAAAGACTTGTAGCTGTAATTGCAGTGAAAGGTGGTTATACAAAAGGAAAACAAAACAAAAACACCTGCTGCTCAGACCTTGAGGCTGCAGACACCTCCAAGTCCGAAACACGTAGGCGGTTTTACAGCTCTGTACATGTATTTAATAATACTATTTTGGATGTCATCCTGAGTGCCAAACATCCCTTTCCTTTTTCTGGTTCTACAAAGTATTGATTCAGGGGGGGCTGAATACAAATGCACACCACACTTATCACATATTTATCTGGAATACATATTGAAAACTATTTATCATTTTCCTTCCACTTCACAATTATGTGCCACTTTGCGTTGGTCTATCACATAAAATCCCAATAAAAAAAAAATTAAGTTTTTGATTGCAACATGACAAAATGTGGAAAATTTCAAGGGGTATGATTACAGGCACTGTAAAGGATACTTGTCAAGGTTATAGCAAATTGAAAAATTAAGCAATTACAGTTTTTATTTGCGTAGGTCTTTTAAATGGGCCCTTTGTTGCTTCTCTTTAATGACGTCACTAGTCTCTAGACATGGGACACACAGGCAGCATTTCTTAGGGTTAATTGGCTACATACATCACTACTGTTTATAAGGCTATATCATACTTTTATACATGTAGATTTTGAAGGCTTTAATGGATGAGAAAGATGTTTCAGGATCACTCCATAGTCATGAACTTTTCAGTGTTCTTCGGCGTACAGCTACATTACTGAGTGTTGTATTCATTTCTTCCTCCTGCAAATACATGAAACAGAAAAATAGCTAGAATCAGTATAGTATACCTGTAAAAAGATATTCTATAATAAAATATCAGCTCAGCTGCACACATATATTAAGTAACTTTTAGAATGCATTGTAAGCATCAAAAGCAAAGGCAATCTGTTTTACCAGTACCAGCTAGGAACTTGCACTTTGGTCTGCCCCCTCCTACCTCCCTAATGGTCAGCGAACCTGCCCATCATGTTTAGAAGCCAATAAGTAGGGCGTTAGGCCCCTTTCACACTGGGGCGCTTTGCAGGCACTACATCGCTAAAAATATCGCCTGCAAAGCGCCTGAAACAGCCGCTGCTGTGTCTCCAGTGTGAAAGCCCTGAGGGCTTTCACACTGGAGCGGTGCGCTTGCAGGACGGTCAAAAAAGTCCTGCAAGCAGCATCTTTGGAGCGCTGTAGGAGCGGTGTATTTACCGCTCCTAAAGAGCCCCTTCTCATTAAATACAATGGGGCAGCGCTGCAAACCCACCTGCAAAGCGCCACTGCAGCGGCGCTTAGCGGGTGGTTTTAACCATTTTTCGGCCACTAGCGGGGGGTTAAAACTGCCTGGCTAGTGGCTGAATAGCGCCGCTAAAACTACGGTAAAGCGCCGCTAAATAAAGCGGCATTTACCGACAACGTCCACGACGCTCCAGTGTGAAATTAGCCTTAAAGGCTTCGCCAAAGCACTGTCTTCCTAGCTGGTTTGTATAATAGAGCTTACAGGGTGCTCTTGATTACCGATTATATGTTAAGACACCTGAGGATAAAAGTCTAATGCCCTGTACACACGGTCGGAAAATCCGACCACAAAATCCATCGGATTTTTTTCCGACTGATTTTGTCCGACACTGGTGTTGCATACACACGGTCGGACAAAGTTGTCGGAAAATCCGATCATTCTGAACGTGGTGACGTTTGTTGCCTACGACGGGACTATGTAGAGGCTAGTAGCCAATAGCTTTGGTCTTGTAATGTGATCTGAGCAGGCGTGGCACTTTGTCCGTCGGAATTCGCTACACACGATCGGAAAAAGTCTGATAGGACTTTGTTGTTGGAAAATTTGAGAGCAGGAGATAAAACTTTGTCCGTCGGAAAATCCGACGGAAAAAGTCCGATGGAGCCTACACACGGTCGGAATTTCCGACAACATTGTCCGATAGGACATTTTCCGTGGGAAAATCCAACCGTGTGTACGGGGCATAACTCTCACTTGATTATAATAAATCAAACAGTTTTGCTTTAAAATAACTTTGTCACATGCACATTTACATCAAAATAACTCTGTAGGTGAACAGTAAGCTCCTTTTGATGTCATATCTTATATTTAGCGTTTATGAACACAATGCAGCAAAAGAAAAAAATAAATAAATCTAACTTTTGAGCACAGGGGGAAATGTGTTTACTATCAATGTACCTGACCTAGTTATATGCAAATACAACTTTAAAAAGGTTATAACTTCATATTTGATAGGCTGTGGCAGTAAAATAGGAACAATAGGCATGTAAATCAAGTACGTAATAGCATTAGGGTGTGCCTACTCTGCATCTGTATGTACTGTACTTTAATTCATAACTCCAATTTAAAAGTATCTTAAAGTGATTTTAAAAGGCAGATGGAAAAAAAATACATATTATGATGTTCTGTGCAGTGGTTTTGCATAGAGTAGCCTCGATTCTCTTCTTCTCAGGTCCTCCACCGGAACTCCTGACTCCTCCCTTCTGCCGAGTGCCCCCAAAGCAAGCCATTTGCTATGGGGGCACCCGAGCAGGCTTGCTCCTGAGCCACTGCTCTGTGTGTCCATTCACATGCAGAGCAAGACTCAGCACTGCCCCTGCATTTTCCTCATCAGTTCACTGGCTGTGATTGACAGTAGCTGGAGCCAATGGGAGACTTCCCTGCCATCAGAATACATACCAGCGGTGCTGATTGTGCAGACATTTTCCAGCAGGCTGCTTGTACAGAAATTGATAGATAAATCAACTTCTGTACAATTAGTCTGCCCATACATGGATCGAAATTAGGCCAGTTTAGCAAGAATCAGCCAAATTTCGATCCATGTATGGACAGGCTGGTTGTACAAAAGTACGGACAGCTTTAAACAGCTCTGCCCTTACTAGCAGGGTAGGAGATGTTAATGTTTTTTTTCTCCTGCAGTTAAGTAACACTTACAGCAGGGCTCAAAATTTCAAGTCCTGAGCTACTAGTCAGGCCTCAAGGGTTACTCGCCACCAGTGCCCCGCTCAATCCGTACCCTGCCCCGCCCCAACCCTGCCCCACCCCTAAACACGCCCTCGTAAATCATCTCATGAAATGACACTTAAATGTTCTATGCAAAAATAAGTTACAAAAAAAATATATTAAATACTTTATCAGTGCAGCCTCACCTGTGCCCACCATTGCAGCCACACTGTGCCCACCATTGCAGCCTCACTGTGCCCACCATTGCAGCCTCATGTGCCCACCATTGCAGCCACACTGTGCCCATATCAGCATCACTGTGCCCAATGCAGTCTCACTGTGCCCATTGCAGCCTCGCCTGGGCAGAGGAATGCATGGCTGGAGGAAGAGGAGAGCCGCGGGATAGCACGCCGTTACCAGCGCTTACATTATAATTTTCTCCTCTCTGATTGACACAGCCCCGCCTCCTCCTGACCCGTGCCTGTGATAGATAGAACGCATCCCAGCATTGGACCGGCATTCTGCCTATCACAGGCGCAGGTCAGGAGGAGTCGGGGCTGTGTCGAGCAGAGCGGAGACAATTATAATGTAAGCGCCGGTAACAACGTGCTATCCCGTGGCTCTCCACTTCCTCCCCAGGGGGGAATGCTGGGAGAACGGCTCACGATCAACCTCGTCAGGAGGTGCTCTCCCCCCCCTCTCCCAGGCAGGCAGCCCAGCTCGCAAGCCCTCATATTCCACTCGCAAAAAGGGCTGCTTATAGGCAGTGTTAATTTGGGCAGCAAATTGTGAATTAGTTTTAGTCTTAGGACTAAAATGGCATTTTAGTTTTAGTCCCATTTTAGTCTTCTGCAATAGTTTTAGTTTTAGTCGTATTTAGTCGACCAAATCTCCAGTACATTTTAGTCGACTAAAATCGAATGTGCTTATTTAAATAATGTATTGTTTAAGCACTTCTCTAGAATTTCAAAACTCATTATACACTCCTGGAGTAAAAAAAAAAATCATGTTATTATTTACAGTTTGAACTACACAGACTTAGCCGTTATAGAACATCTTTACTCTGTAGAACCAAGTTTCGTTACAATAATATATTGCATTTTTGAGTCACAGCTTCATTACTTGCTATAAGTGCATGTTACTTTTCTGTTGTTGCCCAAAGCCCACCCACGCACTGCACAATCAAATAAATGACTGTGTGGACAAATGCTTGCACGAGTGGTACATACCAAAAGAGCAAGATCCTAAGCGTTATAACAGACAATAGAAGTAATATGGTGGCAGCATTTAAACTTAAAATTAATGATCTGCGGGGAGCCATTTTTATTATTCTTTTACACAGTGCTGGGACAGGGTAATCTAGCGCCCAGGGCGAAGACACCAAACTGCACCCTCCCCAAAAGATGTATAAGCATCATATGTAAGCCAAAATCCCCCCCCCCCCCAATAAAAAATAAAAAGTTGAGAACTAATTGACATACTTAGCCCTAAGCATAAATTCCCTTCGCAAGTCAAACTTCTCCCCAAACAAAAATCCCCCCTCCTCCCGATACAAATATCTCTCTGCTGAAATCCCCCTCCCAGGACAAATGTTTTTCTCCATCATCTCTCTATGCTCAAATCCTCTCTCTTCCCAAACATTCCCTGCTAGCACATCTATCCCTCCCCAAAAAAGCACCCTGTACAGAACAGCAGATCACTCTGACTGGTGGTAATGGCCTTCTCCCTATCCTCAGTGGCCTGTTTGTCCTTAGAGTCAATTTTGTATTTTGAAACACTTAAAAGAGCAGTGCAAATAGCTGGTGGTGGTACACTGGCTTGACTCATCTGTGAGGTTGAATTAAGTTATTCTCTCACTCCACACAGTCAGCTCTAAGTTGTCGCTCTATAATATACTACATGTATGGCCCTTCCCAGGGCTGGCCTTAGGCCTTTAAGCGCCCTGTGACAAATTATTCACAGTGCCCTTCCGAGTGCCCACATCCATCTATATATATTTTGGTGAGATACTTCAATTCTGGGAAAGCAGCAGCTGAGAGACATTATGAAATCACTGCAATTAAGATTTAGTGACTTTAACCTGTTCCCGACTGGCTCACGTCTTTTTTAGAATAGCTCCCGCTCGAGCAGACTAATGATTTCATATTTCTGGTTCTCTGTTCTTTCTACCTATCAGCATGCTTCTTGCACTGTAGCACAACTGACTCGTTCCTTATGTTACTTTTTCTACTTCATTCTGAGCTCTACTGTACAGAGGACCAAGTATGTATATGGCATACCTGTGGAATTCCCTATGGCAGCAGAGAATCACTGTAGAAGCCACCACTAATGCAGTGATCACTGCCATCTTCTGGGAGTTCCTTGCTTGGCATAGACACTGATCACAGCATTCTATGGTCAACATGGAGATTGTGACATTGCCACCCCCTGCCTCTCCACATAATGCAATCAGAGAATGCATTCCATTCATTGACAAGAATACAAGGCATTCTGTGAATGTTCCTGATCTTTTATTCTGAAAGAACACCAGCAGGACCCAGAAGATCATGGCTAACACTGTAGTAGTGACAATTACTGCAATGATTTCCAGTCTCTCTAGCAGTCCATAGGGTATAAAATATATATACTTACATTGTGCCAAATTGAACCAGTGTATGTATGTAATACAGATAATGCCTGGAGTACAGCTTTAAGGCAAGAGAGTTTAGTCTGGAGAGTGAGCAAATAGGGGTTCTTGGTAAAATTAAGAAGGAGAAGTTGCGCTAATATAAACTAAATAATTTTACCCAATATTTATGTTACTAAAATGAAAAAACTAGATAATTAAATAATGACATTAATATACAAAATTGAATAAGAATTTATCAAAATTGAATCTTCACTGTGGGTTCTCACTGTGGACTGATAATTTCTTTTTTCAACCTATATTGTACCCCTTGGAAATTTATTTGGGATCATCATAGTCACTGCTTATTTTATCCTAAAAAAAAAAAATTCTTATTCAATTTTGTATATTAATGTTATTATTTAACCACTTCAGCCCCGGACCAATTGTCAGCTTAAGGACCAGAGGTCTTTTTTCAATTTCGCACTGCACTGCTTTAACTGGTAATTGCGCGGTCATACAATGTTGTAACCAAACGAAATTTGTGTCCTTTTCTTCCCACAAATAGAGCATTCTTTTGGTATTTGATTGCCTCTGCGATTTTTATTTTTTGCGATATAAACGGAAAAAGACCGAAAATTTTGAAAAAAAAAGATATTTTCTACTTTTTGTTATAAGAAAAATCTAATAAACTCAATTTTAGTCAAACATTTGGGCCAAAATGTATTCAGCCACATGTCTTTAGTAAAAAAAATGCCAAAAAGCGTATATTTATTGGTTTGCGCAAAAGTTATAGCGTCTACAAACTAGAGTACATTTTCTGGAATTTACACCGCTTTTAATTTATGACTGCCTATCTAATTTCTTGAGGTGCTAAAATGGCAGGGAAGTACAAAACCCCCTCAAATGACCCCATTTTGGAAAGTAGACACCCCAAGCTATTTGCTGAGAGGCATGTTGAGCCCCTTGAATATTTTTTTTTTTAGTCCCAAGTGATTGAATAAAGACAAAAAAAAAATATATATATATATATTATGTGGTTATATGTGGAATTGCACCCCAAAATACATTTTGCTGCTTCTCCTGAGTATGGGGATACCACATGTGTGGGACTTTTTGGGAGCCTAGCCGCGTACGGGGCCCCGAAAACCAAGCACCGCCTTCAGGATTTCTAAGGGTGCAAATTTTTGATTTCACTCCTCACTACCTATCACAGTTTCGAAGGCCATAAAATGCCAAAATAGCACAAAACCCCCCCAAATGACCCCATTTTGGAAAGTAGACACCCCAAGCTATTTGATGAGAGGCATGGTGAGTATTTTACATCTCTCATTTGTTTTTGAAAATGAAGAAAGTAAAGACAAAAAAAAAAATATATTTTTTTCTTTTTTCAATTTTCAAAACTTTGTGACAAAAAGCGAGATCTGCAAAATACTCACCATACTTCTCAGCAAATAGCTTGGGGTGTCTACTTTCCAAAATGGGGTCATTTTGGGGGGGGGGGGGTTTGAACTGTCCTGGCATTTTATGCACAACATTTAGAAGCTTATGTCACACATCACCCACTCTTCTAACCACTTGAAGACAAAGCCCTTTCTGACACTTTTTGTTTACATGAAAACATATTTTTTTTTTTGCAAGAAAATTACGTTGAACCCCCAAACACTATATATATTGTTAAAGCAAAGGCCCTACAGATTAAAATGGTGGGTGTTGCATTTTTTTTTCCACACAGTATTTGCGCAGCGATTTTTCAAACGCATTTTTTGTGGAAAAAATACACTTTTTTTCATTTTAATGCACTAAAACACACTATATTGCTCAAATTTTTGATGAAATAAAAAATATGATCTTAGGCCGAGTACATGGATACCAAACACGACATGCTTTAAAATTGCGCACAAACACGCAGTGGCGACAAACTACATACATTTTTAAAAGCCTTTACAGGTTACCACATTAGATTCACGGAGGAGGTCTACTGCTAAAATTACTGCCCTCGATCTGACCTTTGCGGTGATACCTCACATGCATGGTGCAATTGCTGTTTACATATGAAGCCAGACCAACGCTTGTGTTCGCCTTTGCGCAAGAGAAGGGGGGGCAGGGGTGCCTTTTTTTTTTTTTTAGTTTTTTTTTTTAATTTATTTAGCTTTTTTATTTTATTTTTAAACTGTTCCTTCCATTTTTTTTCTTTGTTATCATTTTTATTGTTATCTCAGGGAATGTAAATATCCCCTATGATAGCAATAGGCAGTGACAGGTACTCTTTTTTGAAAAAATTGGGGTCTATTAGACCCTAGATCTTTCCTCTGCCCTCAAAGCATCTGACCACACCAAGATCGGTGTGATAAAACGCTTTCCCAATTTCCCAATGGCGCGGTTTATATCCGGGAGGGGGGACATTCCATCCCACTGCTTGTAAAAGCAGTCTAGAGGCTAATTACCTGCTAGAATTGCTTTTACATGAAAGCCGATCACTGGCTGAAAAGAATGATACCAAGATGATACCTAAACCTGCAGGCATCATTCTGGTATAACCATTCAAAGTCCAGCAACATACTGGACATATATTGCAATCTTTTTTTTTCATGCAGCCTCTTGGCTGAACGAAAAAAAGAGATTGATTGGTGGGTATGCCCACCATTAGAATACCTCCCTTCATCCACCCACTTCTAATGATGGGCATACATGCACCATTTATATATGCCGAAGCATGGGGGCATCCTCCCGCAAAAGTTATGCCATGTACACACGGTCGGACTTTTCCACGGGGCAAGCCTCCATCGGAATTTCGACCGTATGTACACGGCATTAGGAGCCAATCGCTCCTCCCCCCTGCTGCCCCCATGCTTCGGCATATATGCTCTTTTTTTTAACTGTGGTGGTGAAATCACCTCCTACAGCGTTGGAGTCGCGGCTTTATGTATCGTGGGAGCAAACGCTGTTGCTGTCAAGATAAATAAATCCGCGCTGCAACTGAATGGCGCACCTGAAAACAAAAAAATGGTTAACAATAAAACACAGTAAACAAAATTACATACCTGAAAAGCAAGCATGATAAAACATAATAAAACATTGCAGAAAAGAATGGAGTAAAAAAAGAGCAACAATAGAGAGAGAATAGAGAGAGAGAGAGAGAACAATAAAACGACAACTATTTTTGTTTTTTTTTATTTTATATATTTTTTGAGATTCACAGGTAAAAAAGCTCCTGACTGTTAGCGGCTGAATCAAAACGCTACCACAAAAAAAATGTTAGCGATCGCAGGGATCAGGCCTCCTGACTCTGCGAACGCTGCAGTTATGTGTGCTTAGTGTTTTGTAAGTGACAGTGATCGATCGATACTGCACTTGGGTGGGCTGGGCTGGGCTGGGCTGGGCGGAGGGGGAAAACGCAGGTGCTAGCAGGTATCTGGGCTGATGCCGCTAACAATGCGTTTTTTGGAACCCTAAACTGCTGGGACGCTAGTATAGATCTGATCAGATCAGATATTGATCTGTTCAGATACTGTACCACTAAGGGAGGTGTATGCTTTGCGCGTGGGTGTTTGCGGTACTGGCACTAACCTGGGGCGACGCAGACTTATTTGACCCTAAAACCTAATTGATATCAACCGCCGGGCGATCAGGGGGTTAAACCGTTACTGGGTAATAAATGGCGGGTGCCCTGACAGTATAAAAAACAAACGAACTAACCAGCGTCACCCGTAACAGTTATACGGTGATCACTGGTGAAAGGGTTAACTAGGGGCAATCAGGGGGTTAAAACCTTTATTAGGTAATATATGGGGGTACCTGACGCTATATAAAAACCTGACGGGGAACCTAAATAACTAAATAACTAACTGGCTAACCAGCGCCACCAGTGACACTTATACGGTGATCACTGGTGAAAGGGTTAACTCTAGGGGCAATCAGGGGGTTAAAACCTTTATTTAGGTTGTAATATGGGGGTACCTAACCTATAAACCTATTTATGAACCTATATAAACCTGGCGGTTAACCTAAAAAAAACTGGCTACCTAGCGGCACCAGTGACACTAATGCAGCGATCAGAAAAACAATCGCTTAGTGACACTGGCAAAAGGGGGTAAAAGGGATAACTAGGGGCAATCAAGGGGTTAAAACCTTTATTAGGTAATATATGGGGGTACCTGACGCTATATAAAAACCTGACGGGAACCTAAATAACTAAATAACTAACTGGCTAACCAGTGCCACCAGTGACACTTATACGGTGATCACTGGTGAAAGGGTTAACTCTAGGGGCAATCAGGGGGTTAAAACCTTTATTTAGGTTGTAATATGGGGGTACCTAACCTATAAACCTATTTATGAACCTATATAAACCTGGCGGTTAACCTAAAAAAAAACTGGCTACCTAGCGGCACCAGTGACACTAATGCAGCGATCAGAAAAACGATCGCTTAGTGACACTGGCAAAAGGGGGTGAAAGGGTTAACTAGGGGCAATCAAGGGGTTAAACCTTTATTGGGGGGGGGGTAGGGGGCTACCTTGGACCTAAAACTAACTGCCCTGACAGTTATTACAGTCACGCTGACACTAAATGCAGTGATCAGTAAATAAATGATCACTGCAATTAGTGACACTGTGACTGGGGGGGCAGGGGGGGATCTGGGGGTGACAGGGGGGTTAATTGTGTGCCTATGTGTAGTGGTGTCAGTGTACTGTTGGTGCACTAACCTGTGTTTCTTCTCTCCTCGGTGTTCCGGTCAGAAAGACCGGCACGCCGAGCGTGACATCACTTCCGCCTGCCTGTATTTACAATACAGAGGCAGGGGAAGCTTTTCATTCGCCAGGAGCGATCGCGAGGGGTGGCCAGAAACCACTGGCCGTCCCCTCATCCCGGATCGCTCCTGAAGCGATGCCGACCGCCCCCGGATTGGACCCCCCAGCCGCCGGAAGAATGTCACGTACAGGTTTGGGATTTTGCCTGTACGTGCCATTCTGCACACGTATATCTACATGGGGCGGTCGGCAAGTGGTTAACTAATTATCTAGTTTTTTCATTTAGTAACATAAATATTGGGTAAAATTATTTAGTTTATATTAGCGCAACTTCTCCTTCTTATGTTTATTTTTGTGTATATCCCACAATAAGTTGCAGCTTCTTTTTAAGGTTGTTTATATATATATATATATATATATATATATATATATATATATATATATTATATATATATATGGTTTCTTTTTAGTATAAAAATATTTAGAATCTATATATCTTCCCCTCTGTTCCAAGCGCAGTTTTCTCCCCCTCCAATTCTTGGTAACATTGTCTAGCAAAAAGGATTGCATCACGCTCTGCGAGTATCCTTTCGGAAAACTTTCCTCCATTTGGAAGCTAGAATTTTCTGGGGAAGATAAATCAGTAGACCCTCTATATACCTGGCCCTGAGGCTCTATTCCATGCTACCCTCGGTAATAGACCCCGACCAGACAGGCTTTATGCCCCGTAGATCCACAGATGTAAATCTCAGAAGGCTTTTCACTAACATACATGCTAAACATCTAAATACGGGAACTCAGTACCTGAGCGATTTTCAGGCGGTGGTGGCCTCAGAGGAACCCCAGACCTGGGCCACGGTTCTCATGGAGCAGAGGAACCCCTGTTAAACACTGTGGACTCTTTAGATGTTGAAAAGGCCTTTGATACGGTCGAGTGGCCCTTCTTATGGGAAACGTTACTCAGAAAGCTGGGCTTCCCTCTATTGTTTATCAAATGGCTCCAGGTGATCTACAGAAGTCCTACCCCCTCTGGTACGCTCCCGGCCGTAATTGATTCAGGCAGGTCTGGACATTTCCATGCCAACGAATGGCACCCCCTGTCTAAATAAAGAAAGCTGGTCCACTTGGCACGGGAGGGACCAGGCTAGGGACTCCGGCCACCCTCGTTTTGATTTGATTTCTTCCCCAGCTCATTACTCCCGTTTGATCCTCAGATCCTCGCTATTGAATCTCCCCGGCTCCGAGATCCTCTACTTCCCTTTGTACTGGAGGTTGACGCCTCGGAATCTGCCACAGGTGCCATCCTGTCACAACGCCACGGGCCAAAAGCCCTCCTTCACCCAGTGGCCTTTGCCTCCCGCAAATTGAGCCCATCCGAAAGAAATTATGATGTTGGGGATCGTGAGCTATTAGCCATTAAGGCCGCCTTGGAAGAATGGAGGTACCTTCTGGAGGGGGCAACTCATCCAATTACTATCTTTACGGATCATAGAAATCTCGAATATTTACGTACCGCCAAACGGTTGAGGCCTCGGCAAGCTCGCTGGGCACTTTTTTTTTCTAGATTTACCTTTCATATTTCCTATCGGCCAGGGTCAAAGAATGGCAAAGCAGATGCCCTCTCCCGAATCTCTCCGGAATCTTCTCAAATGTCGGAACCAAGTACCATTTTGGCTCCCCAAAATGTTCTGCTTCTTACTCCGGCAGATCTGTCTACCTCTCTCCTCACTGCCTCAGCTCATTGCCAGGACCCCATTGTGTCTACAATGGAGAAACGTGAAGACCTATTCTGGTCTCGGAATAAAATTTTTGTACCCCTAGAAGTAAGACCTTTGGTCTTGAAGACTCTCCATGACCACAAACTGGCAGGTCACTTCGGGAACCGGAAGACGGCCGAACTCATCTCTCGTACCTTTTGGTGGCCAGGCTGGAGGCAGGACTGCCGTACTTACATCTCTTCCTGTGTCCCGTGCCAACGAAACAAGGGTCAAAAAACCAAACCCTGGGGGTTATTGAGGCCATTACCCATCCCGGAACGTCCATGGGCAGACATCTCAATGGATTTTATTGTGGAACTACCCCCCTCAGAAGGATTTTCTACCATTCTGGTAGTGGTTGATCGACTGTCCAAAATGGCCCATTTCTTGCCTATGGTTGGTACTCCCTCTGCTCTCGAGACTGCCAACATCTTTACCAAAGAGGTCGTCAGGCTCCATGGGGTCCCCAGGAGCATTGTCTCTGACAGAGGTTCCCAATTCACCTCGAAGTTTTGGAAGGCACTCTGCAAAACCTTAGGAATCAAAATCTGTCTTTCTTCAGCCTATCACCCGCAAAGTAATGGCCAAACAGAGCGTACCAACCAGACGCTCGAGCAGTATTTGCGATGCTTCTGCTCCTCTGCTCAAGATGATTGGTCCTCCTTGCTGGCGTACGCGGAGTTCGCATACAATAATTCTTCCCACTCAGCTACCAACCAAACTCCTTTCTGGGCAAACTGTGGCTTCCACCCATCATTTCTGCCAAACTCAATTCCTGAATCACCGGTTCCTGCGGTACAAGAGCGTCTAGAGGCCATTCAAAACAACTTTCGAAAGCTCCAGGAGACCATGCAACAGGCTCAAGAAGGGTACGAAAGATACCACAACAGAGGCAGGAGGGAGAACCCCCATTTCAAAATCGGGGAAAAAGTGTGGTTGTCAACGGCTCATCTCAAGCTCTCTTGCCCCTCACGGAAACTGGGCCCCAAATTCATTGGGCCATTTGAGGTCAAAAAGGCAGTGAATCCCGTGGCCTTTGAGCTTTCGCTACCAAGAACTTACAAGATACATCCTGTTTTCCATGCATCTTTACTGAGACCTTTGGTTCCAAGTCCCTTCCCAGACAGGGAGGAACCTCCGCCACCACCTGTCACAATCGATGGCATGGAAGAATTCGAGGTGGAATCACTTCTAGGATGCAGGAAGGTGGGTCGTCAGCTACAGTATCTGGTGAAATGGAAGGGGTACCCATTGGAGGATAATTCCTGGGAGCCATCGGGAAATTTCCATGCACCAAGGTTAATTAAGATTTTCCAGCAGGAGCATCCTGAACTGATGGACAGCCTGGGCGTCCGGAGTCCGCCCCTTGGGGGGGGGCACTATCAGGGACCTGGTCCGTCGCGCGCCCCAGTGCGCAGACGCATAGGTCCGGCGCTGCGGCGCACAGTAGGAGTCAGAGGAACGATGTGGCGGCGCACGAACGTACGCGGCCCAGCTGAACGGCGCGCGCGCATGCGCGCTAGTGCACGTCCCATGTGACCTCCACCCGGCCTATAAAAGAGAGGCCCTTGGACCCAGACAGACGCTGGTTCGTCTCTCAGCTGTTCCCTTGTCCCTTGTACCTGTGCCTGCTGTATCTACTTGCCTACCCGTTGCCGACCCGGATTGTCTTGACCTTGTTACCTTCTCCAACCTTGACCTTTGGCTTGTTTACCCGGATCACCACCTCTCTCCTGTGTTTGACCCTCGGCCTGTATACCGGACTTCCACCGCCTGCTTAAGCAGTACTTGACCCTCAGCCTGCCTTGACCTCTTGCTTGTGTTTGACCATTCTATCTGGGCTTGTCCTCCTGTGTTAACCTTCTGCTTGTGCCTGATTAATCTTGTGTTTGATCCTCAGCCTGCTGCCTGTTTACCCATCAGTGTTGGAGCCTCCGCCAGTCTGCCTGTATACCCAACTACACCTGGATCCACGCCTAGCCACCACCCAACAGGTGGCTTGTGCCTCTTGGTGCCAACCGTCCCCTGTACCATCTTCAGGGGTGGTAGGCGCTGAGTCGCAAGGGCAACCGCTCTCGGCATCTTGGCCTCGGTGAGTACTTAGTTCCTGATAGAGTATCCTTTCGGAAAACTTTCCTCCATTTGGAAGCTAGAATTTTCTGGGGAAGATAAATCAGTAGACCCTCTATATACCTGGCCCTGAGGCTCTATTCCATGCTACCCTCGGTAATAGACCCCGACCAGACAGGCTTTATGCCCCGTAGATCCACAGATGTAAATCTCAGAAGGCTTTTCACTAACATACATGCTAAACATCTAAATACGGGAACTCGGGTGGTGGCCTCTTTAGATGTTGAAAAGGCCTTTGATACGGTCGAGTGGCCCTTCTTATGGGAAACGTTACTCAAGCTGGGCTTCCCTCTATTGTTTATCAAATGGCTCCAGGTGATCTACAGAAGTCCTACCCCCTCGGTACGCTTGGGAGGAGGTCTGTCTGCCCCCATCAGGCTCTTCAGAGGGACCAGGCAGGGCTGCCCTCTTTCTTCAGCTTTATTTGCCCTCGCTATTGAACTGGTGGCGGAGGCACTCCGCACTTCACCACATATCAGAGGTCTACGCATTGGGCTGCTGGAGGAGAGGGTAGCCCTGTACGCAGATGACATGCTGCTTTTCCTTAGTGATGCAGGTCCGTCGCTAAGGGGGGGGGGTACTAACTGTCTTGGACACCTTTGCTGGAGTCACTGGTCTCAAAGTGAATTGGTCCAAGTCCCTCCTGTTTCCAATCAATTAGGAAGCAAAGGCCACATCCCTCCCAGATAACCCTCTTATTTGGATAGACTCCTTCAAATACCTAGGGGTTCACGTATCTAACTCGGCATCAGACTATTTAACATTAGATCTTACCCCGGTACTCCTAGAAGCCCAGTCAAAGCTTAAATCATGGGGTAACCTGCCACTATCTCTGTGGGGTGAGTAAATCTCCTTAAAATGAAGATTATCCCTAAACTTACATACCTTTTCCGCCATTCCCCACAGTAGCTGCCTAAATATTTGAAAAAAAACAAAAAAGACTGAACCCAATATTTTCCTCCTTTATATGGGGCCCCTTACCACCCAGATACCGACTGACAACCTTAATGAGGCCACGAACGCAGGGGGGTATGGCGTTCCCAGACTGCTATAAATACTACCTTTCTGCATAGTTGGTGACAGCGGCCTGGTGGTTACAACCGGACAAAACAAACTCAAAACGATCAACTGTGCTGGAGGCTACGATCGTCGGTTCACTAGAAGCCCTCCAGTTTCTTATTTATCGAGGCCCTCAGGCCCCTTACCCTCTAACCCCCTCCATGCTCACTACCTTGTGAGCATGGAGAGCAGAACTGGCCATTGAAAAGTGCAAGCGAACCGAAATGTCCCCAAATGCCCTGATATGGCTGAACCCTAGTCTAACACACATATATAAGATTCCCGACCCCTATGCATGGACAAGACATGGAATTAAGGTTATGTCACATATCATGTCACAAAACTCCTTACTCCCCTTCTCCAACCTGTCCTCCCTTTATAATTTGCCAAATCATTACTTATTCAGGTATATTCAGTTGTCTCACGCATTTGCTGCTCAATTTGTTATGGCACAGTCAGAACTAGAGAGAACACTTAGATTTAATTGTGATAAAAAACCTACCTCTCACCTGTATTCATACCTAATTTACGTGTCACTACCGACTCTTGACAAACTTTGGACTAGCTGGCAGACTGATATTCCAACACTAGATAATGATGACTGGGATGATGTTTGGGACCTCCCCTTCAACTCCCTTGTGCCATCCGAGACCGCTTGGTACAATTTAAAATTGTCCACAGGGCCTATTACACCCCATACAGACTCCATAAGATGAACTCTTCTCATTCTCCGGAGTGTTGGCGGTGTGGCGCCTCGCCTGGAGACTTCTCACACATTTTCTGGCGATGCCCAAAGGCCCAACAATACTGGGAAACAGTGCTGGAACTAATTGGCAAAGTCACCTTGATCGCTGTGCCTTTGGCTATGGAGGTCTGCATACTGGGACTTCTTGAGCCCATTGTGCCTTCTGCTGCTAAACGCACAGTAATTAGCCTACTACTCTTCTATGCATGAAAGAACATTGCTATGCAATGGAAAAAGCCAGAACCCCCTTCCATAGTACAATGGAAACGCCTGGTGAATAACAGCCTTCCCTTATACAAAGATACATATACGCACAGGGGCTGCCCACAAAAATACAACAAGGTCTGGCGCACTTGGTTAGCTGAACCTCAAACAGCCTGAATAGATGAGAGGAATCAAGTCATTTGACGGAGCTCTGCTCCCTCCCCCCTCCTCAGAAGGTCCCCAAGCGTAATCAATTTCCAGTAGGTCCCTACATGGGATCATGATCTATCGCACCAGACCGACTGGGGCTACCAGAGATGTACCCTTATGCCGCGTACACACGTACGGACTTTTGCCGGCGGACCTAAGTCCAGCGAACAATCCGCTGGACTTTCCCGCTAGGTACGCCGGACTAAAAAGCGAACGGACTTGACCACACACGATCACGCAAAAAGTCCGGCGGTTCACGCGATGACGTACGCACGTACGACGGGACTAGAAAAAGGAAGCTCGAGATCCCAAACGACACCCTTTGGGCCCCGTCAGCTAATCTCGTGTGTATCGCGTGTTAGTTGACGTTTGGTTAGAGACGATTCGCGCTTCTCAGACTTCTGCTTAATTCGTTCGCTTCTGCCGTTCAGTTTGTGCTTGTGAGGTTTGTATCTGGCTTTCAGTGCGTGTGGATCAGTTCCTACCTGTTCTCAGGCCGTTCTGGTCCGCTCGTTCCTGTTTTTCAGGTCGTTCTTCATAGGCCTTGCTGTTCTTCAGTGCGTTCTGTTAAGTTGTTTGTTTGATCAGCCGACCGTTTTGAAGCCATGGAGTGTGGACGTACTCGGGAACGAGTTCGTGCTGTGCAGGGGCTCGGTGTTGCGGTTAACACCTTGGCACGAGCCCGGTCCATGAACAGGGTGAGGAGGAGTTCATGGACCAAGAATTGGTTGCGCCAGCGTGACCAATTCTCGCATATGCCTTTGCTCCGTGAGATCCGTGAGAATAATCCTGATGATTTCAGGAATTATCTCCGGATGACGGACCCCATTTTTCACCGTCTGTTGGCTTCGCTGTCCCCTTATATTACCAGGCAGAATACCTGCATGCGGCAAGCCATCAGTGCGGAGCAGAGGCTAGTCGCCACGTTGCGTTACTTGGCGACGGGGAGAAGCTTGCAGGACCTCAAGTTCACGACAGGCATCTCCCCCCAGGCTCTGGGGCTCATTATTCCAGAGACCTGTTCTGCCATTATCCACGTCCTGCAGGAGGAATACATTAAGGTAAGTCTTCTCTTTTAAAATTACCTATGTCTTGTATGTTTGTTAATGTAGTGCATCAATGTCATCATTAGCTAATTACCATGATAGGACTATTCTATGATTGTCGCCTATTCCTTTTTTTTTGGTTTTTTTTTTTTTTGTCTAGTATTTTATGTTTGAGTTATCGAAATATTTTTAAGAATGTATTATTTAGTGGGTCACATGCATATTTGCTTGCACCAACCTCCCCAGCATGGAAGCTTGGCCCCCTAAACACCCCTAGCCTAGTCACTTTCTTTGGTTAAAAATGTATATTACCAGCTCCATTGTACAGCTTTACTCACCCCCCCTTTCACCCCCCTTGACCCTCATTTTTAAATTGATTGCATGTGTTTTTGGTCAGCTTGTAATTATCCCCTCCCCCCCCACACCCCCTGATAATTAATATCATGTGTTTTTGGTCAGCTTGTAATTATCCCCTCCCCCCCCACACCCCCTGATAATTAATATCATGTGTTTTTGGTCAGCTTGTAATTAGCCCCTCCCCCCCCACACCCCCTGATAATTAATATCATGTGTTTTTGGTCAGCTTGTAATTAGCCCCTCCCCCCCCACACCCCCTGATAATTAATATCATGTGTTTTTGGTCAGCTTGTAATTATCCCCTCCCCCCCACACACCCCCTGATAATTAATATCATGTGTTTTTGGTCAGCTTGTAATTATCCCCTCCCCCCCCCACACCCCCTGATAATTAATATCATGTGTTTTTGGTCAGCTTGTAATTAGCCCCTCCCCCCCACACCCCCTGATAATTAATATCATGTGTTTTTGGTCAGCTTGTAATTAGCCCCTCCCCCCCCACACCCCCTGATAATTAATATCATGTGTTTTTGGTCAGCTTGTAATTATCCCCTCCCCCCCCCACACCCCTGATAATTAATATCATGTGTTTTTGGTCAGCTTGTAATTAGCCCCACCCCCCCACACACACCTTTAATTAATTGCATGTGTATTGTGTGACCTTACCATTATATACTCCCCACCCACATCCCCATTATTATCTTCTCTGGTCCATCAGAGGGGTCATCAATCAGAGATTTGTCCCTTTTATCCTTAATCTTTTGGCTTTATTTCAAGGATTTACAAAATAAATACATATGTTCTTCCAAATTGTTTTTTAATTTGTTGCATTTAGTTTGGTGTTTTGCCTGGTTTATAATTTAAATTGTATCTTTCTGTTTGACTTCACAGTGTCCCTCCACGCCACAGGAATGGCAGACTGTGGCTTCCCAGTTTGCTGCCCGTTGGGACTTTCCCAACTGCGGAGGGGCGATTGACGGCAAACACGTGCGAATTGTGCCCCCACCCCATTCGGGGTCATACTATTGGAATTATAAGGGGTTCCATAGTATCGTGTTGATGGCGGTGGTGTCGGCACACTATGAATTTCTGTATGTGGATGTGGGGAAAAACGGCCGGATGTCGGACGGAGGAGTCTTCAACCACACGGAGTTCGGTCATCGTCTCCAAACTGGTGGGCTGGAGCTGCCACCAGATGAAGATAATGTGGAGGGACTCCCGTTCGTCTTCATTGCCGACGAGGCGTTCGGTCTGGGTGACCATCTGATGAGGCCATTTCCCCAACGATCCCTCACCCCTGAGAGGAGGATTTTTAACTATCGGTTGGCCAGAGCAAGAAGGGTGGTGGAAAATGCCTTTGGTATTATGGCCAACCGTTTCAGATTGCTCCTTACATCGCTACATCTGGCAGAGTACAAACTCAATACTATTATTCTAGCATGCTGTGTCATGCACAATTATTTGCGGAAACATTCAGGAACATACTCCTTACCAATTGGCCCTGAGGCCGGAGTGGAAGGCAACATGACAGGGCTGGATAACCGCCCTCTTGGTTCCGCACCACAATCAGCCCAGCAAGTGCGGGACCTTTATTTACAGTATTTTAATGGTAGGGGGGCCATTGAAATGGCAGCAGACCCTTAAACCATCTTTTTCATTTACAATGAATAAATACAGTTATTTATGTTTGAAATATTGGTCGTTTCGTATTGTTTTGCTTTTAATTTGGCCTGTTTTATATGTTGTCCTAGTGCACATCTTAATAGTGGGAAACTTGTTTAGCGTTTAGTAAATAAGCCCCTTTGTCAATGAACCACAACATGTTTTTGTCAAACTGGTAGTATTTAAAAAGAAGAAGCCACACATTTTTGAATTTGTGCAAACATTTTTTTTTTTTTATTATAGTGCACATCCAAAATTTTTTTTTTTGGTTGTTTTGGTATATTTTTTAGTTTTTTTTTTTTTTTTTTTTTTTTTTTTGAACATGATTTTTTTTTTTTTTTTTTTTTTTATGTTATCTTTTTGACATTTTTTTGGTGTTTTTCTCACAACATATTGTTGTTTTTTTTGGGATTGCTTTTTTAAAACAAACATAAAAACATGTTTAAAATTTTTTTTACATTTTGGCTTAGCATTTAAAATTATTTACACAATGTAAAAGTCCAGAACTTACAAAGTTCAACAGGTAACCCATGAACAGAAGAAGCCAAATTTTGAATATGCACACAAATTTAACAGGAAAATGGGTAATGTCAACATGTGCTATGTTCCATCATGGGGAATCAATGGACGTGTTTTGTGTGTGAAACCCCTTCCCTCTCACCTACTAGCATTAGGGGTTGCAAACACAAAATGCGTCCATTGAGATCCCCTGATGGCACATAGCACATGTTGACATACCGTGTGCATATTTAAAATTTGGCCTCTAAAATTAGTTAAACAGCGCTTCAAAAGGGGAATGAAGGACATGATTGATGTTAAGAAATGTAAAAGGGGTCTTTAGATTCTCCCCAAAACATCAATCATGTCCTTCATTCCCTGCTGCATGGTGGCCATCTCCTTCTGCATGTTTTCCAGCTGCAGATTCCAGGCCATGATCTGGCCAATAAGCCTGTGGGCACTGTCAGTGGTAAATGGCTCCGCAGCTTGTCGTTCCACAAACAGATCAGCATCACCTAAAAGTTGGGTAGATAAAACACAAGAAAAAAAGTGTAAAAAACATGCAGACCTTAATTTATTAGCTCAATCTGTGTTCTGAGACACTCACTTGGTGGGGTGCAGATTTGATCGACTTCAACGACCTGTTCCGCCACATCCACGCGTGGGCTTGGGCTAACTGCCCAATTAGTCTGGTGATGCCGGGAGGTCCTCGTAGGTTCGGACTGACGTCTGAGTCTTTTGCCCCCTATGGTAATGGAACACAAAAAGGTACACTTTTGAATCACACTGATATTTGAGTGCCAAAATAGGATTAGTAAACATTGTTTAAAAGTCTTGCCAATTATTAGCAGTTTGTTAGAAGATCCTACTTGAAGACAGAATTGAAATGTCTATCTAATGAAACTCCAATACTTAAAGCGCCCTTCAACCCTAAATTTGAACTTCCGCTCATTGGATCCCTGCACCCCTGTGGTGTCTTATTTTTAACGTTTTAGGGGGGATGGGTTGCAGATACCTGTGTAAGGCAGGTATTTGCACACACATCCGGCCCTAGACTCCCACAGAAGTATACGCCACATCCCGTCCCACCGTGCTGTCTGCTGGGACACACAGGGGTCCCCGAGCTTGCGCGGACCAGTCCTATTGCATTGCGCAACTGGCGCATGCCCAATAGTGACCCGGGAAGTGAAGCCGCAAACATTAATTTCATGATTGCAAGATCAGAGATTGTAGCTGCACCATCCAAGGGACAGGTGAGTGTACTTCTTTGAAAAGTCACCACCTACAGTATTTAGAGATGATGAGCATTTTTTGGGAATTGTGAGCATGAGACCCTGCTTAACATATTTATCCCCCCCCCCCCCCCAAAACAGCCTCTGGAGTCCCTGTGTAAGTTACCCCTAAAACCCTTACTACAGCAGTAATTGTATAGATAGTGACAATAATAAACAACCTTACAACTCCAACAACCCAAAGCCCGGTAAACTCAATAAACGTTATGAAGACAAACGGAACTTTCATCAAATATGCGCAAGTTTCAGGTACGAATGGTAATAACATCTGCGCAAGTTTCACGGACGAATGGTAATTACATCTGCGCAAGTTTCACGGACGAATGGTAATAACATCTGCGCAAGTTTCACGTACGAATGGTAATTACATCTGCGCAAGTTTCACGTACGAATGGTAATTACATCTGCGCAAGTTTCAGGTACGAATGGTAATAACATCTGCGCAAGTTTCACGTACGAATGGTAATTACATCTGCGCAAGTTTCAGGTACGAATGGTAATAACATCTGCGCAAGTTTCAGGTACGAATGGTAATAACATCTGCGCAAGTTTCACGGACGAATGGTAATAACATCTGCGCAAGTTTCACGTACGAATGGTAATTACATCTGCGCAAGTTTCACGGACGAATGGTAATAACATCTGCGCAAGTTTCACGTACGAATGGTAATTACATCTGCGCAAGTTTCAGGTACGAATGGTAATAACATCTGCGCAAGTTTCACGGACGAATGGTAATAACATCTGCGCAAGTTTCACGTACGAATGGTAATTACATCTGCGCAAGTTTCACGTACGAATGGTAATTACATCTGCGCAAGTTTCAGGTACGAATGGTAATAACATCTGCGCAAGTTTCACGGACGAATGGTAATAACATCTGCGCAAGTTTCACGTACGAATGGTAATTACATCTGCGCAAGTTTCAGGTACGAATGGTAATAACATCTGCGCAAGTTTCACGTACGAATGGTAATTACATCTGCGCAAGTTTCAGGTACGAATGGTAATAACATCTGCGCAAGTTTCACGGACGAATGGTAATAACATCTGCGCAAGATTAGACATATCAAGTATAACCATAGTAGCGCACGTGCTTGACTTACTTTTTTTGATGGCTTTTCGAATTCTCCTGTATTGATCGTGCTCCCTGGATTTGATGTCGGACCATCGTTTGCGCAGTTGATCCTTGCCCCTTCGTACGCCGAATTTCTGCTCCAGGGTGCTGACGATTGTAGTGAGAATCTTGTCCTTGCGCAAGTTGGGACGAGGGTACGGGCCATTTTCCCCGTCGTAATCTTCCCTTTGGAGGATGTCCACCATCTCCACCATCTCTTCAAAGGCCATATTGGTGGCCTTATATCTGCTGCTGGATGCAGATGTGTTGGCTTCTTGGCTTTCCTCCGCGCTACTGGCTGAGAATGTGTCCGCCATATTCATCAATTAATTCACCAACAATGCAACGAGGGGAAGCGGGGCGGGGAATACTCGTCATGAGGAACGTCATGGGCGGGCGACGCGGAGGACGCAGGCGGACTTCGACGCGTGCGCAGTGTATATAAGGCTGTTTGAGGGGCCCACGTGTTCCCGAACGGAAGTAGCGAGCGCTCTGTACGAAGGTAAGTGTTTTCTAGGATGCATTACTGTGTTTTTTTTTGGGTTTTGGGCCAGCATTTTTTAAGGATATGTGTGTGTTGCTGCCTGTGTGTAGGGGTTGCTGCCTGTGTGTAGGGGTTGCTGCCTGTGTGGATGTGTTGCTGCCTGTGTGTAGGGGTTGCTGCCTGTGTGTAGGGGTTGCTGCCTGTGTGTAGGGCTTGCTGCCTGTGTGTAGGGGTTGCTGCCTGTGTGTAGGGCTTGCTGCCTGTGTGTAGGGGTTGCTGCCTGTGTGTAGGGGTTGCTGCCTGTGTGTAGGGGTTGCTGCCTGTGTGGATGTGTTGCTGCCTGTGTGTAGGGGTTGCTGCCTGTGTGTAGGGGTTGCTGCCTGTGTGGATGTGTTGCTGCCTGTGTGTGGGTGTGTTGTGTAATGTTTGTTAAGAAAAACTGGTTGTGCCTTTTAAGTAACATTTGTGTTTTTGGTCTTTTGTATTGCCATTACTAACAAAACAGAAACAAACATGGCTGCACCCCAGTTGAATCCATTCAAGGACCAGGAGTTCATGTCCGAATTCATTGCCCTGTACAGAAAAAATACCAACCTGTGGCAGCTCAAGAACCCTTTGTATGGCAATAGGGATGTCCGGAAGGCAACACTGGGGCCACTTGTGGCTTTTGTGAAGACTAAAGTCCCCAACGCAAACACCAAGTTTGTGGAAGCCAGAATTGCAAGTTTAAGGCACATGTACAAGCGGGAGCGCAAGAAGATTGAGGAATCAGTCAGATCAGGAGCAGCAGCAGAGAATGTTTATGTACCCAAGCTGTGGTACTACAACCAACTGACTTTTATAGGTGACCAGATGGAACCCAGGGAATCACTGTCGACTCTTCCCTCCACCCTTCCCTCCACTCTTCCCTCCACTCTTCCCTCCACCCCAGCTGAGGCTTCCACGGAAGGAGAAGACCCCTCCACCTTGGAGCAGGCTGATGCGCCCAGCTGGAGCCAGGTATATATTTAGTAGCCTAAATTGTGATTGTGTGAATATTAATGCTGTCAACGTTAAAATGTGAAACAATTAACACCCTGAACTCAGAATTGTGAAAACAACTGACAAAAATTATGCACACTTCTAAAAAGTGTTGGTGCAACATATCGATACATATATAGTGTATACATACATCCAGTAGTGGCAAAAAAAGCGTTAGACAACATTGGTGATCTGCTTGGAAAATGCAGGGGTCCAAATGATAGCCTTTTGGATCTTTTGGAAAATTTAGATGCTCGTTCCTAAGTTTACAATTGGATGATTGAGTAGGCCAGAAACCACAAAACAGGTGTTTGATTTTTGTTTTTATTTGCACACAGGATGAGCTGACCCAGGATGATGCCGGGACAAGTGGTATGGAGGAGGAGGAGGACATGCCCAGCGAGAGCCAGGAGGTGGCTGGGCCCAGCACGAGCCAGAGTGACAGCCAGACCCAATTAAGAAGTCTACCTCGACCCCTGCCCTTACCCCCAAGAAGGCCCAGGAGGATGACCATTGTGGAGGAGGAATCACTGGAACTGATTCGGAAGGCGAGTGCGATTCTCGACAAACCCCCCCTTCCAGAAGAGGGCTATGCCAGCTACGTGTCCAGCAGGTTGCTGGAAATGGAGAGGGGCCAACGGCACCTGTGTGAGGGCCTAATTTCTGAGGCAATTAGGGGGGGTTTGAGGGGTGAATTACGAGAATCCACCCGCCTGACCCATGAAGGCCCGACACCAACTTCTCCTCCTCCTCCTCCTCGTCTTCCTTCTCCTCCTCCTCCTCCTCCTCCTCCTACTCCTCCTCCTACCACAAGTCAGCCTCCAAGGAAGCGTGCAGGGAAGACTGCAGGGAAGAGTGCAGGGAAGCGTGGTGCGAAGAGTCGGAAGTGATTGCCTGGCTTCAATCTGGTCTCCCATAAGACACAGGCTGTTGTAGTGCCACAGCTTGGGGACATAGATGTCATCTGCTGCTGTTCCTGGTCTGTCTGATTCCTGGTCAATCTTCTTGTGCTCCCTATATTGTATGAAATGTGCCCAAGCTTCATTTTTGGCTTCACAAACTTGGTGTCTGCCGTTGGGGCAAAAAGTCTTCACAAAATCTACAAGTGGCTCCAGTGTTGCCTTCCTATTTTGTTTTGCCTTGTTTGTTTTAACCAGAATAAATGGTCATTTTATTTTCATCAAATAATGATATACGTGCTTGATATTCAAAAACATAGTTTCTTTAGGAGTAGGCAGGTACATGTCTAAACATTCATTTGACAAT
Organism: Lithobates sylvaticus; assembly: GCA_028564925.1. NCBI lineage: Eukaryota > Metazoa > Chordata > Amphibia > Anura > Ranidae > Lithobates > Lithobates sylvaticus. Next base: position 225,847,736 of record CM053029.1, on the reverse strand, counting down.
ACAAGTGTAAAGTGCAACTTCAAGGGAACTGCAAGTGCTGTCGCTGGAAAGGTGAGGTTTAAGATCTGAATTAAGGGCAAGCTCTGCTGACTCCACAATTGTATCATGTGTAATAACTAATCCTTTTGATAACCAACAAATCCTAAAAAATATCTATATAGAGATATATGTACATATATAATAGATATATATATATATATATATATATATATATATATATTTTTTTATTTTTAGACACGTATAGATCTATATATCTATATATATTTATCTATATATATATCTATGTAGATATCGATATATATTTTTTTGGCCTTATTGAGAAATATAGATATATTTTTCATTTGGTGATTTGGATATCTATATCTATATCTATATATATATATATATATATATATATATATATATATATATATATATATATATATATATATATATATATATATATATATATATATATATATATATATATATATATATATATAGACAAATATATAACTTCACTAAAGAATGCTGAAGAAAAAACGTTCGGGAGTACTCTGCGTGAATATACAAGCAGCAAGGCAAAATCATTCTTCAAGTACGATAACATACAAATCCCGCTGTCAGAAACAAAAAAAAAAAAAAAAAAACAACAGCGTGACGATTGTGCGAGCTTCAAAACGAAGGCTAGTTTTACCAGACCGAGCGAGTCCGTGACATAATAGCTACTGAGCATGCGTCCTTTTTGGTACGCCGGACCATACTACACACGACCGGATTATCCGCTGGACTGCCAAGTCCAGCGGATAATTTGAGAACAAAACCTGAAACTTTAGTCCGCCGTACTTTGGCCAAAAAAAGTACGCCGGCGCCCACACACGAGGGGATTATCCGCTGGACTTCGGTCCAGCGGATAATCCCGCGGGATTGTCCCTTCGTGTGTACGCGGCATTACAGATATATAATATTGATGTATCATGTCTGCATTGCATAATATTTTTTCTTTCAAACAATCCTCCGTGTATACTGTAAGCACTTTTGTTATTTGTGTTTGTATGTTGTAAAATCTTTAATAAAAATAATTATAAAAAAAAAAAAGAAGTTCAGGTACTCAAATTTTTCTAAAATTGGGAGTTTTTCTTAGCTAGACGATGAGGACATTGTCTAAATCACCAGGGGGACTATGTAGCGCTGGGCTCCTAATGAGAATGCGCTATATTTTTAGTTTAGCTGGATTGCACTGTATTCTGCTTGGCCATGGGTGTCAGTGTCACTTATGGCAAGCATAGGAACGCAGTCTGGTTGAACACATTGGGTGCCAATCTCTCTCGGAACCAACCAGTGAGTGAGTTGTCTCGCTGTGCAATCTAGGAGAGGGTACTTAAGGGACTGAGGTCACGTGCTTCTGGGTTCCGGTCCAGAAGATCTTTCTGTCTGTTTGGTCCTGGTCCTCCTGACCAGACCTCAGGGGCCCTCATGGCCTGGGGTGCGGATTCATCCATTTCCGAGTCTCGGGGCTGGCTAGCCCGAGGCACAGTAACTGGAAGGAGGATTCCAAGGTGGTCCGGTGCCGTCTTGGTTTTGGAGAGGCCCAGCAACTGAGAATGCAACCAGGGGAGGACTCTTCAGAAGAGGGCCACGCACAAGGCTGGCTGCTCGGTAAGAGCCTGGAAGCCAAGTTGGAAGGACACCAGGTGAATCCACACTCGTACGGTTTTGCCAGATCGGCTGCAAGATACTGGTACCGTATTAGGGTTCTCCAAGTTCATTTATCCTTCAGTTACAACCAAGTCTGTGGCAGAGACTTTTCACTTGCAAGTTTTACAACCAAGTCGGTGGCAGAGACTTTGCTTTATCTGAATCACCTGTCGGTTGCTAAATCTACTGAGAGGGGATTTATCCGATAGCTGTAGTATCCAGTTGCGAATGGCTATTCCCTGGAGTTTATAGTGAGAGATATTCAGTTCCATGCAGTTTCAAGAGTACCTGAACTTCCTACCCTTACCCTCTAGTCCTTCATTGAGAGACTGTGTTTTGTCTGATGTTTTGCAAATAAAAATCCCTAAAGTGGATCCAGTGTCAGGCTTTGCAGACCTTTGGGCCATCTACCTCGGGAAACCCCTAGACGCATACGAGGTCAAGAAGGTAACAGTAAGCCCAAAAATAACCAGCAGCTCCTTCGGGGGTCAGTGCTACAGCTAAATTTCTACTTTAAAAGCAAGCACCTGCACTATAGGAGTGTAAATGGCCAAACCCTGGTCAGCTCCATCTTTTTGTCCTGGCACCAGAATGAAAAAAACGTCCAGATTTTTCCATAAATAGCCCGAGTTTCCTTCTTCCTACTGGAGAGGAGGGTACTTACCTTAGTGGACAACAGTTTAGCTCTTAAGATCTGTTCCTCAGAAACCAGGCCATCATTTTGAGACTTTGGATCTGCAGGAGCAAAAACTAGATCTTCCTAGATTAAAATCTTCAGGGGAGGATCCTCTATTAGACACAACAGGTTGGAGATCCGGGGTCTCTTGGGCCAGAATGGGGCCATCGTAATTACAGTAGTGTTCTCTTGCTTCAACTTTCTCACAACAAGAGAAACGAGACTAAAAAAGCAGGGAAGATTCCTGAACCTGCAATCAGGTTTAACAATCTCATGAGATGCACCACTGAAAGCGATAAAAAGTGCTACGCTGCCCAGGCAAAGATGCTGCTTTCCAGCGAGCTCAACAGACTGCATGTGCCCCTTGCATGTTTAGGTAAGCTACCATCAATACCTTGTCCAATCATATTTAAAGATTGTGTCCTTTCAGATATTGACTGAAAACCAAGAGCTTCCAGTACTGCTCTTAACGCTCATCAGTTGGATGATCTTTTGGAATCCCTCCTGGACCAAGACTCTTGAGCTACTATTTGCCCCAGATGGGCACCCCAAGCACTTGCAGAAAAGACCAAAAAAGGCCTTAAGCCATTCTCCCTGTCCCTCCACCACCAAACAGACCTCTGTTTTTTGAGGTAGAAAGAAAAAATTCCTGTCCAGGGAGTTCTGATTTCTGTCCCAAACACAGAGTATTTATGACTGCAACACCCTGTGGTCGTTTTTTGCTCACAGAACTGCTAGAATACAGTAGAGGTCGACATAAGATTCAATAGGGACTTACAGTGGCCAAGCAGATGGAAACAGGAGGGTTGCACCAAAAGCATCCTATATCACCTTGCAGATTTTTTCTTTTGGAAGAAACATTTTTTTTTCAGAAAAGTTTACCACGTCAGAAAAGTAAATTTTTTGAGATGGGATTAAGCTAGATTTTTCCCAATTCACAATCTATCCCAGGTTAATTAAGACAGAGCCTCCAATAGTGAAAAAACACCTTAAGGTAATCGGTTTATTAAAAGTGCCCCCTGCGACGAAGTCCGAAGTGACAAAACACGTCAGGGGGTGTGGCTACACAGCAACGCTGAGACGGTGACTCCACGTGTACGAAGGAAGCTATTAGGAGATAGCAACAATGAGCCACCTGGCATGTTTGGAATTTTAACAAGGCGATTTTGAATCTTTTATTATGCAAGTGCATTACTTTTAATAAACCGATTACCTTAAGATGTTTTTACATTATTGGAGGCTCTGTCTCAGTTTCTATCCACACATGTGCAGAGTGTCTTTATTAATCTGGATGAAGATTGGCGTGTATAAGCGGCTCTTCAATAACATCTAATAAGGCGAGATTTGCCAGACACGAGAGTGAATGGCAACAGCATCTGGTGAGCTTTATTCTTAAAGCGGTTCTGCACACACTTTTCTATGTTTATATCATTGCTTTTAACATCCTTTAAAGAGTGCTCAATGGTCGTTTATTTTAATTTTTTTTCCTACTACCTTTCCATATATGCTGGGGTTTGTGGTCCTACTGTTCTTTCCCTGCGGCTGTGGGCGGGGTTTGTGCGGGTATCAGCAACACTTCCGTTGACCGCCGCACTGTCTCCTGGGATCTCGTGTAATTCATCCCAGGAGTCAGTGCGCCTAGCCGAAGCAAAATCTTGCGTGATTTAAACGACGTGACGTCATCACGCCCGCCACGTTTGGAGGGCATTTTGAATTTCTCCATTGTTATCTAAGGCAAACAGGTAATAATTACCAGCCGCTGGGCGCTGTTGCCATTGAGCATGTGCGGGAACCAGCAAGGAATGCTGGTAGTTCTAATCAAATGGAACAAGGAAGCGATTGCTTGTGGGCTTTAAATGCCCACAAGCAAAATGAAAACTCATGTAAAAAAATGTATAAAGTGGTGATTTGATATAGAAACGGAACTGGATACCGCAAAGCACCAGTAAAAGTGAGTATGATGCTAGAATGTTAGTAATTTTCAAAAAAAAAAAAAAAAGGGAGTGGAATAGGCACACATCACTTTGGTGAAGGAGTTTGGTGGATCAACGAGATTTTGTTTCACTATCTTTTCATCACTTTAAGATGGACTGTATTACCATATTGATTTGCATATGTTGAAACATATATATATTTTTTGGATATGCCATATGGACACTTTTCATTATGTATGGGTGTTTTATGTTAATCGTTTCACAGTGCTAATATTTAGGCGATTGGTATATTTATTTAGTGCGCTTCTTTGGAATTATTTGTCTCTTTTTTACATTGACATTTGACCACTTGTCATGGGCGCTGCTCCACTGTCATAGCTACTGGGCTTCGAGTCCGACTCCAGACCCTGACACCATGAAGCCTAGGACACTCATGGAGTATCTCACGGAGTGTTTTTAATCTTAAGAGCAAGAGAGAGAAGCTTGTTTGCCAAAAGGAAAACGTTTGCCTAGACCATGTCTAGGATGAGGCCCCTAGGTATTCCAGAAATCTAGAGGAAAGACTTTTGGATGTTGATTACCCAAATGAAAGCATAAAGAATCTGGATAGTCCTGACGTTTACAGACAGTTGTGAGGGTGATGAATCTTTCAGAAGAAGATTGTCAAGGTGCCCTGTAACCTAGATGCCCTGAGTTCTTAGGAGCATGAATAGGGATGCAAGCATCTTTGTAAATACTTAGGGTGCAGAGGATAGGCCAAAAGGCAGTGTAAGAAACTGAAAATGTTTGTCTTCTACTGCAAAGCACAAAAGGCGCTGATGAGGTAGGCATCTTGAATGCCAAGTATTGTCTCACAGAGGTGATGACTGATCTTACAGATCCCTTAAGGAACTTGTGAGTGTGACGGTACTTGTTTAGGGACTTTGGTTAAAATAGGATGAATACTCCCATTAGGTTTTGGTACCGTATTCAGGTTTGAATACAGTACAATCCTGTCAACCTGTCTTCCATTGGGAAAGGAACCACCACTGCCTGGGACAAGACATGATCCTGGTCAGTGTGTAAATATGAATGTCCTTGGGCAGATTTTGGTTGGTTTGAGAGGAGAAAACAGTAAGGGGGTAGAGTTTGAAAAGCTATTTTGTACAAAATTAAAGCTACAGTGACAGGTGCTCATCAAAACTGGGCCTTGGTTATCCTTACGTATAAAAAGAATTCATGACAAAAAACACACATACATACATATATACTAGGGGTGCAACGGATCGTCGCCGATCCGTGATCCGAACGGGTCACCCAGTTCGGATCGGCACACCCCGCGATCCGCGGAGCGCTCCGCGGCCTCGGCCTTAGGAAAGGCCGCGGCTTCGGCCTAGCTCCAGAGCGGCGGCCATCTTGGTACACCCGGCGGCCTTAGGAAAGGCCGCGGCTTCGGCCTAGCTCCGGAGCGGCGGCCATCTTGGTACACCCGGCCGCTGTTTACAATGTGATCGCTCCGTCAAATGACGGAGCGATCACTTGTAAACAAACTCTGCATTACCCAGCCAATACCCTGCATTACCCAGCCAATACACTGCATTACCCAGCCAATACTCTGCATTACCCAGCCAATACTCTGCATTACCCAGCCAATACTCTGCATTACCCAGCCAATACCCTGCATTACCCAGCATATACTCTGCATTACCCAGCCAATACTCTGCGATACTCTGCATTACCCAGCCAATACTCTGCGATACCCTGCCAATACTCTTCGATACCCTGTCAATACTCTGCGATACCCAGCCAATACTCTGCGATACTCTGCATTACCCAGCCAATACTCTGCGATACCCTGCCAATACTCTTCGATACCCTGTCAATACTCTGTCAATACTCTGCGATACCCTGCCAATACTCTGCGATACCCTGCCAATACTACAGTGGGGAAGAGGATGTGGATATTACAGTGGGGACTATATGGTGGCGGAATTTTCACAGGTTTTTGCAAATTCAATTATTATTTGCTGATCCGAAAAATGATCTGATCCGTGACTCTGATCCGAGGATCGATCCGATCCGTGAGTTTTTTGATCCGTTGCACCCCTAATATATACACTATATATATACACACACACACACACACACTGCGATTATATATAGTCCATTAATTATTCCAGATAATCAAAAAGTAAAAATTATAAAAATAAAAATAAAGTGACAGGTGCTCTTCAATTTCCATGCCGTGATCCTTATAGACCCCCTATAGGTATTGCACTCACCCGAACCACTCACCCCACACAGGGGTATCTCGCTTTCACAGTATCTGCCACTGTGCTGCAATCTCCAGATCTGCGGTATCAGGTAAACCTTTCTCCTTTAAATCCCTATTTAAATGACTGCATGTTCCTACAAGATACTTATGTGGGGACTTGAGTGGGTGATGCGGAATGAGATTTAAAGGAGAAAGGTATACCCGACACCGCAAGCACGGAAAGACATAGCTGATACCGCAGAGACAGATCTGGAGATTGCTGCACAGTGGCAGATTCTGTGAAAACGAGAAACCCGTGTGGGTGAGTACAATACCTATAGAGGGTCTATAAGGATCACGCAGCATTGATTTGAAGAGCACCTGTCACTTTATTTTTATATTTTTTATTTTTTGATTATCTGGAATAATTAATGGACTATATATATAATCACAGTATATATATATTTTTTGGCATGAAGTCTTTTTATACATAAGGATCACCAAGGCATGGTTTTGAAGAGCACCTGTCACTTTAGCTTTAATTTTGTGCTTTGAAGAATCGACTACAGTATATATGATCAAAGCACATTAATCCATGTTTGCATGTGTGTGTTGTCAGCACATACACCAGTGTATGCACAAAGCACTTGACATTTTAAACATGTTTAGCAATTTGATGTTTTTTATTTTCATAAATTACATAGTATAATATAGGGAGACACAGATTGTTACACAAGGGCATGCACCCTAGAACATCGCCACACCTACCTCTCTCCATTTAACACTTGCATTTACATTGTGCCTAGATGGTTGTACCAGTAGGGGCAGCAGTTCATTTTCTTTACTTGTTGCCAGGACCACCCATATATTTTACATTCGCTATTTTGTACACCTTAAAACCAATCACATCGCCCCCCCCCCCCCCGCGTCCTTTCACTGTGGAGAAGACTTTGTGGCAGACTTGGTGGGCTTTATTTTCCCAAGTCTTGCAACAAAAGGAAGGGCTGAATTCGGCTTTGAAGTTGAAGCTTGAGGAGATTGTTGTGGCGCTCCGTGTTTTAAGGACTTAAGAGGCCCCCTGAAGTGGGGGGTTTCAGAGCTTCCTGCTGTGGGAGAAGAACCTCTTGTCCTGTGACGTTCTGTATGAATATGTCGAGTGCCCAACCAAAGAGACATCCTCTTTGCAAGGGCATATGAGTTCTTATGCCCTGTACACACGGTTGGATTTTCCGATGGAAAATGTTGGATGGGAGCTTTTTGTTGGAAATTTCGACCGTGTGTAGGCTCCGTTGGACATTTCCGACACACAAAATTTGAGATCTGGCGCTCAAATTTTCCGACAACAAAATCCGTTCTCGTAAATTCCGATCGTGTGTACAAGATTCCGACGCACAAAGTTCCACGCATGCTCAGAATCAAGTACGAGACAAAAGCAATCGGTCTGGTAAAACTAGCATTCGTAATGGAGATAGCACATTTGTCACGCTGCATATTTGAAATCTTAATGCAGCGCATTCTTTTCTTCTTTAGAGTGCTAGAATAATGAAGTTGTTTTGCTGCTCATATTCACACAGAGTTCTGGCAACCTGATTTCTTTATTATTTCTCTTGATCTCATAAATAATTTTTTTTTTTTTTAATTTTATAGTGATCTCCATAATTTTTTTTTTTTTTTGTTTTGTGTCAAGTTACCACAACACCATTATCTTGTATTTTTTAACCTCAAGGAGGTTGGTGTTGGTGTCCCTTGTTAATTTCACATTGTATTTTTGAAATGTACCTGCCTACTCACAAACAAACTGGCCTTTTTGAAGTTAAATACATAGCCAAGTATTTGTGAAAAAATACATAAATACATACATAAATGTCATCTGCTGCAGCTCCTGATCTTTGGGAATCCTGGACCTTCTTGCGCTCCCTATTATAAGTGCTCCTCATGCCACCAATTAGGGCCTTCAAATAGGGGATGGTTGCCGTGGGGATCACCGAGTTCACAAATTCCAGCAATTGATCCAACGCTGCCTTCCTGTTTGGTTTATTGTTATAAAAGGGGTGGTTTACCTGCCACAGACAGGGCAGCTCCCTGTACATATCAATGAATATAGGGATTAAGTCCTCATCACTGAATAGATCCATTTTCTCTGCAAGACACCACACAAGACAAACCCTAATGCCAGACTAAACTCTCCTAATCTTGTCCCAATATAGGCCTCAATCTATAAGCAGTATAGGCCACTGATGCATCAAGTTAAAATTGTACCTTCATTAGAACGATCGGCGCTTCCGTTGCTCCTTCCTCCGCTCACAGATCGTACGTACGACACACGCGTGTTACGCTTTATATACACTGCGCATGCGTGAAACTCTGCCCGCCCCAGATGTTCTTTCTAGTATATTCTCCACCCCTTGTCTTTCGGCGCAGTGGGAGAGCACATGATGGAGACAGAGCAGGTGCCTGAGAGTAGCAGCAACGACAAGGAAAGCCCGGAGCCACAAACGTCCCGATCCGGGAGGATATTTAAGGCCTCAAATATGGCCTTTATAGAGATGGTGGAGACGGTGGACATCTTCAAGAGGGCCGACTATGACGGGAAGCATTGACCGTACCCAAACCCAAATGTGAGAAACGCCAAGATCACCACTAAAGTTGTGAAAAGTCTGCAGAAGAATTTTGGGGTATGGCAATCCAAGGATCAACTGAGGAAATGCTGGTCAGACCTCAAATGGAGGGCGCATGATCAGTACAGAAGAATCAAGAGTGCTGCAAAAAAGTAAGTATTTTGTCATGTGTTCCTATTCTTCTTCTTACGTTTGTGCTGCTCCATGTGCTTTCCTTTACCGTTGTACAGTTTAAAATGGCAAGTTTCAGGTTTGTGGGCACAGTAATCGTTCGTAGTAAACATCGTTCGTTCTCCCACTAATACAATGTTTTTTGCAGATGCAGGTTAACTACATTTGGTCATGCCTATTTGTCTTAAAAGAAGCTTAGTACATTGTTGTCTAGATGGGTTTGTAACTAGAATGAAATGCAAACTTGATTCAGTGTAAAGAGAGGACACTCAGCAGCTGTTTACACATCTGGATGCAGGAGCACTAGTGTGGGACACCAGAACAAACTTTTTAGGGTGTCCCACACAGGTGCTCCAGTGGATACTAGGGGTCTCTACATGTGTGATACTTTAACAAAAAAGGTAAGTATTCCAGCTTTGTAAAAGGGAAAAAAATCATGTCCTCAGCTTGGAACTCTGCCAAAACAGACAATTGTACGACACTTCCAAGCAATGTTTGATATTCCTATTTCTTGCCTCAAATATCTGTGTGCCAAGTATACCTTTATTTTATTCACATAGGGAAGAAAAGACTCGGGACGTCCGAGGTCACCAGGGACAGTCAACCTCCTAAAGAAGGGGAATTTCAAAAACAACAACCAGAGGATGTGGAGGAAGAAGAGGTTTATGAAGTGGGCGAAATAGGGACCACAACAGGTGGATGCCTGCATATTTATAAATACATGGTGTGTTTTTTTTATTTTATGTGGATGTTGAAGAAGAACCACATTTCACAAGTGCACAAGTCCTCATCAGGGAGATCATGGTGTGCAATCGGGATTTACAGAAGGTCAAGGAAGACATCAATGATGTTGAAAAAAAGACTCAAAAACATCATTGATGTTTTAGGCAGAATCGAAAACACGCCTACATTTATCAAATTCTTTCTATTTTTCTAACTTTTCTCAAAAATTTTGAAAGCCACATTTTTAAGATGCACACAGTGTGTCAACATGTGCCATCTGCCATCACGGGATATCTTGGTACGCGTTTTGGGGGGTGCAACCCCTTCCTCGCAAATAAAGTAGATGAGAGGAAGGGGTTGCACCCCCAAAACACGTCCATTGATCCCCCATGACGGGAGCTAGGACATGTTGACATTAGGCATGGGATCAGTAGGGAAATACCCATTTTGACTGTCAATTTGTGTGCGTCTTCAAAATTTGGCTTTCACAGGGGTGACATCACCCTATCTGATGAAGGCAAGATCAACACAGTTTGGACATATTAATGTCTAATATTGCCTTCACTTTGTCAAAGTTGAACTTTGTAAGTTCCTGAGTTGTGTATTGTTCTATGGTTTTAAACATGCCTGTTTTAACACAAAAAAGGTTATTTGTATTGTCAAAAACAAAAATGTTATTACTAAAATATGTTGGTTTGTTTAAAAAACATTTTCTAAACGCACATGTGAATGTGCACAGAGTAAAAAGTTTTCTACTCAACAATGTGTGGCTTCTTCTTTCAATGCTCAGTGTCATTTTTTGGACTAAGTTGGTGTGTACACTGAAATGGGGGTTATTTAGTAAAGGCAAATCCACTTTGCAGTGCACTTGGAGTGCAAAGTGGATTTTCCTTTAGTAAATAACTCCCACAGTGCTTTATAATTTGCCACAATCATGCAATTTTCATGACTCTGCAAAATTCATTCATGGTGCTGAAAATTATGTATATTTTTAACAGTAATACATTACATATATAAACAACAAAAGCAAGGTGTGTGTGTGTGTAGCAGACCCACAAAATAATAATAGTTCGCTGAAGAAGAGATTGTCACCTCGCGTATCGACTAAATTTCGTTTGCACTATTGAAGAAAATGTCCAAAAAAAAAAGCCCATTGGAGAACCTAGGAGACAGCTAAAAGAAACACTAGCAGTTAATCAAAGGAAATATTATTTTTAATAAATAGTTTAAATAAAAAAAAATATTTTTAAAATGTTTATTAAACATTTTCTGGCATATCAATGGCCCCCCTACCCGCAAAGTACTCCATATATTTTATACGGACCTCACGTGCGCTGTGGTGGGGGGGGGCAAGCACTAAAAAACAGATACAAACCCACAAGCACAAACTGAAGAGCAGTAACGATCGGAAAAGCACGAGGCTGAAAAGCGCGAATCGTCTCTCACCAAACTTCTACTAACACGAGACTAGCAGAAGGAGCCCAAAGGGTGGCGCACTATTGAACTTGCCTTTTCTAGTGCCGTCGTACGTGTTGTAAGTCACAGCGTTCTTGACGTTTGGAATTTCCGACAAGATTTGTGTGACCGTGTGCATGCAAGACAAGTTTTGAGCCAACATCCGTCTGAAAAAATCCATGGATTTTGTTGTAGGAATGTCCAATCGTGTGTACAGGGCATTAGAGTGGTGAAAACCTTTTAAAGGAGAAACTCAGTCATCATAAATTGCCTTGTGTGGCATAACACCTAGTCATCCACCAGGGACTAAGCTCTGAATGGTGGAAAAAATCAAACAATTGCCAGTTTTCTGATAGTTTTACATAAAAATTAATACTATTCAGGAGACACTAATAAGTGTTCTGCAAGCAGTGGAGATCTTAAGTCTCATAAGCAATATAGCCACAGTAACAGTCTAATAAAATGTCTAACCTGTCTTACCTTTCTACATAGCTGATCACTCTTTGGGCCCAGGCCTTGCTTCTCATGGTGGGCATAAGCCCAGAGAGGTCTTCAGAGTCTGGGAAACATAGGAATGTACCACACCCCTGGACCTGTTGAGCACCCAAACAGGATCCAATCCTCGAAGCAACATTACAGCTTGTCCCCACAATGTGGGGTCTGGGTATTATAGCAATTGCACCAACCAAGATGCATTGCTTCTATTGTTATAGCAGAATGCAGTGAAGAGTTGATTGAAGAATTTTTAAGTAAAAGAAATACCGGTAGTTAAGCAAAGAAACTTCTTCATAAGGGAGAAGAGGTCCATCACCTACAAGACACTAATAAAAAAATGGATTTTCATACAGTAAGTAAGCATTATAGGGGTACTCCCAAGAGGGTGTGTTTAAGAGCTTTGCCAGTATCCAGTCACCTTAAGGTAGCAATTTATAACCCAGGGTCTATGGCATTTGTCTCAGACAAGTGCTTGGAGATAAAGAAAAGTGCAGTTTGTCAAAGCAATTGTCTCCATGTAGATGTGTGGTGAAATTGCTCTAGAGAGAGGAGGGATGCCCTGTCCAAACTTGCAGTTAGCCTAAAACAGTATATAGGAAGATATAACAAAGTACTACACATACCAATAAACTGCGCTTAGTGCTAACAAAAAGTAAGTAAAAATAAAAGTAAAAAATACTTAAATTAGACCATTTAGCCCATGATTAAAATACAGCAGCACTCACAGATATATGAATACTGTATATCAAAATAATATATGTATAAAAAAAAAATGGTTGTACTGTTAAAAAGGTAACTTTAACTGTCAATATTACCAATAATGAGAAAGTTACAAAATATTAATGCAAAAAGTCCACTGTGATTAAATAAATCTTGAAATCTTTTCACTGCATTCAGTGCTCATACCACCACCCAGCATGTCTACTTACCAGAAAATAAGACCTCATTACAAAGGAGGTTCTATAAAGCCTTATCTGATCCCTGGCAAGATGACCGGCTCTCTCCCTTGGTTTTGTATGGTGTGTGGCCATTACCATTACTCCAGGGCAGGGTGGATGGCTCTCTCCCCAATATAGAGCAATACTCATGACAAGCCACAATATAAGGTCTCAGATGCAAAAAGTAACAGAGGAAACCACATAGCGTAGTATTTTGCAATCCAGTGTTTATTAAAGCAGAGTTGCAGGCGTTTTTTTTTTTTTTTAAATAACCTGCGTGACAGTCACCGCTCGTGCTTTACAAATTGGCAATCCTCAAAAGTTTCCTATTTTTCTTCTTAGTGCAGCATTGATTACTTACTTTAATCTGACGATTCACAATGCGGCCATCCTGACTATGGGCATCTGAAGCCTGCTTTAACTCTCTTCCGGGATTAGGTGCATGCCGGCTACCCAGCATGTACCTACCAATTTCGCGAATGTGCAGAAGAAAGCGCGCCCACTGTATGTCGGCCAAGTTTACATAGCGATGGCCACGTTAGAGGAAGTTCCAGTTGTGAAATAACGCAATGCAAGCAGCTGGGGGGGGGGGGGCATTTACTCCTGGGATCGATGACACAGCTATCCCTGAAATCAATGCAAATGCAAAAACGACAAATGAAAAAAATCCATAGCTGTCATATAGGCTGGAACTCTGCATTAAAAGCGCAAATATTCTCTTAAATCTGGAAAGGTAATGGACAGCTCACAACACAGCTGGTCAACCAAGCCGACATGATGACGTTACCGCTTGGCTTCACTCTTGTCATCTCACAAGACATCTTCCAAGCCAACCTCAGAAGTGCAACACAATTTTTTATATATAAAAGGCTGAGGTCACCTGTTGCAGTGGGACTGTACTCTGTGTGCCCTGTTGCTCCATGAACTGAAAAACAACCAGGCCTAGACCTCACATCCTCGCACACGCAAGTAGCAGGTCTTGATGAGGGACACACGGCAGGCAGTGGAACTAGAAAAGAGATTGGAAAAACCACAAGGTGCTTCAGAATTAGCAGCAGAATAGTGCTTCCTCTAGGCTAAACGGCAGGAAAAAAAGCATCCCTCAGCTCTCTGATCCCTCAGCCCTCTTTTTCCACACTCAGTGATACCAACAGTGAGATCGGGGGGACCTTAGCCAGGTTGGCCTTACTCACTGCGTGAGTTCTTGGAGACTTGATCAAACAAGAGACTGTGCCATGGTTCCGGAACTGGGAATGCTCTGTGGTTAACTCACATATTACACAAAGGTATGAAAAGCACCACAATGCAGTGCACAGTGACTGAAGGTCACATCCCAAGCAATCCCCGCAATCTTCAGCTCAGCTGAGCGTGGCACAGCCTCCAAATCTGTTGCTAAGGATACATCGATCCAGATAGCTGCTTTGTATAAACTAGTTGAATCAGTGTAATTGAAGTCTTGACTGAAGGAAAAAAATAAAAATAAAAATAAATCTACAGTGTACTGAGAACCTTGAATGAAAGAAAGTAATAAAACCTCCTAGGACACTAGCAAAAAACGATGAGTGATGGCTGAAGGTGAGTTTATATAGGGACTGGCTTAACTTTTTTTGTTTGCATCAACCTTCTTTAAAAGGCAGTATAACCGACTGTTTTTTATTTTTTATTTTTTTTCATAATTAAGCCCAAGGGAAGTACTTACATTGAATGAGAAGTGTCCTTTTGTGCTGGTGGCTTCTCTGTTTGTTGAAATTGTCAATCATCTGGCTTCTCTCATACCCTTGCAGCAGTAATCTTCCAGTGCTGCAGAGGTTAATATGAGCCACAGTTGTGGTCACATGATTTCATCAAGAGGGCAGACTATGCTCGCCCTTTCTGTCCCCCGCCTCTAGTCAAAGAGGCTGTACTATAGCTTCCAGCAATGTAAAGCCCTCTATGAATGGAGAGAGACTGGATAAATCTTCCATTCATATAGTGCTTTTCACTGCTGGAAGCTATAGTGCAGCTTCTGTGAATGGAGATCAGGGGTCAGAAAGGGGAGGCATAGTCGGCACTCTTGATGATTGTGTATGTACTAAATAGAACTTGCGCAAAGTGAAATAATGAATAAACAATTAATAAACTGCAGCAGCTATTACAAAGGTGCTAGAACCTCTAGAATGAATATGTGAATTAACAGCGCTTGTAGAATATTGAACAAATTAATAATGTGCTCAAAAACATTATCCGTGATATTATCAAAACATATATAGTAAAGTGCTGAGTGCTCCAAAATAAAGTGCTTCTTTCTATATAAATTGCACCATCCGAAACAGGAAGTGATGTCCTTCATGACGCCCTGGAGGAGGAACGAAACGCGTTCACGCATTTCCGTTTTCTCTAACCAGTGACACAACTTCTGTCATCTGTGGAACACGCGCTGTCTTAGCGGAGCACCCAAAACATACACTGATGCCTGTTAAAACACAGATGCCTTGCGAGTGGCGTTGTTTGATTGTGCAGCACACACAGTACTAGCGGTGCTTCACTATTGTCTTTTTTCTGTTTTCTTTTTCCCATTATGATTGATTATATATACTACCTCCGTAGAAGTCAGTGAATGACGAAACCGGTCAGGTGACCAGCACACCATCCTGGATGTGACACGTGCGCTCCACCTAGCCATTGCCCTCTACCCGTAAGTGCTTGCAGTGTCTGCAAAGGAATGTATGCTCTCCTCTGACGGCTAGACATGGTGACAGCGCCCTCTGGGTGATTTATATTTTGCTTGTTGATTTATGTGATGTATGTAGCTAGTATTAAGGGGGCTTCTGCTGTATGGGGAATTGTATCATATATAAACAGAATTACACTATATAGTACTATTCTTGTATTTTATGGTACGTGTTTGAGCCCCTGCAAACGGTCGTTTTCTGGGTTGGTGAGGACCAGTGATTACTGCTCCTTTCACACGAGGCGGATCCACTTCCACAGAGTCCGCCGGCTCAGCGGGAGATCTCTCCGTTGATCTACGCTGACTCATCTGGTGAGTCTGACCCCCTGGGGGAGTGTGTTGCACATGGTGGATCTCTTTATTCTCTGGTGGAAGGCATGCATGGATAAGAACTATAGATTACCTTAAACACCTCGGATATTTTGAACTGTCCCTAACACCCTGAATGCTTTCAACGCTTTGAACTGTTCTACCTTAACCGTCTGCTACATATTAATTTACAACTAGGGTGTTTGCCACTGGTTTATAATATTACCATATTATTCATTTAATTATTAGCGCTGTATTTATAAACATTCAGTGTTTGGACTGTTTTTATATTTATACTACCTGTTGTCACTTTACTATACATGTTTTGATAATATTATCACGGATGTTTTTGAGCACATTATTAATTTGTTGTTCAATATTCTGCTAGCAATGTTAATTCACATATTCATTCTAGAGGTTCTAGCACCGTTGTAGCTGCTGCGGTTTATTAATTGTTTATGTATTCATTATTTCACTTAGCGTGAGTTCTATTTAGTACATACACATTTTTGTACTCAGCAGCTATGGAAATTGTAACGTTTGTTAACAATAGGAATCTTAATGCAGATGATTTTTTTCTCACAAAACTAATGGTAATCTGGATATTAACCAGGATGTTGCCCCAATGACGGTCTGGTTGATAAGGATTTGGTGGATGAATGGTTCTCCTTTTTCAACCATACTGAAAAAAGGCTATTGGAAAGGCTAGTAGCCAGGAAAGAGGAAACTCAAACTTTTGGAGGCCAATATCAATGCCATCAAATCTAAACTAGGACCCTCCATAGCATCAGTTGAGTATAAGGATGAAATGAAACTGCTTCAGGATTTTGTAGAAAGAATAAAGAGGCACAAAAGAAAAAAAATAAAAAATACATTAGAGATATTAAGGACTACAAATCCAATAAGGTATAGCGTGGCAAGAAACTAATGAGGAACAGGTCACCATGTCCAGAGCCTCTACAGAGGAAAGGGAGGTCACCTCAGTTTATCCCAAAACACCCATAAAAAAAATAATAAAAATGAGTGTCACCAAAGAGAATCTGAGAGGGGTGATTATTATGATGGGGGGAAAGATTCATCTCGTCCTGCAACTCCACAATATGGAGTCCCCACCTATAATAGATTTGAACCACTTAGGATCACCCACATCCACCCACAAGAGGTTTCCATAACCCAAGAGGTTACGACCATAGGGGAGGATATGGTGGTCAATAGTTGACACTGAAGGAATTTTCAATTTAAGTGATGCCATTTTTTCAGTGGATGAGCTTAAGGTTCTAGAATTGGGTCTCAAATTTGCCTTGGATAGGAAATTAAACAAGTTTGATATTTTTTATCGATTTTCCAGAAATTTATCAGGAAAATCAATATTAAAAAGTTTTATGGTCAGGAACAATGCATCAGTAAAACAGGCAACAGAGGAATTTTCTTACACCTCTTTAAAAAACAATCCAAAATTAACTAATAACCATTTTGTTGAAGTATTTAAATCGATGGTAGAACAGGATCTTGACAATTTAAAAGTTCACCCTAGTAGACGTAAAAAAGATATAAAGGGTGACATGGATGACATCCGAGAAGTTGGAAATTGTAACCCCAGGTGCTGTCGCTAATGAAAGGAAAGGAATGGCCGAACGCCCGCCTCCACTGCCCACACTCCTCAGCTGGAAGTTGGAGATACTTAATACAAGGATCCCTAACACAGTCAAACTTAGCAGCCTTATCCTTCAAGATACTGACCAGCTTTTCATTGAACATGACAGCCTATTTTTCATAATAGCCAGATTTACCACTGGTTTCTTCCAAGCGGTCGCTATAGTGATTTTTGAAGCAAGAAACAAAGTGGATTAAAAAGAGTATGAACATTTTTGGGAGCGTCGGCAACAGGCTTGTTAACCGATTGCCGATGTCATTATACTGCGGCAAGGTGGCACGATCCCGCAAACCGCTGTAGGTGTATGTCGGCTCGCTTTTGTGGGCGTGCGCATGCTCCCATTGGCCAACAGGGGAGCCAATTACCAGATCCCACAGACTATGTCTGCCGGCCACCCGCCATCGTTCACCCCAGTGACAGAACGGGGATCTACCTGTGTTAACAAGGCAAATCTCCATTCTGACAGGGGAGATCACACAGATCCCATCTTTCCGCTAAGCAGGAAGATGGATCTGTGTGTTTCCCCAGTCACACAGTCCCCCATATAGTTAGAAAACACCTTCGGGGGAACATATTTAACCCCTTGATCGCCCCTGATGTTAACCCCTTCCCAGGCCAGTGTCATTAGTACAATAACAGTGCATATTTTTAGCACCAATTACTGTAATAATGTCACTGGTTCCCCCAAAAAAGTGTCAAAAACGTCAGTTAGGTGTCTGATATGTCCGCCGCAGTCCCGTTAAAGATCACTGGTCGCCACCATTACTAGTAAAAAATTTATTATAAAATGCCATAAATCTATCCCCTATTTTGTAGCAATAAGATTTGCACAAACCATATAATATACGCTTATTGGGATTTTTCCTACCAAAAATATGTAGCATTATACATATCGGCCTAAAGTGATGAATAAATTCGTTTTTTTTTTTAGTTGGGGGGGGGTTTATAGAAGAAAGTAAAAATATTTATTTTTTTCCTAAAAATTTTCACTTTTTTTGTTTATAGTTCAAAAAATAAAAACCAGTGATCAAATACTACCAAAAGAAAGCTCTATTTGTGGGGAAAATAAAAGAAATTAATTTTGTTTGGGTACAGTGACACACAACCACGCAATTGTCAGTTAAAGTGACGCAGTGCTGTATCGCAAAAAATGGCCTGGTCAGGTAGTGGGTAAATCCTTCCGGGACTGAAGTGGTTAAGAGCTATCTTAGGGTATAGCTCAGGGAATGAAAATAAAAGAAGAAGAAGCTCTCATTTTATTTGGGTAAAAAAAAAACAAAAAAAAAAAACAACAATAGTAGTGCACCTACATCTATGCAGAGATAATTCAGCATTAAAAAAAAATGGAAACGCTGGTTTGTGTTCCACCTGCACTGCCTCTTCTCTCCTCTTTCACCTGTAAATCTATATTGAGTGTCATAAGGGCGCTGGAGCACCATGTTGTGTACCTTTAGAAGACTTCCTTCTACCAGTATATTTGTTTGGATGTTAGCAGCAATCTGGAATCGGGTGTGTGGCAGCCAGCTTGTGAATTTTTGGAATTACCCCATTGTTGTGTTAGACTCACTGTAATTAGGGGTCTACAGAGTCTGGTGAGTGCGCTGTGCATCTATATGTTGGTGGAAAGGATAACGCGCGTCTTTACTTTGGTGGATGAAGATCACATCTCTATATGAATTTAATTTGGACTTTGTTTTTATTTTATGGATTGCTATATTAAACTTTAACCAGATGCCAACCACCCCACATACATTTATTGCAGCAGGGCGGCCGCTCTGTGCAGAATCACGTACCTGAAGGTGATTCTGCACTTCTGGGTCTGAGGCACGCACGCACACTGCCGATGACCCGCTCCTGCTGTGATTAGACACAGCGGGAGCCAATCAGCAGGTCCAGCTGATGCGATGTCCGCATGTGATCAAAGGTGATCAAATACCACCAAAAAAAAGCTCTATTTGTTGGAAAAAAAGGACATAGATTTTATTTGGGTACAGCGTAGCACGACTGTGCAATTGTCAGTTAAAGTAATGCAGTGCCGTAATAACATAAAATGGCCTGGTCATGAAGAGGGTAAACTTTCCAGACCTGAAGTGGTTCAAGGCACACCAGTGCCTTATCGGGTTCACTGGCACTATTCACATCACATTGTTGGTATTTTTTACCTTACATTGTTATTATATGCTAGATATTGTCTTCATATCACAAATTGTGAGCGCGGTTTATAATAATTTAATCAAATCACCTTCAACTGCTGCACAAAATAGGAGATGGGACAAATTCCTTTATGGTTAAAAAAAAAAAAAAAAAAGTGCGCTGTCAGCTAAAAAAATTTACTCAAATCAATAGTGACTCAAATCAATGGTTCACACTCAATGCACGCTCAATGCATTGCAATGGAACCGTTCTATTAGGAGCGACTCAACTCCGACTAAGAAAAAGGTTCCTGTACTATTTCTTCGGAGCAGCTTGCATTGATTTCTATACAGAAGTCGTTTTGCAAGCCGCGCTGAACGGGGCGGCTTCAGAGTCGGACCCTGTGTGAACCGGCACTTATAGTCAAATAAACGTAGTGAAATATCGAACTCAAACTAGCAAATTAGTAACAGTGAATAAAAACAAAAAAATTAAAAAAATGTGTCACTTAGTGTCCATATTTATACTCATATTTTACTCAAAATCTACTGTGCAACTTATCTCAAAAATACCAATCTAATATATCAACATAAATGTCGAAAAACTAATAAAAAAATAAATAAAAATGGTGTCCAAACGATTTTCAAAAAATAAACAAAATGTAGCCTTATACAGGGAAAGCGTCGGAAGAAAATGGGAGCCGAGACGTTACTCTGCTCCATACTTGGCGGTGTAA
This sequence comes from Lithobates sylvaticus, assembly GCA_028564925.1. Taxonomy (NCBI): domain Eukaryota; kingdom Metazoa; phylum Chordata; class Amphibia; order Anura; family Ranidae; genus Lithobates; species Lithobates sylvaticus. Next base: position 225,827,274 of record CM053029.1, on the reverse strand, counting down.
GCCGCAGTCGGATCCCTCTTTCTACCGCTCATTTTTTATCCAAGTTCTGCAAGTGCATTTATTTTATTAAACAAATATTTTTTTTTTGGACGTACTGCACGATGAGTCTTCCTTCTTTTTATATATATATATATATATATATATATATATATATATATATATACACATATACACAACATGACCCAATACTAAGACTAGCTGGCTCAAGGGTCACAACGAGATCTGGTGTGGATATTGAGGTGTATATGGTTGAACATATGATCCATTTGTGCACAGTACAGCTGAACCTGGGAGGTGGAATAAGGCTCTGCAACTCACGCTGTTCGTGATCTCTTAATCTGGAGCTCATGGAGGTTTGGTAAGAGGCCATTATTTCTACTTTTGAGCACTGGTGGAACACAGAAGCACTTTATTGGATGTCATTATTAAAGAAAACTGGGAACAGTGCACCTTTAGGCTGGATTCACACCTATGCAGTTTTAGTGCTTTTTGCATTTTGCAGATTTGCACTTCAGAACGTGTTCCATAGGAAACAATGGTAAATGGACTGTAGTGCAAATCTGCAAAATGCAAAAATCACTAAAAATGCATAGGTGTGAATCGAGCCTTACTCATCTGTCTTTTTTGAAAATCGTTTGGACACAAATTTTTTTTATTTTTTTATTTGTTTTTGGACATTTATGTTGATACACATTATCTCTCAAAAGTGAGTACACCCCTCACATTTTTGTACTTATTTTATTATATCTTTTCATGTGGCAGCACTGAAGAAATTACACTTTGCTACAATGTAAAGTAGTGAGTGTAGAGCTTGTATAACAGTGTAAATGTCCTGTCCCCTCAAAATAACTCAACACACAGCCATTAATATCTAAACCACTGGCAACAAAAGTGTGTACACCCCTAAGTGAAGATGTCTAAATTGGGCTCAATTAGCCATTTTCCCTCTCTGGTGTCATGTGACTTGTTAGTGGTACAAGATCTCAGGTGTTAATGGTGAGCAGGCATGTTCAAATTTGGCATTATCGCTGTCACAGTCTCATACTGGTCACTGGAAGTTCAACATGGCACCTCATGGCAAAGAACTCTCTGAGGATCTGAAAAAAAGAATTGCTGCTCTACATAAAGATGGCCTAGGCTATAGGAAGATTGCCAAGATTCTGAAACTGAGCTGCAGCACGGTGGCCAAGACCATACAGCGGTTTAACAGAACAGGTTCCACTCAGAACAGGCCTTGCCATGGTCGACCAAAGGAGTTGAGTGCACGTGCTCAGCATCATATCCAGAGGTTGTCTTTGGGAAATAGACATATGAGTGCTGCCAGCATTGCTGCAGGAGGTTGAAGGGGTGGGGGGTCAGCCTGTCAGTGCTCAGATCATACACCGCACACTGCATCAAATTGGTCTGCATGGCTGTGGCCCCAGAAGGAAGCCTCTTCTAAAGATGATGCATAAAAAAGCCTGCAAACCGTTTGCATGGCGCATCCTCAAACGGATAGGTGGAGGAGCGCAAAATCTCTAACATCCACCAGCTCCGTGATGTCGTCATGGAGTGGAAGAGAACTCCAGTGGCAACTGGTGAAGCTCTGGTGAACTTCATGCCCAAGAAGGTAAAGCCAGTGCTGGAAAATAATGGTGGCCACACAACATATTGACATTTTGGGCCCAATTTGGACACTTTCACTTAGGGGTGTACCGTACTCACTATTGTTGCCAGCGGTTTAGACATTAATTGGCTGTGTGTTTAGTTATTTTGAGGGGACAGCAAATTTACACTGTTATACAAGCTGTACACTCACTACATTACATTGTAGCAAAGTGTAATTTCTTCAGTGCTGCCACATGAAAAGATATAATAAAATAATTACAAAAATGTGAGGGGTGTACTCACTTTTGTGAGATACTGTATCACATTGGTATTTTTAAGATATATTGCACAGTAGAATTTGAGTAATGAACAATATGGACACTAAGTGACACATTTTATGTCGATGAGGCGTTTCTTAAATTTTTTGTTTTTATTCACTGTTACCAATTTAGTATAGTTTAAGCTAGATATTTCACTACATTGATTTAACTGTTGTCACTATCGATTGAGTCTTATATTTTTAACTGACAGTGCACTTTTATTAAATTTTTTCATTTTTGCCTACTTTCCAGTATTCAGGGAATTTTTAAGTGCAGCAGTCAGGTAAGCTCCCTTCTCTCTTGCTCTGTTGAAGATGTGCATAGAATGTTATACTGCAACCAGCTAATGGCCTATGAAGATGGTATTGTCTGTTATCTGACTGTTTTTTTTTGTCCCAATGTAATTTCCTATTACCATTTATTCAACAGACCAGGACCCCAGAGTGTCTGGTGTCTTTGCTCACATTTGTGATTTGCTGCACTCCCCTCAGACTCCTGGATCCTGCATTATTTTGACTTCCATGAATCTACCTGGTGTACTGGAAAATGTTGGTTTGATAATCAATGAAGTAACGCAAGGGCTGACTCAGTGCCCCAGATCCCTTTCTAGACACAATGCTATATCTCTGATAATTTTGATAATCAATGAAGTAACGCAAGGGCTGACTCAGTGCCCCAGATCCCTTTCTAGACACAATGCTATATCTCTGATGTTAGTTAGCTTGATCTGATATACTTAATAGTCCTTATGGCAAGCCTTGCCCATGGGCGAGAGGCTTGACTGTACTTTAAAGTCCGGTCTCCTCCTCTGCCATACCTGGCAAACTGGTTCTACTGCATTCCACATGGGACAGAGCCTGTTTTCATAGGTGTCCTACCTACTCCCTCCCATCATACTTTAACCCGCAGCTTATCTATGATACTTCCAGGACAGCTCTTTATCCCCTTAACCTATGCATACAGGGAGAAATGCACCTTGGGGTTATTTCCCCCCTCTCCTCCAACACCTACGACCTCTGAGGGACTCGAGATTGCTCCCCTTCGATGACCTCCTCCTACCGCACCCAGCGGACCCTGGCAATACCCGCTTACCTTTTCCAGAAGTCTCATCTACAACGTTGGGTTAGCAGGTCTACGCCCACCTCCAGATACTTTCCTCCCATCATCCCAACTTCCTTCTAACCCCCATATACCCTTCTCGACCCATCCCCCCTTTTGACCTTTGACCCCTTTCCTTCTCTGACCCCTCTCCCTCCTTCTTAACCCCAACCCCCCCCCCCTCCCCAAGTGCCCTGCATACCCAAAACACAGACATCTTCTCACACCGGCCTTCTCACCACATGCTCTAGAATCTTCTTCTTCTGCAATTGGCTGACTTCTAGTACTGATATCCCTCTCAATGGCCTCCTCCAAGACGGTGACGATAGGCCATACTTTTAAACTGATCTCTCTAAATGCCAAAGGTAAAAGGAACTTAGCGGATAGGTTGTTTCAAACATCTTGGAGAACTAAACACAGATCTTCTGTGGTTTTAGGCTGCCTCAAATCCTTCTGTCTCTTAATGCTCTGTGGGGGCCAAACCATCAGTTGCAGGACTCCTTGTTCTTTACACTGAAGATAGTTCTTAAGATGCATGTTTGTGGTCATCGTTCTGCTGCAGAATAAATTTGGGGCCAATCCCACACTTCCCTGATGGTATGGCATTATGCATAAGCATCTGCCTGTATTGCTCAGGATTGAGGTCACCATTGATCCTGACCAAATCTCCAACTTAATTTTGCAGAAATGCAGCTCTAAAATTTGCAAGGAACCGCCACCATGTTGTTGCCTGCAGACACACATTAATGTACTGTTCTCCAACCCTTCACAAACAAACTGCCTCCTGCTACAGCCAAATATTTCAAACCCATTAGTCCAGAGCACTCGTTGCCATTTTTCTGCACCCAAGTTACCGGTTTCGTGCATAGGATGTGGAAACAAGACTAAGCGACTCTACGCACGAAAACATAGAACATGATCCAAAAACACATCAATCTTCTCTGGACCAAAGCTCATTTAAAATGGTCTGTTGCAAAGTGGAAAACTACTCTGTGGTCAGACAAATCACTAATTGATTCTTTGGCAACCATGGGTCGCCGTGTCCTTCGGACTAAAGAAAAGATGGACCTTCTGGGTTCGTTATCAGGCTCACTTCAAAAGCCTGCATCTCTGGTGGTATGGAGGTGCATTAGTGCATATGAAATGGGCAGTTTGCACATCTGGAAAGGCACCATCAGTGCTGAAAAATATATCCAGGTTTTAGAACAGTATAGGCGTCCATGTAGTCCTCTCTTTCAGGGAAGGCCTTGCATATTTTAGAAGGACAAATGCTAAACCGCATCTATGACAATGTGACTTTGTAGAAGAGTCCAGGTGCTTAACTGGCCTGCCTGCAGTCCAGACCTTTCACCAAATGAAAAGGCCTAGTTAGACTTACCGGTGACGGTATTTCCAAGAGCCTTTCAGGATAACCTTGGAGAGAGTGCAGCTCCGCCCATTTTCCAGGAAGCACATGCAGCCTTTTAATCCCTCCTCTTCCACCATGGCCTCAGTTATTGTGGTCTCTGACATACTGGAAAACAAAGCACAGCAAACCACAAACAACCATGATAAACACTTAAACCACTTCTAAGATACAAAGGGAGGGAAATAGCGGTTGTCCTGAAAGGCTCTTAGAAATACCGTCACCGCTAATTCTAACTAGGCCTTTCTCAAATCGCATTTCAGGACAACCTCTGAGAGGATAACTGAAAAACTTACCCTAGGGTGGGACTACTGCCTGTAGTACCTTCCTGCCTAAGGCTTGATCTGCTGCGGACAGTAAGTCCATCCTATAATGACGGAGAAACGTTGAGTAGTTGGACCAAGTAGCCGCTTTGCAAATTTGATAAGGCATAGCACCGGCCCTCTCGGCCCAGGAAACTGCCGTTGATCTTGTGGAATGAGCAGTAATACCTGTGGGGGGTATTTCTCCTTCAGCTTCATAGGCCTCCGTAATTGCCCATCTAATCCATCTGCCCAGTGTGCTTTTGGAAGCTTTCTCCCCTTTACGTGAGCCTGAGAAAATCACAAAGAAGGCGTTTGATTTTCTGAATTCCTTAGTGATTGATAAAAAGTGAAGCAGGCATCTCCTTACATCCAAAGTGTGGAAAGCTTCTTTTCTTGTATTGGCAGGAGCGGAGGAGAAAGTGGGCAAAACTATTTCATGTGAGCGATGAAAGTTGAAGAAACTTTAGGCAGGAAAGCTGCGTCTGTCTGAAGAACCACTCGGTCTGGAAAAACTTTAAGAAAAGGTTCCGTGACTGCCAGGGCCTGAAGCTTGCTGACTCGTCTTGCCGAGGTAATGGCCACTAAGAAGATTGTTTTTGCAATTTCCAACTAAACTTTTTAATGATGCTTCCTGTAAGGGTTCAAATGGAGCCCCAGTGAGACCCTGTAAAACAATAGAAAAGTCCCAGCAGGGAAAATTATTGGAGGGCCACCGGCCTATTTCGTGCTAGTGCCCTGAAGAATCTTGAAATTAAAACTTCTCTGGATAGAGTCTTTTCAAAATAAACTGAAATCGCCGCCACCGGGGTTTTTAGGGTGCTGGCTGCAAGTCCCTTTTCCATTCCATCATGAAGAAATTCAAGGACTAGGGATGGGCCCGGTGCTCGATGCGAACCCACGTTCGCATCGAGCACCGGGCGTTCGCTCGCTCGGCGAGCCCAGAACTATTTTGGCCGCTCGCATCACGTTCGTGTGATGCGAGCGGCCCCGCAATGCATTGCGGCCGGCTCGGCCGGCGCAGTGCATTGCTGGCTGATGATTGGCCAAGCATGCACTGTGACCCCGCATGCTTGGCCAATCACAGCCCCGGAAACTCGAAGAGCCATAATTGGCTACAGGCAGGACGCCTGTAGCCAATTACAGCTCAGGGGCTGTAGTACACGCCCCCCCCCTATAAAAGGCCGCCACGCCGTCTGCGCCGGTCACATGCTGTTCCGGCGCAGATTGAGCAGGCTGATTCTGTGACACTCTGCTGGATTTAGTTAGGTAGAGAGATTCACTTACAGAGATTGAGTTAGATAGATTCAGTTACAAAGATTGATTGAGAAAGAGGGGCTTGTAGTGTGTTCGTGGCAGGCAGGCAGAGCTCCTATATTTTGTTACCAGAAGCACCTATAGGACTTGTAGTGTGTTCGTGGCAGGCAGGCAGAGCTCCTATATTTTGTTACCAGAAGCACCTATAGGACTTGTAGTGTGTTCGTGGCAGGCAGGCAGAGCTCCTATATTTTGTTACCAGAAGCACCTATAGGACTTGTAGTGTGTTCGTGGCAGGCAGGCAGAGCTCCTATATTTTGTTACCAGAAGCACCTATAGGACTTGTAGTGTGTTCGTGGCAGGCAGGCAGAGCTCCTATATTTTGTTCCCAGAAGCACCTATAGGACTTGTAGTGTGTTAGTGGCAGGCAGGCAGAGCTCCTATATTTTGTTCCAGAAGCACCTATAGGACTTGTAGTGTGTTAGTCCCATCACACACACAGAGCTATATTTTGTTCCCAGAAGCACCTATAGGACTTGAAGTGTGTTAGTCCCATCACACACACAGAGCTATATTTTCTTCCCAGAGGCACCTATAGGACTTGAAGTGTGTTAGTCCCATCACACACACAGAGCTATATTTTGTTCCCAGAAGCACCTATAGGACTTGAAGTGTGTTAGTCCCATCACACACACCTTTATTTCCTTCCCAGAAGCACCTATAGGACTTGAAGTGTGTTAGTCCCATCACACACACAGAGCTATATTTTGTTCCCAGAAGCACCTATAGGACTTGAAGTGTGTTAGTCCCATCACACACACAGAGCTATATTTTGTTCCCAGAAGCACCTATAGGACTTGAAGTGTGTTAGTCCCATCACACACACAGAGCTATATTTTGTTCCCAGAAGCACCTATAGGACTTGAAGTGTGTTAGTCCCATCACACAGACCTTTATTTCCTTCCCAGAAGCACCTATAGGACTTGAAGTGTGTTAGTCCCATCACACACACAGAGCTATATTTTGTTCCCAGAAGCACCTATAGGACTTGAAGTGTGTTAGTCCCATCACACACACAGAGCTATATTTTGTTCCCAGAAGCACCTATAGGACTTGAAGTGTGTTAGTCCCATCACACACACAGAGCTATATTTTGTTCCCAGAAGCACCTATAGGACTTGAAGTGTGTTAGTCCCATCACACAGACCTTATTTCCTTCCCAGAAGCACCTATAGGACTTGAAGTGTGTTAGTCCCATCACACACACAGAGCTATATTTTGTTCCCAGAAGCACCTATAGGACTTGAAGTGTGTTAGTCCCATCACACACACAGAGCTATATTTTCTTCCCAGAAGCACCTATAGGACTTGAAGTGTGTTAGTCCCATCACACACACAGAGCTATATTTTGTTCCCAGAGCACCTATATTTTGTTCCCAGAAGCACCAGAGGCACCTATAGGACTTGAAGTGTGTTAGTCCCATTACACACACAGAGCTATATTTTTCTTCCCAGAAGCACCTATAGGACTTGAAGTGTGTTAGTCCCATCACACACACACAGAGCTATATTTTGTTCCAGAAGCACCTATAGGACTTGAAGTGTGTTAGTCCCATCACACACACAGAGCTATATTTTGTTCCCAGAAGAACCTATAGGACTTGAAGTGTGTTAGTCCCATCACACACACAGAGCTATATTTTGTTCCCAGAAGCACCTATAGGACTTGAAGTGTGTTAGTCCCATCACACACACAGAGCTATATTTTGTTCCCAGAAGCACCTATAGGACTTGAAGTGTGTTAGTCCCATCACACAGACCTTTATTTCCTTCCCAGAAGCACCTATAGGACTTGAAGTGTGTTAGTCCCATCACACACACAGAGCTATATTTTGTTCCCAGAAGCACCTATAGGACTTGAAGTGTGTTAGTCCCATCACACACACAGAGCTATATTTTGTTCCCAGAAGCACCTATAGGACTTGAAGTGTGTTAGTCCCATCACACAGACCTTTATTTCCTTCCCAGAAGCACCTATAGGACTTGAAGTGTGTTAGTCCCATCACACACACAGAGCTATATTTTGTTCCCAGAAGCACCTATAGGACTTGAAGTGTGTTAGTCCCATCACACAGACCTTTATTTCCTTCCCAGAAGCACCTATAGGACTTGAAGTGTGTTAGTCCCATCACACACACAGAGCTATATTTTGTTCCCAGAAGCACCTATAGGACTTGAAGTGTGTTAGTCCCATCACACACACAGAGCTATATTTTCTTCCCAGAAGCACCTATAGGACTTGAAGTGTGTTAGTCCCATCACACACACAGAGCTATATTTTGTTCCCAGAGGCACCTATAGGACTTGAAGTGTGTTAGTCCCATTACACACACAGAGCTATATTTTCTTCCCAGAAGCACCTATAGGACTTGAAGTGTGTTAGTCCCATCACACACACAGAGCTATATTTTGTTCCCAGAAGCACCTATAGGACTTGAAGTGTGTTAGTCCCATCACACACACAGAGCTATATTTTGTTCCCAGAAGCACCTATAGGACTTGAAGTGTGTTAGTCCCATCACACACACAGAGCTATATTTTGTTCCCAGAAGCACCTATAGGACTTGAAGTGTGTTAGTCCCATCACACACACAGAGCTATATTTTGTTCCCAGAAGCACCTATAGGACTTGAAGTGTGTTAGTCCCATCACACACACAGAGCTATATTTCGTTCCCAGAAGCACCTATAGGACTTGAAGTGTGTTAGTCCCATCACACACACAGAGCTATATTTTGTTCCCAGAAGAACCTATAGGACTTGAAGTGTGTTAGTCCCATCACACACACAGAGCTATATTTTGTTCCCAGAAGCACCTATAGGACTTGAAGTGTGTTAGTCCCATCACACACACAGAGCTATATTTTGTTCCCAGAAGCACCTATAGGACTTGAAGTGTGTTAGTCCCATCACACACACAGAGCTATATTTTGTTCCCAGAAGCACCTATAGGACTTGAAGTGTGTTAGTCCCATCACACAGAGCTCCTCTATTTTCTTTGCAGAAGCACCCATAGGACTTCTAGTGTGTTAGTGGCATCACACAGAGCTCCTATATATTCTTCTCAGCAGCACCCACAGGACTTCTAGTGTGTTAGTGGCATCACACAGAGCTCCTCTATTTTCTTTGCAGAAGCACCCACAGGACTTCTAGTGTGTTAGTGGCATCACACAGAGCTCCTCTATTTTCTTTGCATAAGCACCCACAGGACTTCTAGTGTGTTAGTGGCATCACACAGAGCTCCTCTATTTTCTTTGCAGAAGCACCCATAGGACTTCTAGTGTGTTAGTGGCATCACACAGAGCTCCTATATATTCTTCTCAGCAGCACCCACAGGACTTCTAGTGTGTTAGTGGCATCACACAGAGCTCCTCTATTTTCTTTGCAGAAGCACCCACAGGACTTCTAGTGTGTTAGTGGCATCACACAGAGCTCCTCTATTTTCTTTGCAGAAGCACCCACAGGACTTCTAGTGTGTTAGTGGCATCACACAGAGCTCCTCTATTTTCTTTGCATAAGCACCCACAGGACTTCTAGTGTGTTAGTGGCATCACACAGAGCTCCTCTATTTTCTTTGCAGAAGCACCCATAGGACTTCTAGTGTGTTAGTGGCATCACACAGAGCTCCTATATATTCTTCTCAGCAGCACCCACAGGACTTCTAGTGTGTTAGTGGCATCACACAGAGCTCCTCTATTTTCTTTGCAGAAGCACCCACAGGACTTCTAGTGTGTTAGTGGCATCACACAGAGCTCCTCTATTTTCTTTGCAGAAGCACCCACAGGACTTCTAGTGTGTTAGTGGCATCACACAGAGCTCCTCTATTTTCTTTGCAGAAGCACCCATAGGACTTCTAGTGTGTTAGTGGCATCACACAGAGCTCCTATATATTCTTCTCAGCAGCACCCACAGGACTACCGACTACAATGGCTGGAAGACCGCCAAGGGGAGGCAGAGCGTGCAGAGCCAAGAACACAGGGCAGGCAGGCTCTGTTTCTAGTGGACGTGGCCGTGGACGTGGACGTAGTCGTGCATCGTCATCAGCACGTGGCCATGGGACACGCGCGTCTTTGTTTTCGGCAGCTGGACATGTGGAGCCGCATCATGCTGAAGGCTTGGTAGAATGGATGACCAAGCCCTCCTCATCCTCCTCATCCTCTCTCACCCAGGCTCAGGGTACTGACAGAGCATCATCAGCCACCCCTTCCCTAGACCCACCATGTCCTCCTGAGGAGTCCCCCGAACTCTTTGAGCACAGTGTTGGGTACATGCTCCAGGAGGATGCCCAACGATTCGAAGGCTCGGATGACGATACCCAGCTTGAGGAATCTGGCAGTACTGTTCCACCAGCTGCAGCTTACTGCCAGGTTTGCTCTAGTGGTGAAGAGGGAGGGGATGATGAGGTCACTGACTCCACGTGGGTGCCTCAAGGGAGAGAGGATGAGGAGGAGGACGAGGAGGAGGAGGATGCGGCGTCACATGTCCAACGAGGCAGGATGCCCCCTGGAGGCCAGGTAGAGGCCAGCACAGCAACTGTACAACACCGCAGAGCTCCGCCTGTGCAGGGCGCTGCCTCTGCACGTTATCAGAAAAGTTCTTTGGTGTGGGCCTTTTTTGAGACGAGTGCAGCAGATCGCACCACTGCTATTTGCAATATTTGTCTCAAGCGTATCTCGCGTGGCCAAAACATCAGCCGCTTGGGCACGACAAGCATGACCAGACATATGGCGACCTGCCATGCAGCTCGTTGGCAGGCACACATAAAAGACCCACACCAAAGAACTAAGCGGACCTCTCCTTGCTCCTCCTCAGCTGGGATCTCCATCCCCACTACACCTTCAGTCCTCTCTGAAAGCTGCTCTGAGAGGACTGAAGGTGTAGAATTAGGTGTGTCACAACCAAGTACTTGCAGTACACCGACGTCCGATTGCAGCAGGCAAATTTCCCTGCCCCAGCTGCTGGACCGTAGAAAGAAGTACACTCCCAGCCATCCACATGCCCAGCGGTTGAATGCTAGCCTTGCTAAATTGCTAGCACTTCAACTGCTGCCTTTTCAGTTGGTAGACTCGGCCCCCTTCCGTGAGTTTGTTCAATGTGCGGTTCCTCAGTGGCAGGTTCCCAAACGCCACTTTTTCTCGCGGAAGGCGATTCCGTCTCTCTACCGGCGTGTGGAGGGCAATGTCCATGCCTCGCTGGACAGGGCGGTCAGCGGTAAGGTGCATATTACCGCTGACTCATGGTCCAGCAGGCATGGACAGGGACGGTACCTTTCTTTCACGGCCCATTGGGTCACTCTATTGGCAGCTGGGAGGGATGCAGGACAAGGTGCAGTAGTGTTGGAGGTTGTTCCGCCACCACGCCTCCAAAACGCGACTACTGCTACTGGTTGTGACACACCTCTCTCCTCCACCCCCTCCTCTTCTTCTTCTTCCTCCAGTGCTCTGTCCTTGGAACCAGCGGTGCTCCGTAGGCGTACAAGGGGCTACGCAAGTACGCAGGCAAAAAGATGCCATGCCGTGCTTGCGCTGGTGTGTTTGGGGGACAGGAGCCACACTGGGCCAGAGGTTCTGGCAGCTCTGCAGGGGCAGGCCGAGAGGTGGTTGACGCCACGTCAGCTTAAGCCAGGAATGGTCGTTTCTGACAATGGCACCAACCTCCTCTCCGCCCTGCGACAGGGGCAGCTCACCCATGTGCCCTGCATGGCTCACGTCCTCAACCTGGTGGTGCAGCGGTTCTTGGGCAGGTTCCCAGGCTTACAGAATGTCCTGAGGCAGGCCAGGAAAGTCTGTGTGCATTTCCGCCGATCTTATAATGCCAGTGCTCGGCTGACTGAGCTGCAAAAGGAGCTGAACCTGCCCAAGAACCGCCTAATATGTGACATGCCCACCAGGTGGAACTCAACGTTGGCCATGCTGCAGCGACTGCACACGCAGCAGAGGGCCATCAATGAGTACCTTTGCGACTACGGCACCAGGACAGGGTCAGGGGAGCTTGTTTTTTTTTCCCCACGTCAGTGGAGCATGATCAGGGATGCATGCACTGTCCTCTCACCATTTGAGGAGGCCACGAGGATGGTGAGCAGTGACAGTGCATGCATCAGTGACACTGTCCCTCTTGTCCACCTGTTGGAGCATACGCTGCGTGGGATAATGGACAGGGCACTTGAGGCAGAACAGAGGCAGGAAGAGGAGGACTTCCTTGCCTCTCAAGGCCCCCTTTATCCGGACAGTGTTCCTTCTGTCCCACCCATCACACAGGAAGAGGATGAGGAGGAGGAGGAGGAGGAGGAGGATTGTGTGAGCATGGAGGTGGAGCCTGGCACTCAGCATCAGCAGCAGCAGTCTTTTAGGGATGATGTACAGTCCCAACAAACCAGTGGACTTGTACGTGGCTGGGAGGAGGTGGCTGGCGATCATGTCATCCTCAGTGACCCAGAAGACTCCGGACCGAATGCCTCAGCTAACCTACGCTGCATGGCCTCCCTGATCCTGCAAAGCCTGCGGAAGGATCCTCGTGTTCTTTGGATCAAGGAGAGGGACCATTACTGGCTGGCCACTCTCCTTGATCCGCGGTACAAGGGTAAGGTTGCGGACCTTATCTTGCCGTCGCAGAGGGAGCAGAGGATGAGACATCTCAGGGAGGCCTTGCAGAAAGGTCTGTGCAACGCGTTCCCAGAAACTGGGAGGCTACAAACTCCTGGTCCTGGGCGACGAGTTGCTGAGGCTTCGGTCAGTGGCAGAAGGAGCGGTGGGGAAGGTGGACGTCTGACCGATGCGTTCAGACAAATTTTTTAGTCCGCAGCCCCAAGGTATGATCGGTTCCAGCAACCATCGCCAGCGTCTGATATACATGGTGCAGGAATACCTTGGGGCAAGGTCAGACTTGGACACCTTTCCCACCGAAAATCCTCTGGCTTACTGGGTCCTGAGGATGGATCACTGGCCAGAGCTTGCACAGTATGCAATTGAGCTACTGGCCTGTCCTGCCTCCAGCGTTCTTTCCGAACGCACATTCAGTGCTGCTGGAGGATTTGTGACTGATCATAGGGTGCGCCTGTCCACCGCCTCGGTTGATCGACTGACATTCATCAAAATTAATCAGTCTTGGATCACCACCAGCTACCAGGCACCTGAGGCGGATATAACCGAATAATTTTTAATGTCACATCCCTTCAAGACTGCCTATGCTGATGCTGAGTGACTGTCCTCTTATGTTCACTGACTATCCTCTTCCTCCTCCTCAATGATCCATGCCACCACACCAGTGCCTAAGGCACAATTTTTCAGCCCCTGTTTAACAGGGGCGTGTACTTCCAATTTTTTAAAAAAATGCTTCGCAACACGTGTGACTGCTGTGCTCCAAGTACAGTCTCTGTGAGGGGTTGCAGTGTTGTGGCACCAGCACCAGTGCCTAAGGCACAATTTTTCAGCCCCTGTTTAACAGGGGCGGGTACTTACAATTTTTAAAAAAAATGCTTCGCAACACGTGTGACTGCTGTGCTCCAAGTACAGTATCTGTGAGGGCCGGGTTGCAGTGTTGTGGCACCAGCACCAGTGCCTAAGGCACAATTTTTCAGCCCCTGTTTAACAGGGGCGGGTACTTCCAATTTTTTAAAAAAATGCTTCGCAACACGTGTGACTGCTGTGCTCCAAGTACAGTCTCTGTGAGGGGTTGCAGTGTTGTGGCACCAGCACCAGTGCCTAAGGCACAATTTTTCAGCCCCTGTTTAACAGGGGCGGGTAATTACAAATCTTGATCTAATAGTTCACAGCAGGGCCCATTCCTGCGCCCACCAAGAGTAACTATGAGGGCCTGCAGTCTTGTGGCAACACCGTCCACCACCACCGCCAAAGGCCCAATTTTTCTGCCCTGTTCATCAGGTGCTTGCAATTACAAATCTTGATCTAATAACTCACAACAGGGCCCATTCCTGCGCCCACCAAGAGTAACTGTGAGGGCCTACAGTCTTGTGCAACACCGTCCACCACCACCGCCAAAGGCCCAATTTTTCTGCCCTGTTCATCAGGTGCTTGCAATTACAAATCTTGATCTAATAACTCACAGCAGGGCCCATTCCTGCGCCCACCAAGAGTAACTATGAGGGCCTACAGTCTTGTGGCAACACCGTCCACCACCACCGCCAAAGGCCCAATTTTTTCTGCCCTGTTCATCAGGTGCTTGCAATTACAAATCTTGATCTAATAACTCACAGCAGGGCCCATTCCTGCGCCCACCAAGAGTAACTGTGAGAGCTTACAGTCTTGTGGCAACACCGTCCACCACCACCACCACCCCCCCAATTTTTCTGCCCTGTTCAACAGGTGCATGCAATTACAAATCTTGATCTATTAACTCATAGCAGGGCCCATTCCTGTGCCCACCAGTCTTGTGGCTACACCAACATCTAATAGGGCAAATTTCTGCAGAGTATATACGCCAGGCCCCTACTTTCAAACATCCAACTTACAAACGACTCCTACTTGCAAATGGAAAGAGAAAACAGGAAGTGAGAGGAAATCTACCCCTAGGAAGGGAAATTCTATCCTGTTAGATTTAATTTGGGAAAAAGGTATCTCCTCTCTACTGATACTTTATCACCAATCCTTGTTTCAATTAAAACCCCACTTTTCCAAAAACATTTGTCATTGGGACGGAAAGTGAGGTGACATGTTCTGAACAGATGTGCAAAGACAGCAAATGTTACAGGGGTGATAACCCCTCCCTATGTTCTCCAAAAAGCTTAAAAATAGATTTTTTTGGGATGGAGCTACACTTCATAATGTACCTGTTCAGATTCTACTTAAGAACAAACCTAAAGCCGCAAGTGGTTTTAAATGGCTTCTTTTTTTCCTTTACAAATGTCATTTTGTGCAAGGACAGTTCTAAACACGGGAAACACATGCCACTTCACAGGCATACTTTAGACACCCCCCAGGTACCATATTTAAAGGAAAATTTCACTTTTTTTTTTTCGCTTTATGCATCATTAAAATGACTGCTCCCGAAAAAACGTTAGTTTTTAAAAGTTCTTTTTGCATTGATATATGTCCCCTGGGGCAGGACCGGGTCCCCAAACCTGTTTTATGACATTAACATGCATATTGGCCGTTGTAATTAGCACTTTTGATTTCGAACGTTCGCGTCCATTATAACGTATAGGGTTCGAAAATTCGCGCGAACTTTCGGTCCGTTCGAAGGTTCTGGTTCGAACCGAACCCGGGGGTGTTCGGCTCATCCCTATCAAGGACTGATACAACGCTTTTTACCTGAAAGCTTTTAGAGGTACAATAGGAATTAAACTTCTTCCAGACCTTCAGGTATATGGCCCGAGTTACATCCTTTCTGCTGGAAAGTAGTGCCTTTACTAGTTTATCGGATAAACCCTTGGATTTTAGGCAATCTTCCTCAGAAGCCAAGCAGTTAGATGTAACCGGTCTGCTTCAGGATGAATTTACAGAGCACTGTGTTAGAAGGTCCTTCCTGAGCGGCAGCCTCCAAGAAGGTTCTGCGGCTAAATTTAGTAGTGTTGCGAACCAGGGTCTTTTTGGCCAAAAGGGAGTGACCACGATCATGTTGGTTCTTCCTTCTCTGAATTTCTTAAGACCATTGGTATCAGAGGGAAGGGGGGAAAGTCATAGCACAGTTGGTAATGCCATGGATGTGCAAGAGCGTCTATGCCCATGGACTGGTCTTCTCGGTGACCTTTGAGTTCTGTTGGCTGGCAAACAGGTCTACTTGGGGTTGCCCCCAAGTTTTGGAGATCACTCCTGCTGAGTAGGTCTGCTAGCAGATTCTGAGAACCCTTTAGGTGAACTGCTGACAGAGAGGCCACATTCTGTTCTGCCCAGGAAAGTAGATGACTGGCTAGTTCCATATGTTCTTTGCTCCTGGTTCCTCCCTGCTAAAACACGTATACTAGAGCGGTCATATTGTCTGAAAGGACCGGAACGTGATGTCCCTTCACTGCTTGTTGAAAAGTCAGGAGACCGAGAAAGATGGCCTTTAGTTCCCGCCAGTTTGGCGACTTTCGGGCTTCTGTCTTGGACCAAACCCCCTGAGAGGTTAGACCGTTCAGGTGGGCTCCACAACTCCAGGAACTCGCGTCTGTTGTTAGATGCTTGTCTAGTGGAAAGACCCAGAAGAGACCTTACGTCAGGTTGACGGAGTCCCTCCACCACCAGAGTGGTTGCTTTACCCTTGAGGTAAGTCTGATCTGTTTCTCCAATAAAACCTGATGCGACCATGTCTGTAAGGATAGGGTAGCCATGCCCACACACTTGCGCATGCGCAATCGCAGTTTAAACTTGCTCAAGAGTTTTTCTTTTCCATGCTAACCGCTGTCAGTCCTAAGAGATTGCTGGTGTTATTCTAAAGCGTTTTTTTATTTTGTACTATGCCTTGATGAGCTGCATTAAAGGCTTTTTAAACGTACTTCACGATTTGGAGCCTCTTTTCATATTTTCTTGGCTTGTCACTCTGGGATATCTGCTGTGGAGGCACTGCTCAGTCCTTGAGCACAGGAGATCCTGGTTGCAGAGACAGCGGCACTTGATGATCCTGGATCCACCTACAACTTGACCATATCTGCATTAAAGACCAGTGTTCTGGTAAGCCTCCAATTTTTTATTTAAACACGGAGATGGTTTTATCTGCGAGGTCAATGTGAACACTGCAACCCACAATATTGCAGCACCTTTATATGCACTATATGAACTTTCTACAACTTCGCCTGTGGTAAAAAAAAAATAAAAAAATAAAAATAAACCTTGGAGCACTGAGCTTATAGTATAACCCAGAAACATAAATTTCCTGTCTTGGTTCTAGATTTGACTTCTCCACTTCGCCACCCTAGGTTCTTAAGGTGAGTCTGTGATACCTGAAGATTTGTCACCACTTGTTCCCTGGAGTCCGCAAAGAACAACAGGTCGTCCAGATATGGAATGACGGAAATTCCCCAGAGGCTCCAGGGCTTCCGCCATTATTTTTGTGAAAATCCTGGGGGGAAGATGAGAGTCCGAAAGGCAGAGCTTTGAACTGAAGATGCCAAACCGATGACCCCAGGTTGATGGCCAATCGGAGGAAACGTTGGGAAGCCTGAGCCATTGGGACGTGTAGGTAAGCATCCCTCAAATCTAGGGATGCCATGAAGCAGTCTGGAGTCAACAGTTTTGTTATTGAATGGATTGTGTCCATGCGGAAATGTTTGTAACAAATTGATCTGTTTAGGATCTTTAGGTTCAGAATTAAATCGATAATTCCCCGATTGCTTTTGCACCAAAAAAATATGGGAATAAAAGCCTCGGCCCTCCTAATGTTTTGGGACCTGGACGATCACTTCTTGTTGAATCAGATCCTGTAATGGGTTCATCATTGCCAAAGCTTTGTCTTGATCCCTTGGAAGAGCCATAACATAAAACCTGCTTGGGGGGGGGGGGGGTCTGAAAACTCCAGACTGTATCCCTGAGAGATAACCTTAGGCTTGAAGATGTTCTGTTCCATTGTAGGAGAAAGGCAGACAATCGTTCCCCTACTGGGACAAGACTGTCACTTGTTTTTGGGAGGCTGGTCTGGGGGAGATCTAAAGAGAACTCCCTCCTCTACCCTTACCCTTTTGGGAGGCCCAACAGTTCTTGTTATCTTCCCTACTCTTACGGGGTTGTTGAACAGCACGAAAATTCTTTTTAAACTGTTTGTTTCTTTTTGGCAGGGAAAACCTTTTTCTTGTCAGCTGTCCTGTCTAAGATTGTTTCCAGGTCTGGACCAAAAAGAAGATCCCTCGAGAAGGGTAGGCCACACAATTTAATCTTGGAGGCTGTGTCACCCGACCAAGTATTTAGCCAGACAGCACGTCTGGCCGAAATTTACCAGAGCTGATGACCTTGCTGCCATCTTAATTGATTCAGCCGATGCGTTGGCCATGTATTTCACTGCTTTCAGAATTAACGGAAAGGATTCCAAAAAGATCTTTTTGTGGCGTCCCCATGATTCTTTAGTTTTTCCACCCAGCATTCTAGGTTTCTTGCCACCACCGTGGAAGCCATAGTAGGTTTGAGGCTGGCCGACATGGAATCCTACGCCTTTTTCAATAGGGAGTCTGCCCTTTTATCCAATGTATCCTTCAGCACCCATGTCCTTAAAGGCCAGGTCTGTGCGACGGGACACTTGTGAAAAAGCGGCATCCACCCGCATTTTTTTTATTCCACACTTCAGACTCTTTGTCTTCAAAGGGAAACTGTCTCGAGGGTTTTGGAAAGGAAGGGGCCTCTTTCAGGGTCCTTCCATTGCTTCTTGACTGTATCCGATAGAACTCTATGGACTGGGAACACCCTGCGTTTGGTGTCATCCAGACCCTGGTACATTCTATCGTGAACCGACAATTGTACTTTCTCCTACTGAATGTCGAGGGTCGTGTCGCTTTCAAAGGGTCGTCCACCACTGCTAAAGACAATTTGTACCTGGAGCCTCAGCTATCGTCTTCCTCTTCGGTGAATCGCCCGGCTACCTGAGCCATACCTCGGACTCCGGGAACACCGACGCCACAAACCTCCTGCCAGCTGCTGCTCGTACCAGGAGGGTGCTGGGATGGTCCCTGCAGTCAAGGCAGAAAAAAAAACACTAGAGGTAAGCCCTTTCCCCTCCACCCTGGAGGAAGCGCAGCCCCCCCGGTTCCAGCATGCACTTTCACCATGGCAGAGGAAACTCAATAACTGAGGCCATGGTGGAAGAGGAGGAATTTAAAGGCTGTATGTGTTTCCTGGAAAATGCGCTCTCTCCAAGGTTGTCCTGAAAGGCGATTTGAGAAATATTTGGCTCATCTTGAAACAAAAAAAAAAAAAAGGAGTACGACAATGACCCACCACTGTTGAGCAATTAGAATCCTATTTCAGGCAGGAACAGAACAACATTACTCTGCCAAAACTCCAGCGACTGGTCTCTTCAGCTCCCAAATGTTTACAGTGTTGGTAAAAGAAGAGGGGATGCTACACCATGGTAAACATGGCCCTGTGCCAACTTTGTTGAAACGTGTTGATGCCATCAATTTCAAAATGACCATCCTATTTTCTTAAAATTATATATGTCTTCTCAGTTTAACCAATTGCCGCCCACCCACCGTCAAATGACAGAGGAGCAGTGCGGCTCTCGCTCTGGGACATTATATGACAGCTCCCCAGAATGGCTGTGCCGTGTTCCTAGGACACGAAAGGAAATGTCACCAGCACACCAGGGTCTCCAAAAATGGGTCCAAAAACTTTAATCACATAGTGTCAAAAAAAGCGCAAAAGTGACGTTTCGGAGCCACGCAGGACCCCTTCTTCAGGCAAGTGACAAATGGTTATACAGACAGCATATTATTTAAAGAACCTATCACCAATCAGTGCAAAGAAGAAATGACCCCAGATCCGCCCCCTGACATCGAGTGATGTAATTTTCCCGCCATAGACCTGTGGCAGAGCCCATACAAACTTTCCTGTTTACTTATCGTTTAAAAAAAGAATAAAAAAAGCCATCAAGCTGTTATAACTTTGGCCAGAGCGTACAAGTATGCTAATGTAATGGTCGTCTACAACTAATTATATTCTCCATAGTCAACTAATCGCGATCGTAGCCTTATTGGACATTTCTTGCAATTGGTTTTCTATTTCGTTATTTTTTTTGTTTTTTGATTTATCTATTCTTTTCTTTTTTTCCCTCTTTAATTTATTTTTTTCACATTTTACTTCGTTTATTCTTTTTTTTTTTCTTCTCGTTTCTCTCATTTTATATCTTCAAAGTGCAGCTGCCATGATTCACTTTCACATTCGGTCCTTGTTTCTTTCACAGTCCCAGTAAGCTCCCTGTCTGCAGACTGCCTCCGGCGTTATGGAATGGCATGGCAATGGTGGAGGCCTGCATTGATGTACTGATCCCCTAGGGCGCATGCGCACAGCGCGTCGCCAGAATGGAGCAGAGACAAGCCTTCAACAGTCTCCTAGCAACACTAGTACACGGCCAGGCGGAAGTATACAGAGTGCATAGAAATTTCAAATAAGGCTACGATCACAGGTTAGGTGACTATGGAGAATATAATTCATTGTAGACGAACATTACAGTAGCATACTTATACGCTCTGGCCAAAGCTATTATGAAAGCTTGATTGCTTATCATTTAAATAGAATAAAAACAGCCAACAGGAATGTTTGTATGGGCTCTGCCACCCCCGCCCCCGCACCCCCCCCTCGACCCCCCCCCCCCTCCTCTACTCCCCCCCCCATAGCAATCGCGACCCCCCCCCCCCCCCCCCCCCCCGCCCCCCCAAAAACACTCTCCCCCCCCCCTCCTCCCTCTCTCCCCTCCCCCCCCGCCAACCCCCTCAGCCCCCCCCCTCCTCCTCCTGAATGTTTGTATGGGCTCTGCCACAGGTCTATGGCGGGAAAATGACATCACTCAATGTCAGGGGGTGGATCTGGGGTCATTTCCTCTTTGCACTGATTGGTGAATGGTTCTTTAAATAGTATGCTGTCTGTATCAAAATTTGTCACATGCCTGAAAAAGGGGTCCTGCGTGGCTCCGAAATGTCGCTTTCGATTTTTTGACACTATGTGATTAAAGTTTTTGGACCCATTTTTGGAGATCCTGGTGTGCTGGTGACATTTCCTCTTTCATGTTTGCATTCAGTTCCAGCCGATGGTCATTTCAGCACCCAATTTGAAATACAGCCATTTGTGCAGGAACGTGTGCATTGGGAGTATTGTATTGGGTGTTCCTAGGGCACGGCACGACCCCCATCTCTGTAAAGAGCCGATGGCGTGGCTCTTTAACCATGCGATCGGCTGTGTCCAATCAGAGTCAGTCACATGTAAATAAGGAAGTGCTGTTTATCGGCTCTCCTCGCCTCACACAGAGTATGTGGTGAGGAGAGCTGGTCAGCAGCATCTCCTCACAGGGGAGACCAGGACAGGTAATCAGGGCACTGATCATCAGTGCCCTGATTACAGTAAAGCCCCAGCAGTGCCAAGTGATGCCAATCAGGGCCCATTAGTAATGCCCACCAGTGCCACCTATCAGTGCCCATCAGTGCAGCATGTTAGTGCCTCCTCATTAGTGCCACCTAATCAGTGCCCATAAATCCTGCCTCATCAGCGCACATCAGTGAAGGAGAAAATTATTAGTTTACAAAAAACTGAGAAAAACTATATAATTATTTTTTTTTTTTAAATGTTGGTCTTTTGGGTATAGTGTTGCATGACCGCGCAATAGTCAAAGTGCGACAGCGGGGAAAGCTGAAAAATGGTCTGAGCAGGAAGGGGGTGAAAGTGCCCTGTATTGAAGTAGGTAAACATTTGATACAGGGGTTGGACAAAAATATGGAAACACTACATGATTTGGGAAATTGGCATGTTTTGCGTTGAAAGTGGAAGTGATGCAACATTGTTATTTACCTTTAGTCTGTGTGAAAGTTATGGGGTCTACCAAATATGGTATACGTCAGGGCTCAAAATTTCAAGTCCTGAGCTACTAGCCAGGCCTTAAGGGTTACTCGCCACCAGTTGCCCCGCCCACCCCCTACCCTGCCCCGCCCCTAAACCCGCCCTCATAAATTATCTCATTAAATGACACCTTTAATGTTTTATGCAATTAAGTTATAAAAATATTAACAACCTTAATGTTAATGCAGCCTGTGTCCCCCCCATGTGCAGCCTGCGCCCCCCCATTGTGTAGCCTGCGCCCCCCCCCCCTGCCGTCCCCCCCCCCCCCCCCATGTGCAGCCTGTGTCCCCCCCCCCATGTGCAGCCTGTGTCCCCCCCCCATGTGCAGCCTGTGCCCCCCCCATGTGCAGCCTGTGTCCCCCCCCCCCCATGTGCAGCCTGTGTCTCCCCCCCCCCATGTGCATCCCCCCCCCATGTGCAGCCTGTGCCCCCCCCATATGCAGCCTGTGTCCCCCCCCCCCATGTGCAGCCTGTGCCCCCCCCCATATGCAGCCTGTGTCCCCCCCCCCCCCCCCATGTGCAGCCTGTGTCCCCCCCCCCCCCCATGTGCAGCCTGTGTCCCCCCCCCCATGTGCAGCCTGTGTCCCCCCCCCCCCATGTGCAGCCTGTGTCCCCCCCCCCCCCCCCATATGCAGCCAGTGTCCCCCCCCCATGTGCAGCCAGTGTCCCCCCCCATGTGCAGCCAGTGTCCCCCCCCCATGTGCAGCCAGTGTCCCCCCCCCATGTGCAGCCAGTGCCCCCCCCATTTGCAGCCAGTGTCCCCCCCATTTGCAGCCAGTGTCCCCCCCCCCCATTTGCAGCCAGTGTCCCCCCCATGTGCAGCCAGTGTCCTTCCCCCCATGTGCAGCCTGTGTCCCCCCCCCCATGTGCAGCCTGTGTCTCCCCCCCATGTGCAGCCTGTGTCTCCCCCCCATTTGCAGCCTGTGTCTCCCCCCCATTTGCAGCCTGTGTCTCCCCCCCATTTGCAGCCTGTGTCTCCCCCCCATTTGCAGCCTGTGTCTCCCCCCCATTTGCAGCCTGTGTCTCCCCCCCATTTGCAGCCTGTGTCTCCCCCCCATTTGCAGCCTGTGTCCCCCATGTGCTGCCTACCTGTGGAGGAGAAGAGAGGAGAAGAGAGGAGAGCCGCCACTGGTAGATCACAGCAGGGAACATTCAGACTTTTGTTTCATAAGCTGTGAGTGTTCCTCCGCGGCGCGCCGCCACATAAGCCCCTCCCCTTGTCCGGGGAAGTTTGATACATGTCACCCGTCCTAGGATTGGATGGGTGATCTGTCTATCAAAGTCCCGGAAAAGGGGAGGAGCTTATGTGACGGTGTTGTATCACTATCCGTCCCCCATCACCAAGTGTCCGAGGTGTACTGCGCATGCGCAGTACACAGGACGCCCATATTCCGAAAATTGCCGAGGATGAACGGCGCCTGCGCCGTGAGTCCACTTTCAAGCCCCACCATCCCAGTGGACATAGAGTTAGAATATAAAAGTGCCGAGCGCAGCGAGGCCGTGCCCGATGTGTGGCGAGCGAAGCGAGCCCGCGAGGGGCCCTCTCAATTTGACTAACCCTATGTCCGCTTGGATGGTGGGGCTTCTCCTCGACTCACGGCGCAGGCGCCGCTCATCTTCCGACAATTTCCGAAAATCTTCTGCATCCAGACTGCGCATGCGCTGCGCATGCGCAGTAGGACACCGGCGGGGGAACACTCACAGCTTATGAAACAAAAGTCTGAATGTTCCCTGCTGTGATCTACCAGTGGCGGCTCTCCTCTCTTCTCCTCGCCAGCCCTCAAAAATCACTCGCAAAATGCGAGTGTGCGAGTGTAATTTTTGAGGGCTGGTATACGTATTTCAAAATTGATCAATGCTGATGTACTGATTTGCCTATCTAATTTCTTGATGCCCTAAAATGGCAGGGCAGTACAAATTACCCCCTAAATGACCCCTTTTTGGAAAACAGACAGTGCAAGGTAAGAGACATGGTGAGTTTTTTTATTTCACAAAGTTGTCATTGAAATAAATTTCTCATACACACAGCATAGGTATATACATACAAATACATCCCAAAACACATCCTGCTACTCCTCCCGAGTATGGGGATACCACACGTGGGATACTTTTTCACAGCCTAGAAGCATAGAGGCTTTCAAAATCCAAAAAAACGCACCTCTGGACTTACACTTTTATTATTAGTTTTTTTTTATAGCGCAGCACTGTCTATTGATTATTTGCACCTTTTAAGTGAAGTGAGAACACTTTTTTTTTATTTCACAAGATTGAGCAGATTGATACTCACTTTAATCATATGGTACATGGCTAATTTTCGAGGGACACAGCGATCAAAGAACATGGTGTTGCATGCTCTGGAAGCCGTGCATGTGTGGCCGATGCGAGGGGATGCAAGGATGTTACGACCATCCACATTGAAGAGGCTCCTGTCAGGTTGTATATGTACATTGGCCAGATTGGAAGCAGTTAAAGTCTAAATGAATCCTTGTAATACTGTATATCAGCTAAATACTTTCCAAGTAACATCAAGACAAAAGGTTGTTCAATGCCATTTATTTTGTTTTCTTGCTAAAACTGCTACAGTCCGAGTATAAAAGCAAGTACCCTGCCAGCAGTTACAAAGCTGGATATTTTCGCTCTGCGGGGAAGTAGTGATTTAATTGCAGAGTACCCTCTTCCCTGTACCGAGTCTGACCTATAGCTTTTAAATTAGCAATATACTCCACTGATTGGAAAACTCTGGCTCTAACTGAGAAGGGGGCATTTTGGACCTCAGTGAAAAACTATACCTTGTCTTTAAGTAACAGAGCTATTTGAAGAAAAATATTGCCACACCCCATACCATATTTATGTTTCTGGACTGAACATTTAGGTGAGAAAATAGTCATGAGATAAAGAAAATGCTTGTAATAGATCATGCCCTGGAAGACATAATACTTTTTAGAGAAATAGTTGCAGAGGATGTTAAAAAGTTAAGACACACTATAGTTCAAGAATCATGAAATCATCTTTCCTCTCACTTGTTAAATGGCCTGTAGTTAAAAGGTAGCTGAAAATATACAACAGTTAACAACATTCATCAGCAATGTATTCTTGTAGTAGTTTTACTGAAATATTTTCATAATACCAGAGTAGAACTTGTACAAAAGGGCACAGACATTGAGGTAGAAATAGAGAAAACCCCTATGAATGGGACTTTGAAGGTACCAACATCAAAATTGAGAAAAAAATATATATAAAATGTATTATACACAGAAAAAATATACAGTGCTTCGTGCCCCTCCGCAGTGCTTGCATGTGATGTTGGTGCGCGTGGGCTGTTCGGCTAACCCAGTTTGCAGTGTTGTCTGTGCGGTGCATACACGTGTCATTCGCTCACCTGCGCCATGTGGAGGTATGGCGCAGTGACGTCTCGGGGGGCCCGCCCATGGAGTTTTGGAATTGGGTGGACACTGCCCAGCTGATCGGCATGTTTGCCGATCAGCTGTGTGTGTTTGTTTTCTTATTTCTATTCCCCCCTGAAAATCCCCTCTCATTATTATTTTTCATCAGCTACTTTTTTACCGGCAACTGGTGGATGTGATTGGTGAAAGGTTCCTTGTCACGATGTCAGTTCCTCGCTTTTATGATTTATGGATGCTCGAATGTACCTATTTAGTGATTAGGATGCAAGTATTTGCTTTGTACTACTCTATGATCATGTAGTAATCTATGTCAGGATTTGTTGGCTGATTACTTTGTATTTAAATCTCATAGATACTATACTTCATGTGAAAACCCCTGATGAAGGAGACTACAACTCATCTCCGAAACGTTGTTGGGTTTAGGATATTGCACTGTCTTCTCGCTATCGTTTGTACATTAATATGCATCCTTGATTATTTGTCATTTTTGTATATTTTTTCTGTGTATAATACATTTTATTTTTTCACAATTTTGATGTTCGTACCTTCCAAGTCCCATTCATAGGGGGTTTCTCTATTTCTATTTTCTTTGGTATGTGGTACACCTTTTAGCAGTTTTATTCAGATAGTTCCCGCTCAGACATTGAGGTATGCCTATGGCATCATAACATCTAAATAAGGCCCTGGTTCCATACAGATTTGTCCACAATATCTTTAGCTATGGTCTGCCAGACCAAGAACATAAAGATACATACTTTGTATACTGTAGCTACAGTAGGTCCTAAAATCTATGAACCTGGAACTACTCCATCAGAGCTGCATAATAGATTTATTTAGAGCGACAAAATGCAAGTATTTTAACATGAATATGTAAAATCACTTTTGTGAAGCAAACTATGTACAGGTGTATTTCAAATAATTCGAAAATCATAAAAAAAATGATTTCAGTAATTCAATTCAAAAAGTGAAACTCATATTTATAGTGATATATTTCAAGCATTTCTTTCTTTTAATTTTGATGATTAGAGCTTACAGCTAGTGAAAACCCGAAATTCAGTATCTCAGAAAATTAGAATATTGTGAAAAAGTTCAATATTGTAGACTCATGGTGTCACAATCTAATCAGCCAATTAACGCAAAACACCTGTAAAGGTTTCCTGAGCCTTTCAATGCTCTCAGTCTGGTTCAGTAGGTTTCACAATCATGGGGAAGACTGCTGACTGTTGTCCAGAAGACAGTCATTAACACCCACCACAAGGAGGGCAAGATACAAAAGGTCATTGCTAAGGAAGCTGGCTGTTGAGTGCTGTATCCAAGCATATTAATGGAAAGTTGAGTGGAAGGAAAACATTTGGTAGAAAAAAGGTGCACAAGCAACAGGGATAGCCGCAGCCTTGAGAGGATTGTGAAGCAAAAGGTCATTCAAGAGTTTGGGGGGGGATTCACAAGGAGTGAACCAGGACTGGTGTCAGTGCTTCAAGAGCCACCACACACAGATGTATCCAGGCTACAACTGTCCAATTCCTTGTGTCAAGCCACTCCTGAACCAGAGACAACGTCAGAAGCGTATTACCTGGGCTAAGGAAAAAAAATAAAAGACTGGACTGTTGGCTCAGTGGTCCAAAGTCCTCTTTTCGGATGCAAGTAAATTTTGCATTTCATTTGGAAATCAAGGTCCCAGAGTGTAAACGGGAGAGTGGAGAGGTACCGAATCAAAGTTGCAAGAGTTCCAGTATGAAGTTTCCACAGTCAGTGATGATTTAGGGAGCCATATCATCTGCTGGCGTTGGTCCACTGTGTTTTCACGGTCAGTATAGCCCTCTACCAGAAAATTCTACCGCACTTCATGCTTCCCTCCGCTGACCAACTTTATGGAGATGCAAGATTTCATGTTTCAACAGGACTTGGCACCTGCCCACGCTGCCAAAAGTATCAATACCTGGTTTAATGATTATGGTATAGCTGTGCCTTTATTGGCCAGCAAACTCACTTGACCTAAACCCCATAGAGAATCTGTGGGGTATTGTCAAGAGGAAGATGAGACACACTAGACCCAACAATGCAGGACGTGCTGAGGGGCTTCCATAACACCTCAGCAGTGCCACAGGCTGATCACCTCCATGCCATGCAGCATTGATGCAGTAATCCATGCAAAAGGAGCCCCAAGTATTGCCTATATATATATATATGTCTTGAATTTTGTGTTTTCACTCACTAAGCCATAATCACCTAAATAAAAGAAAGAAATGCTTGAAATATATCACTCTGTGTGTTATGAAGCTATAATATATATATGAATTTCACTTTTTGAATTGAATTACTGAAAAAAAAATCATGATATTCAAATTTTTTGAGATGCACCTGTATATTTCAAAGGAAGAAGAGATTACATTTTGGAAGGCATTTGTCGTTTTAAGACCTTGTTCCATTAAGATGCCTATCTGTGCAGGTCAAAAAAGAAAAAACATTTTGCAATATAAATAGTATGTCATTTGGATAAAGAAATGAAATCTGAATTTCACCCTAATTTTGGCATCTTTTTTGAGGGGTGGGTGGGGGGGGGGGCTACGGTACCAGCTCCCACTTCTGGTCAAATCCCCACGGTGATTCACCAGAAGTTCTCTCTCCGCCTGCAACCTTCTGGGACACATCACAGATCCCAGAAGGCTGTGGGACCATTTACAAAGTACAGCACAGCTCGCGCATGGGGCAGCCGGCTGTGAAGGAGTCACAGCTGGCTTCTGATAGTAAACATGTCGTCACCGGAATTCGAAGGCTTGGGTGAGCACAGCACCTCTGGACAAGTAAGTGTAATTTTATCTAAAGCCAGCAGCTAAAGTATTTGTAGCTACTGACTTTTTTTTTTCCCAAAAAAATAAGGTGGAAAGAGTTTAGAGACGGAAGATGCATACTTCACTTTAATTCTCTTCCAAACAGCTAAAGTGGTTGTAAAGGCAGAAGGCTTTTTTTATCTTTCTGCATCATGGGCAGCAGCCCCCCTAATACTTACCTGAGCCCCATTTGGATCCAGTGATGTTGCACGAGACTCGGCTGTCCGGGACGCCCCTCCTCATTGGCTAAGATAGCAGTATGGCACCACTGGCTCCCGCTGCTGTCAATCAAACTCAGTGAGCCAATGAGGAGAGGGGGCAGGGCTGGGGCTCTGTGATTGAATGGACACAGGGAGCTGCGGCTCGGTTGCCCCTATAGCAAGCTGCTTGCTGTGGGGGCACTCAACAGGAGGGAGGGGCCAGGAGCATTGAAGAGGGACCCGAGAGGACGAGGATTGGGGCTGCTCTGTGCACTGCATAACATGTATAACATGTTTGTTATTCTTAACGAAAAAAATAACTCGATTTAGCGCCTTTCGATTTTAGTATCACCTTAAAGCGGTTCTGCACTGACAAAATCAAATTATTTTTTTTTAGTCCATCTATGTGTAAAATATGCTTCTTAAAAAGAAACTTACTTGTTTAGGTGCTGCAGCGTTCCTACGTCCGTTTTTATGTAGAATGATTCGTTATAAAAACCTCTCTCGAGCGATGTCATTTTGCTTGTGGGCATTGGAAACCCACAAGCAAACTCTTCCTGGTTCCCTTCTTTTTCCCCTCCCAGCATGCATTGCCAGTTCCCGCGCATGCACGGAAGCTTCACAGCTACGAGCGGCGTAATTGGTAATCAGGGCGGTTACCATGGCAACCATGCAAATCATGCGAGATTTCGCGTCGGAACCCCCGCAATGTCTCCTGGGATTGATTACACGAGATCCCAGGAGACACAGCGAAACGAAGAGGAAATGATGCTGATCCCCGTTGAGAGCCCGCCAAACCCGCAGGGAGAAGAATACAGATGAAGTCATCAAGAAAGGTAAGTTTAAAAGATGCAGAATTGAACCATCAATTCTGTCATCTTACATGCTAGGGAAGCCATAGAGACATACTTCTATGGATGGGTGCAGAACCGCTTTAAGGTGATTACATACTGTTATTTTTGTTCAACAAGCGTGCTAAACGAAAAAAAATTATTCCTGCATCCACACAGGCAAGGTGGATTCAGGAATCTCCCCTGTTGTGCTATTGTATTACGACAGTGGGGACGCCTCGCTGTCAGAATACAGTGATCAGTGCGGCAGCAAACTGAAGAAGGTTTTCCAGGATTTTCCAGCAGGACTGTTCAACAGAAACTGATTTAACAATCAGCTTCTGTTTAACAGAGAGGGCTACACACAGATTGAAATTTGTTCAGTCCCTGCTAAACCAGCTGAATTACGATCTGTGTGCACCCAGGTTAAAGTGATTGTAAACGATCACCTTGTAAAAAAAAACACATCCTTCTCAGCGAGAATACGAGTTGGGGGGGGGGGGGGGGGGGAGCAGCAGCACACTGAGCTTCCCAGTGAATGGCTATGCAACGGGGGCGTGTCAGGACAACTCTGACCTTTGGAGGAAAGCATACTAAGTTCCAAGCATAGCTAGAGAACTGACCACAGTGTGTTGTGCTGCTTAGTGTGGTTAGTTTTTAATAGGAAAGCAAGGGGACTAGCAGGAACACCAGTGATTTCACACAAAAACAGGATACATGGTACAGCAGGCACATATCAGGAATACAAAGTGCTGGGGTAACAAATGCTTTAAGACAAGTTCCATGTGATTTTTTTCAAGAATTAATAATGAATTGCAAAGCTTGGACCTGAGTTTAGTTTGATAGTTTTGATATCTGTCCAAAGTACATCTCCAAATGGCCATTAAAGAGGCATAGCTATAAGTATACCAGTTCATCCTGTATGCTTATAATCTGTCACACTTTTTTGCTTACCTGTTTGTAATGCGGAAGAGGAATAGCCAAACACCACCAGTATAGGTTCTTTACGGTCACTTACATTGAAAAGAAAATGCCTCAGAAGTGCATAAGTACATTTTAACAGAACATCTCAAATCTGATGTTTTGTACTACGCTTAGCTAAACAGCTTGAGCACATTATGTCAAACGATCCGGGTGGAGTCACAATTTGGGTTTAATGTATGTCATGGCCTTTTGGGACAAAGACAGATGTAAACAAATTGATATGGGTTCTAACACTTACCCACTCTATTCAAAAGTAAAAAAAGGGTATTGACTATATACAGTATACATTGAAAGGCCCCTTTCACACAGGTGGCAGTGTCTACTGTGGTGAATTTGTTTTTCAGGGGGAGGTAGAAGAGCGGCTTCCAGGCATTTAGGAGGCAACCTTTCCTGAATGCCTATACAGTATATTGTACATTCACATCAGTCTCTGCCCTCAAGGAGCTTATACTCTTGGATCCCCAAATCACATTCGTACATATACATACTGGGGCCAATTTTAGACAGCAGTCAATCAATGTACCAGGATGTCTTTGGAGTGTGGGAAGAAACCAGAGTACCTGGAGGAAACCCATAAGAATACAGGGAGGACATGCAAACTCTGTGCAGGTAGTGCCGTGGTTGGGATTTGAACCAATAGCGCTATTGCTGCCAGGCAGAAGTGCTAACCACTCAGCCACTGTATTATTTTAGTTGCTTCTTTTTTTTTTTTCCAAGGCGGATTTTGTATTGAAATACCATATTGCAACTGTGAGCCAAGCGTTTGGCTCGCAGTTGTGGCGTGGTCCCCATTGATATCAATGAGGAATTTGACAGGTGGAGTAACCTGTAAAACTTGGCAAGCCTAGCTAAATTTGCCAGGTCCCGAAGCAAAGCATCATGCCCATGGCATATGCACAGACCCCTTTGACTGTCATGTGTGCCAAGTTCCCTCTCCCCACACTCTCCTTGTACACAAAACTTACAAATAATGTACACTTTGGGATTGATCTACCAAAACTGGAGTGTGCAAAATCTGGTGAGGCTGTGCATGAGCCAATCAGCTTCTAACTTCAGCTTGTTCAATTAAGCTCTGAAAAAAAATAAACAAAATCTGGAAACCGATTGGCTTCTTTGCACAGCTGCACCAGATTTTGTACTTTCCAGTGTTGGTAAATTACCCCCATAAAGTCTTTTTCGCTCAGAAGTGCAAAGAATGACAATGTGCAGAGTGCCACAAACTTTAATAACTAGTGAATTGAGGATAGATAGAATGTGGAGGATTACTGCAATCTGCACATTGACTGTTTGTACTGTTTTATTGCCTTACCTAAAGCCCATCTCTGAGAAAAATGTTTCCCCATGCAGTACGGCTGTGACCGCAATGAATGGGTCAACTGCTCATTTTTTCTAAGGGTGAGCACAAAATGTATACTCACCTGGATCCATCAATCCTCTGGAAAACCATGCTCCCCAAAGGGCCAGTGGTGGACTGTTCCCATCTATGGAGCGTGTTCTGGGTGTGCTGATGTCGATCCATTTTCATGACCGCTGGAGCGTCGGACCAGTCTTGTATGGGGAGGATTGCCGGATCAGGCAAGTATATTTCCACGGTCTTGTCCCCCAATATAAATTGAGCAGTTAACCCGTACACTGGGGCCACAGCCCCATTGTACGGGAAAGAAAAAATAAAAGTTCCCGAGTTCAGTTTTAGGCTGGCCATAGATGAGTCAGTTTTCTTTTTTTCATTAAACCGGCGGGTTGAAAAAAAAAAAAAGACCCAATTCTCCCATCCACACCATTCGAGGGGGGAAGGGGAATCCTCAAACTGTTATTGTATTCTGACAGTAGGGAGATTGCCCCACCGTCAGAATACACAGAGCTGATAGAGAGGAAATTTTCCAGCAGGGGCGGTTGTACGGAAAGCAGATCAGTGCCCATACATGGATCGAAATTTGTCTGTTCCCTGCTGAATCTGCCAAATTTTGATCCATCTATGGGCAGCTTAAGTCCCCTAAGTTTGGATAAACCCTGAATTCATTATTGTATTCCAGTCTCAGCCTCGAGATAAAGAAAGCAAAAGGGGATAAATAAATGGGCCCCCATGTATTGCTTCGTGAACACATTAAAGCAGTATCATACCTTGATATTAAAAGTGGACAAAAACAATTGTTACAAAGCATTTAAAATGTTGATTGAATGTTGAATTTCATCTTGGCCTGGCCATACAGATAGGGAAATATCCCATTAGACAGTTGTCACCAGAAAAAGTGTCCCGATTGAAGGTTCCTTCCAATGAGGACATTATTCTAGTGACAACCTAAAAGTTGGAATTTTCTCTTACTTTTAGACCTGTAACAGTGGTCACCAAGATTTACCCAGTGACAACACAGGCAGCAACAGGACAGGGTCATTAACCCTTCCCCCACCCTATAGAAAAACGAAAAAGATTTTAGTCTTGATGGGATTTAATCAGGACAAACTAATTGGACACGTTACCTTGCTCCGTATGAATGTCCTATAACTACTTGGTTTTAATAGACACTCTTCAAACGAGGTTTCCCACAATTAGATGATGCTTACCCTGCCCATCTGACCCTCATCCCTGTGACAAACAAATTTCCACACCCGTCCACCTCCCATTAGATGTTGTGACTGAAAAACTAAACCCATGTTTGTACATTCATTGCTTTTCAGATTTACACCTTCAAAAGACAAGCAGTTCTCCGAGCAGTGCTATAAAATGATTGAAAATAATATTTTAGATGTAAAACACAAATTATATGAAATATTTTCAGGTAAAACAAACTATTCATTTATTAATATACATATTTCTTATAGGTCAAATGTACAAATTGTCAATTTGTATGAACTTGTACCTTTCTAAGAATCAGCTGCTTTACTCTCAGAAATGTCTTTTACCCTGGTAGATGCAGGCATGTGCTCAGCAGTAGCACAGAAGCTGACCCCGGTACTGGCATCTAATAAATCTGGTCCAAGTTCTCTTTGATGACTGGAGCAAGGAGACAGAACATGCTTAGACCCTTTCAGCTACCTGGCAAAGCAGCTACTAAAATGGTTGGTGGAGAAACCCACCCATCCCAAATTAAAAGGCGATCCCACAAGACTAAAACCATGGTGACTCTGGAGAGGAGAAACCTACAGCGCGACCTCGCAGACTACATCCCAGGCAGGTGCCTGCCCTGCCTAACCCTAGTCTTGCCCCTGCATATGTGGCAACCATTATTACTGCCAATAGTAATACATTTCACAGCAAAACAATACAACTTGTTTTGGGAGGGAGTGAGAAACGTAAAATGACAGTCTGTTATATCTGTAGAGTTCCGAAGTCTTGGCAGGAATCAGTAAAATCCTTTAAGTAGCAAATATCTTCAAAACAGACGTATTATAATAGCTCCAATGGCTTAAATCGGACACCTGATATTTCAGCAGGTGCAACAGTCTTATAGTTCCCCTTCTTGGGGAAAAAAAAAAAACAGGATCTCCAACAAAGGTTTTGTTGGAAAGACACAAAACGATCTGGTCCAAAAAATCTTCACAAGAAATAATGTGAATATGGTTTAAAAAACCGTCAACCGAAGGTTTAAAAGTCTAACATACAGTGATATAGAAATCCTGATCAAATCTCAACATCACTTTCCTTGTCATTGTCATGATCTCCATCGTAAAATTCATTTGAAGCTTCTGGCCTAAAAAAAAAAAAAAAAAAGAGTCAATGTGACAAGTGAGGAATAACATTACCATTCACAATTTGATTGTAGGGAAACATTTATGAAGGGAGGGGGGGTATTTTAAATATACCTGAAAACCTGGGAGTTTAAACTAAACATATAACAAAAGTAAAAAAAAAACAAAAAAAAAAAAACATAAGCTACTGAATTATTTGCTATAGGTTTTGTAACTTGGGTGTTTTGCAAGAAGGAAGACATTTTTAACCAGCCACCAATAATCAGATCCTGATACTGGTAACAAGTCACCTGCATGTTTGGCTAAGCTTTGCCAAGGTTTCCATTATGTGATCCTAAAAATGATGTAAAATCCCAACAATAAACCTCCCGATAAAAATACAAATAAAATAATTGCCATATCTGTTATATAAGCACAAAAGAAAAAATACCCGTTGATCTTGTCAAAAATTCAGAGCTGCTGTATGCTTTCTCTGCCTGTATTGTCTCAAAGAGAGACTATTTAGCCCTCCCTGTTCTTATGTTAAACTACATCTCAATTAGTCGCTATGCTGTGGATAAGAAGACAATGGGAGTGGTAAGTAGTATAGCATAACATAACATTTGGGACTGACACCACTCAGTACACAAAAAATGCTGCATGTTGTCAGACCACAACAGGAAACTGACACCTAGGGGATTTCTGGCAGAACAACAGGTATTTTTCCTGTACTTGCAGGGTTTTTAAATACAGGCAATCATGCATGTACTGCAAAGATGTACTACATTATCAGGCAATTTCTTCATACTGAGCGCTACTATGCAACTATTTTATAGCATGCCAATAATACTCTCATGCATTTTAAAGGGGATAATTTACAACCCCAATGCCAGTACATGTGATAATGTGCAAATCACATTTCATCACTGCAATTATTGCAGCATAAAGTATATGTTCCAATCTGTAAAGATGAAGCCACTATTGATGAATGACTATAAGCATCTTTATTCCAAAATGCTGTGATTTGGGGGGGGGGGGGGGGGGTTACCTTGAATAATTGTCCTCAGAGCCTCTCTCTTCTGGATCAGGCTCGTCAGTGCGGTCATAGCTTAGGAGATCTGAAGGTACATCATGAATCTGAACACTGGGTGCATGATTGAGCATCTTCAGATTTTCAAAAATTGTCTGTCTGATTTGATCCAAATACTGTATAAAAGGGTGATACGAATACAACCGTTAAATGGAAACTAATTGTTTTTGGTCAACCACTGCAAATAAACATTTACAACAGAGAAAATGCGGAGTCAGTATGTTTATCATGACACTTGCACATTACAGATTTTATTAATGAATTTAGTATTTTATGGACTAACAAAAATGTTAGTTGCGCAGCCGTTACTTTCACCCTGGGGTCGTGCCGCGTTGGCGGTAAAGTGACGCTCGTTTTAGCAGCGATTTACTCCGCTAGTGGGGTGCTTTTAACCACCGCTAGCAGCCGAAGAAATGTAAAATCGTCCATCTTGCGGTGCTTTGGAATAGCCTTTTAGGCGCTTCGGAAGCGATGCCCATGCATTCCAATGGGCAGGGGTGGTTCAGGGGCGCTGTATACGGCGCTCCAAAACCGCCCCAAAGATGCTGCTTGCAGGACTTTTCCTGTCCCACAAGTGCACCACCCCAGTGTGAAAGCACTCAGGCTTTCACACTGGGGTGGCATGGGAGGCGATTTTCAGGTGCTTTACAGGCAATATTTTTAGCGCTAAAACACTGGAAAAACACCTTCAGTGTGAAAGTAGCCTTACATTGAGAGACCCTGGGTTTAATACTCTGAGTCACAGAACAAGTATGTCGATCAGTTATTGTGCATACCCATTAATGGCCCAGCAACAAGCATTTGCAGAATGAGAGGTCAACAATGGTATTAATATTTCCCTTAGGCAAGTTTTTCTTTTTAGATATATTAGAAATATCTGGATTTAACCAACCCTTTCACGACTAAGGCCGTGTTCACACTGGTACAACAAACGCTCCGACATTGGGAGCTCACGTCGCATGACGTGTGAAAAAATCAATGTTTCCCTATGGGAGCCGTCTTAACTGGTCCGACACAAGTCGGTCCGACTTTGAAAATGCTCCCTGCACTACTTTGGTCCTACTTTGATTCTACTTCAGCCCATTGAATATCACTGAAGTCAGAGCGTCGTCTTAACTGACCCGACTTTGGCCTGCGACTTGGGCTCTGAGGATCTTGAAGGGGAACTCTACATCAAAATTAAAAACGGCATGGGTTCCCCCTCCAAGAGCATACCAGGCCCTTGGGTCTGGTATAGATTTTTAGGGAAACCCCCACGCCGAAAAAACGGCATTGAGGTCTCCCCCAAAATCCATACCAGACCCTTATCCAAACACAGCCCGACAGGTCAGGAAAGGGCGAGTGCCCCCCCCCCCCCCCAAACCGTACCAAGCCACATGCTCTCAACATGGGGGGGGGGTGGGTGCTTTTGGGCAGGGGCGGGGTCACCAGAGGCACACGTCTTAAAACGTCACCGCCCATCATGCCTCAGGTGGTGCCGTCATAAGGGGCGAGGCATCCAAATGGCGACACACGGTGACCCCGCCCCATGCCAATATAAGTAGTGGCACACTGTGCACCCGGCATTAGAGTGGGAGAGAGCGTTGAATCAACATTGGGAGAAGAGAAGAGTAGAGGGAGAAGACAGAGCAATGTACCCCATATTCATTTACATAGGGTGGGTGGGGATCTGGGGACCCCCTTGTTAAATGCACAGGTTGTCGGGAAAAGGGCCATTGTCCTAATCAACGGGGGGGGCGCTCGCTTGTCCCCACCCCTTTCCTGACCTGCCAGCTGTGTGCTCGGATAGGGGTCTGGTATAGATTTTGGGGGTTCCCTTTAAGAATCCATACCATACCAAAGAAGGGACTGGTATGCTCTTGAAAGGGGGAACCAAGCTGTTTTTTTTTTTCTTTTTACATTTGGCGTGGAGTTTCCCCTAAAGATTCATACCAGACACTGTGCCTGGTATTGTCAGGAATCAAAGTCGGATCCCTGTTCATTGAAGTTGGACGCATGTTGGACTTCAATGAAGTCACAGGGCAAAGTCGGATCCAAAGTGGTACGACTGTCGTGTCGTACCAGTGTGAACCCGGCCTAAAGGTTCTTTAAGCCCAGGTGACCAAATTTAGCAGCTACAGCAAACTTAAAAACTGTATAGCATTAGGATTGGGAACGAGACACACACACACAGCTGCAGATTCCTAGTTCCTCACTACAAGGTTAATGCGTTAAGGCGTTCTCACGGATATTTGGACTAGCCATAGTGCAATCACAAATGTGTGTTTTTTTTTTTAAAATACAGTCATCTGCAGGCAAAGCATTTCTAAGGACATGTGGGTTCTGAGACAAACAGCATTTACACACACACAGACTTGTGAGTGACTTAAGGGAGGTACACACGATCAGGCGGCATTGGCTGGTTCAAAAGAAAACGACCGACATTCGGCCTGTGGCTGGTCAGCTTCTGTCGAAGGGGCATGACCGAAAAAAGGTGTGCCGATCGGCATCTGATCAGTGCTCTCAGCCAATGCCTGATAGCGCTGAACTGGTATGTTCTGCCGGGGGGAGCACCCCCTATCAGAACACTATAGCTTAGTGGGGGTGATTGCTGTACTAACATCGGGTAGTTAGTACAGCTTCTACTGCTGAGCCCTTCAGGTTTTTTTTCATTCAGCCAGCTGGGTTGAACATAAAAAAAAAAAAACTAATAGTGTGTACTAGGCTTAAGCTATATGGGAGTGTTTCTGTGGTAAATAGTACTAAAGCCCAGTCAGAGAAATAAATACAATACTTAAATTTTTTTCTATTTACAATGTCTGACTCACAAAAATGGCAGAACTCAAAGTGCTAGAAGTCTAATGCTAACCATACACCAGTTGAAAAATCGTTCAAATGTTCAAGTGTTTTTGAAATACGAACGGCGCAGTCGTGAGAGCAAGTTATATAGCCATCATGTAATGACTGAATTTGGAACAATGAATCAGTTTGTTTGTTTTTTGCTTTCAGGGTCACATATGCACGTCACCAACAGTTACATTTTTAATGTGTGAGAAACACATTAAAGCGGAGTTCCACACCGCTTTACTTTACATAAACAAACATCATAATGTTTCAGCAATAACACTTGGAATTTTTTTTTTCTTTTACTCACCCCTTCTGTACTGTTGCTTTGGGGGTCCCTCGTATTCTGCCTCTTCCTCTCCACAGCCATTTACGTCATTTCCCTCTGTGCCTGTGCTCGCAAGTGCTCCTGGGAGATGTGTGTCATTCTTTCCCAGGAGTCAGTGGGCAGCCCCGAGGGCTCTCATTGGGTTATTAGGAAACCTGCTTATCTTGGTTGCCATCACAATGTGGCGGCCACTTCCGACGACGTGGCCCGTTGTGATGGCAACCCGAGACGTTTTCTGCTCTGCCATGTGTGCTTACTGCGCATGCGCGAGAACAGGCGTTGCATGCTGTTTATTCAGCAGCACCGTATCCCAGAAGTTTATCTTTGTGGGCTTCGCCTAAGAAAGATGGGAATGCCCGAGCAGGAGGAATATAAGGTTAGTTTTTTTTAATAAAATAGTAACAAAAGCGATGCAATTGACCAGCCTAACGAATGCAACATAAGCATACTATGATAGTAACAGATGGATTTATTTTTTTTAATTAATATATGTGGTTGGAACTCCGCTTTAACCTTTCAAGTTATCATCTGCTTCGGCAAAAGTTTTCCAAACTTTCTGCCCATTAACTGGATGAAAAATGAACACTGTGCAAATGACAGATTTCCAAACGATTTTTCAACTAGTGTCATTCTCATCTAGGACTCATTCACATTAGTAAACTGTGAAAATTAGGCATAATTCTGCATCAATTTTTTATTTTATTTACAATGTCTGAATGTCAGAAACAAAAAAAAAAATAAAAACTCACCTGTCGCGTGTTCTGATTCTCAATTCTAGTGCTGACATCAGGGTGGAGGGTAAAATCTGGTGCAAAATATTCAAAGTATTCTATAAAAATAAAAAATAAATCAAGAAAGTTAATAATGTATTGTGAAGATTTTCCTACGCATTTTGTTTTTTTCAGAATGGTGAAGGGAAATATTATATCAACTAATAACACTGACCACTGTAAGGCAGCTCTTCGCTGATTGTCTCGTCAACTAGCAGTGATGTTTCATACGTCCTGCAACCAAAACAAAGTGAACTGGATCATTCAATATATACTGTATATAGTAGTTAGTTCTAACAAAGCTGATTTCCCCTCCTCCATGTGTCAAATGCTTAATCAAACAGATTCACACCTCAAATGTCTAAGGTTATCTCTATGTTTA
Source organism: Lithobates sylvaticus (assembly GCA_028564925.1). NCBI lineage: Eukaryota > Metazoa > Chordata > Amphibia > Anura > Ranidae > Lithobates > Lithobates sylvaticus. The sequence continues at coordinate 225,788,471 of CM053029.1, read as the reverse complement.
AAATGACATTAATAATAAGAATACAACTACAAACTGGCATCGGGGCTGTTAATTTCATATGCATCAGTATATAAAAACACATTTCTTTTTTTTTCCATTACAAAAGTCATAGAGGCTGAATGGAGAGGGGGTGGGTTAAGCGGTGTCGTCCTCAGCTAAGCGTGGATTGCAGAAGTGGGAGCTGGTACGGATAAAAATTGGAAATTATACCCCCACCTCCATCAAAAAACAAACAAACACTCATTTACAGCCTGCAGGGAGAGAGCAAACCACTTCACTTTTTGAGAGAAGATCCATTTTGATAATAGATTACAAAATTGACTACTCTCACACACAGTATAGTAGACTGAAGAACCCCAACAGATAGTCATTTATAGACACAGCATATAGAACCATTACATCCCATTGTATTACGCAGATTATTCTAATGAGGTACACGTTTCACAGATCACACAATCTGCTTCATCAAGAGATGTGGAAAGCTTCTATAGATGTTGCACTATGAACACCACAGATAAAAAGCCGAATGGAGGGAAGAGAGGATTAAGCCCCCGTTCACACCGGTGCAATTAGTCATGTGATTTGACAGTTTAAAATCGCATGACAAGTTGTACCATATTTGTGCCTATGGAACTGTTTAAATTGGTGAGACGCCGACTTGAACAGATTTGAAAAAGGTTTATAGGTGCACTATTTTTGCGATTTCATGTGCAATTTGCATGAACATCTGTGCATGCACTCCTGTAACCCATTTTCAGCAGAGAGCAGACTTAAGTCCGCTCTCTGCTGACGTCATGGATATCAGTCCAGGCGCCGCTTCATCCTGACAATGGAAGTCTGGATCCGCCAGGTGCCTGGACTGACACCAGCCTCTTGGCAATAAGCTGAGAGCATGAGATGGACCAGAGGGAGATGAGCGGAGAGCTGTGACTGACAGTCTACAGCTCTCTGCTCACGGATATCTCGGTTTTTAGTGTAGAAGCATCGGGGGACCGATGTTGCATCCATGTTGCATCCACCTAGGGAAGTATGAATAAGGGAAGAAAAAAAAAAAAGAAACCGATACTTTTCTTTTAAGTGTAAAAGACATCATTACACTCACCTCACCCTGATCTGAAGAAGATCTCATGATCTGGAATTTTCTCTTTAAAAGTGATCCTGGCACCAGACTATTCATTTCAACCACAACCCTCCCATAAGATTATATGTGCATTTAATGTATTTTAGGCATGTTACTAACCTGTAAAAGCCTCCCTTGTGTAGATATCCAAAAGCCCTAAGACCGCTGCTTGAAAGTGCAGCAGCTCCAGCAAGCTCAGGGCTGTCACTCAAGTGACAATTTGCAGCATTTCCTAATAATTTCCCTTTGCACCTTTGCTAGGTGCAAAGTGGAGGGAGAGCTGGATTGCTTAGTCAGAAGAGGAATGGTCTATGGCATGCAAGTAGGGAGGGGCTGTACAAGGACTTAACTTTTTCTGGAGTAGTCAAATTTGCCAGTAAGTTCAGAGGTACATTGCAAATGAAAAAAAAAAAAAATTTTATGAAAAGGAAAAAACACTGAAGGCAAGAATTTAAAATGCTTGATTTTTTTGTGTGATTTTTTTATTTTTTTTAATTGGCGACAGTGTCTTTCAGCATGTCAACATTTTGGTTTTCCAGCTTCCTTTTGTAAAACAAAGTTCCTTCCTATAGCCTGATGAACTGCAGCTACTTACCAGCACCGTGCTACATTGCGAACTGTATAACCACCTCCTCCAAGAACTAGTAAAGGAATATTGAAGCTTTTCACATATTGAACACAATCCCTACAGGGAAGAAAAAAATAAGAGTTAAGACAGGAGGATCTCCATAAATGGTTATACAAGGCTTAGCAAAAACTAAATTAACTAAAGCTAAAGGGCCCCATGCATATAAAGAGGAGGAAAAAAAAAAAAGTGGGAAACATGCAAAACAAACGCTGGGGTAATAACGTGTGCGCCAACTGTTTGCTATTGAAAGGGAGTCGTAAAGGTTTGGGGTTTTTTTTTTTTTTTTTTTTTAATAAAAAACATGTCATACTTACCTGCTCTGTGCTGAAATCAGTCATAAAACAGCATTTTATTTACTTTCAATAGTTTTTATTGAATTAAATTTCAAAATAAGGGTACAAACACAGAATGAAGGGGCTCACGAATCATACATCTTAAATCATAGTAGTCCAGCATACACATTGCAAGGTTACAAGCAATAACAAATAGCACATAACACTGGACATATATAGATGGGTATTCCCCCTTCTGAAGGGAGGGAACTAGATAGAGTGTTATAGGTAATGCGCATAACAAAGGATAGTAACTTCTCAATGATATACTGGACCAAGATCTCTTTATAGGAGTGGTAATATCTAATTAGAGTTAAGGTATTGAGTAGAGCCCAAATGGGGGAGGGGGAAGGAGGACAGGGAAAGGGACTGGGTGAGATATGAAGGTTTTACACTGTGCATTTAAAGGTTGATGTCACACCACTTCCTCAAACTCAATCTATCCAAAACCAAACTAAGGGCTCTTTCACACGGACGGACCGTATGTCCGTTTTTCATCCATCCGTTTTCGGATGAAAAACGGACATACATGTATCCCTATGGGATAGCGGGTGTCAGCGGATGAGCATCCGCTGACACCCGCTCTCGTCCGTGCCGGCTATGCTCCGTTTCTGCAGACGGAGGAAAACCCTATTTTTTCATCCGTCTGCAGAGCGGATCGGATGACGACGGACTCTACGGTCCGTCGTCACCCAATCTCCCATAGGGGAGAGCGGCGCTCTGACAGGTCCGTCCCTGCGCTGTGTGCAGAGACGGACCCGTCATCTTCCTGCTCAGCGGAGATCGCTCCGGCGATCCCCGCTGAGCAAGCGGCTATCCGCGGGGCGGATCTGCACTGATCCGCCCCGTGTGAAAGAGCCCTTAGAATTTTTCCTCCCCCATGTGCCCCTTCCACTTCCCCTGATCTCTCTTGTCAAAATTGATGGCACAACTATAAGCCCATCCCCGCTTGCCAAGGTCCTAGGTGTAGTCCGGGACTTTGAACGCTCCTTTAAGCCCCACGTCCAATCACTGTCCAAATCTTGCCGCCTCAACCTCTGCAACATCTCCAAAATATGGCCCTTTCTAACCAATGACACAACAAAGCTCTTAATTCACTCCCTGGTCATCTCTCACCTCGACTACCGTAACTCACTTCCCTTTGGCTTACCTCTATATAGGTTATCTCCCCTTCAGTCCATCATGAATGCTGCTGCCAGACTCATCCTCCTTACCAACCGCACTGTGTCTGCTACTCCTCTCTGCCAATCCCTCCACTGGCTTCCACTTACCCCACAAAATACTAACAACTTCTTACAAAGCCATACACTACTTAGCCCCTAGCTATATCACTAGCCTGGTCTCTAAATACCAACCTATTAGTTCTCTTCGTTCCTCTCAAGACTTCATGCTCTCTAGCTCCATCATCACCTCCTCCCATGCTCGCCTCCAGGACTTCTCCAGAGCCTCTCCAATCCTATGGAATGCCTTACCCCAATCTGTCCGATTATCTCCTATACTTTTAGACGACCCCTGAAAAACACTTCTCTTCAGAGAAGCCTACCATACCCACACCTAACTGTATTTTCATATTCTCCATCATCTCATCCCCCACAGCTCTTACCTTTTGTTCCACTTGACCCTCCCTTCTAGATTGTAAGCTCCAACGAGCAGGGCCCTCTGATTCCTCCCTCATTGATTTGTATTGTAACTGTACTGTCTTGCCTCCATTTTGTAAAGCGCTGTGCAAACTGTTGGCGCTATATAAATCCTGAATAATAATAATACTAATTATTCCCACAGACTATGAAGGAGAGAGCCTGTAGCTCTGCAGTTTCTATAGCAAACTGGGGAAATTTTGTGATCAAAGGTTGCAATTTTAAGAGGGGTTAGGTATCTGCGCTGGGTTATAGTTTGTGCAAGTTGCCAGAGGGAAGAGCAGGTAGTGGCTTTGTATATAGATTGTAGTGCTCTCTCCCATTGGGTGGCAGAGTAGTTTTGCTCTAGGTCCTGTTCCCATTGGCGGAACATTTTGGAGTGTTGAAAGGACCTTTCTTCATGGATCAAGTTGTAGAATAGCGAGTTTCCTTGATGGAGTTATGCAAGTAGCAGTTTAGATCTTGATTAGGGATAGGAGTTAGAAGGTGAGGATTGTGTTGAAGACAGTGTGTAATTTGGAGATGTTGGTATAGGAATGAGTCAGGCTTTTTTAGGACGTCTTGTACCTGGGAGAAAGGTTTTATCCGGTTTTGGCAGGTGAGGTCATTGAGCATAACATGTGTATCGTTAGATCATAAGTTAAGTTTAAAGTCTGCAATCATAAGTTGTAGTATGGAGACAGGGAGCTTCGAAAAGGAGACTTTGGTGTGTTTAGCCAAGGCATGGATGTAAATTTTTGCCATACAATTATGGACGCTTTAATGGTAGGGGGGGAGGTAAGAGGGGAGTGTAGATTTTGTAGGGAGGCTATAAAGCCATCATTTCAGGTTTTTGCTAGGGATTGACTGGTATTCTAGTTCGCCCCACAAGGATTGTGCTTCAGGGAAAAAACATTCTTTGAGTTGAGGAAGAATGGTGGCTTGGTAGTATAATCAGTTAAATCTGCTAAGCCTGAACCACCCACTGCTCTATGCTTGGTTAGCCAGGTCTGAGCAATCCTGGATTTTTTGCCTTTCAAATATAATTGCTTAGTAGGGACTGTAGGGAGTTTAGGTAGGAGCAAGGGATGGGGATAGGGGGTGATCTGAACATGTATAAAAGTTGAAGGAGCGTTGTCATTTTGAATGCCGCTAGCCTGCCGGCCCAAGAAAATTCATGTCTAGAGATCTGTTCTAGGGAACGGGAGAATTTTTGTTTGAAAGGAATATAGTTTGCTTTGAATAGGCTATCTGGGTTTCTAGTTAAGGTAATCCCTAGGTAGGTTATGCCCGACTGACCACTGAAATGGAAATTGGGTGGCTAAAAACGTGTTGGGTGACACAGTCTATGCCCAGATTCAATATATGGGATTTTGAGGTGTTTACTCTGTAGTAGGATACTTCACTAAATTTGTTTAGTAGAGAATAAGCTGTCGCTAGAGAGGAAAGGGGGTTTATTAACATCAATATGACGTAGTCTGCAAAAAAACTGATTTTGTGCTCCTTTTTGCCCACGAGAAAGCCTGAGATCAAATTGGAGGCCCTTATATGTTCTGCCAAGGGCTCCATGGCCAAGTCGAAGATGAGTGGAGAAAGAGGGCATCCCTGACGTGCACCATTGGTAATATTGAATGGGGATGAAAGCATTTCTGCCACGTATACATTGGCTGTAGGGACTGTGTATAGGGCCATAATGGCCAATAGGATCAGGTCAGAAAATCGGAAATTGGAAAGTACGGCCTTGAGGTATCAGAACGGCATATTTTTAAATAAAGCATTTACAGTGGAGACATTGCATTACGGAAGGCAGGGGATTGTCTGAAAAAAATAACACGTATTTCAGCAGGAGGGGCGGGCACTGGAGGAAGAGGATGACAGAGGAGAGCTGTGGATGACGGAGGCCCGTAAACTGACCACAGCGTCAGGCTCAGCAGCCATGATAAACCGTGGTCCGTTTACAGTGAGGAGGGTAGAACCAGCTGGGTATTTCAGGTGATACAGGGGGCCAAAAGGACAAAGCACAAGCACTGTGCTGTTATTCATACTTTAAAGGAACAGGATCTTTTTTTAGGGTAACAAACGCTTTAATTAGAAGGGCTAAAACGTAAAACAATGTTCAACTGTGTATTAGAAGCTGATCTGATTTAATGTTTTTAGAAAAATATTATATTTTTAGCTTACCAGTTCTTGGATGTGGTGGCAGCATTGGTTTTGTTTATCACATCTTTTTCCCTTTATTAATACCCAGAAAGCCTGCGAATATCACACCAAGGCTAGCCGCACATGCATAGATTTATGATTTTTTTTTTTATAAATCTAGTAGGTTCTTCCATCCATCCTGACAGTGTAGATAGAGGAATCTCCTCTGTCGGCTATAGCATTCAGTCACAAGAACTGCAGTTGTGTGAATACCTGAAGAGTGACTGCATCCGATAGCATGCAGTCACACTGTTCAATCAACAATTTTCCACACGGCTTTCATTTTTAAATCAAAGTAAAATGGAAATTCAGCCAATTCAGCAGGAATCGGCTAAAATTTGAGTAATGCGTTACCAGCTTTAGTGTCCCTCTGTGGCTACTCTTACTTCCCTGCTGTTAAACAGACTGGACTTCTGCCTTTGTTCATCTCCATTACATTATCTTATGCCGGTAGACCGCCTTTTTTTGTTTTTAAATTTATATTCAAATTTAAACATCTTATCAGTTTTCCCTACTACTAGCAGTATTTACTACCAGGGTAGTTCCGTTCCTTCAGGATCTACTTGATCCCTTTTGTTCTAGAACTGGAAATGGTGAAAGAGCATGAGAGATTCAGTATGTGCAAATGGGAATGCTTACACTGGATAGCAATTCATATAATAGTTTGAGGAATCCTGACAAATGATTATTATCAGGTGGTGCAAGAGGGCGTAAGCATATGCTATTAAAAACAACAGGACATATTACAAAAAAATAAAATAAATAAATCTACTTTACCCATG